>BTPG01000004.1:119556466-119617458 GCA_036245525.1 Semisulcospira habei | reverse complement strand
CAGCTATATATATTTGAGTACTGTTCTGTCGTGTTTGCGTTAACTCTGTGCTGAATTTATAAGAGCGTTGTGAAGGGGAAACACAAGATCAGCAAAATTCTTCAGGTTGGCGTCAGCCTTAACTCATAAAGCCCCAACATGAAATGACAGGATGTGGATCGACCATGATAGTTCAAGGGTGGTGTCAGAATAGCTTGGCGCCTGTTGGCGCCAAGCTATTCTGACACCACCCTTGAACTATCATGGTTGATCTGTCTCTAGCCGACCTCAAAGGATGCCTTAGAAAATGGACAGTATCATCCTCAGGATGTAATGGGTTATGGCTGATGTTGGCCTGAGGACCTTTTTCTGACCAGGTATCCAGAGACATAGTTTAGTGTTCTTCCTTTGCATTCACATTAACTTTGTGCTGATTTTAAAAGAGGCTTGTGAAGAGAAAACACAAAGTAAGAACATAGTTGGCCGCTAGCCTGAGGATCAGGTATCCAGAGACATGTTTGTATAGACATGTTTGTGCACAGAATACTGAGGCTGATCTGTATTGATGAGATCTACATGAAGTGTGCAAGTCTCTTTGTTTCCAGGCAGTTGCCCAGTGAGTACAAGATGTTTTCGTCCGTGGACAAGTCTTGGAAGGACATTATGCGCCGCGTGAAAGATCGACCCAATGCGCTGCGATCTGCCATCACTCCAGGAACCCTCGACACGCTGCAACAGGCCAACGCAAGCTTGGAAAAAATACAGAAGTGTCTGGAGGTATTGTGAATCCCATCTTGAAGAAACAAAGAGATCTGGACTTGAAGGATAAAATAATAAAGTAGATTTTCGAAGGAACAGAAACAGATATATCAAACGAATGCTTAAAAGGCATATTCTAAATCAGGAACAAGACATGTTATTGTTAGTGGTTACAAAGAAGTACCCAATGGAGACATGTTATTGTTAGTGGTTACAGCATACCACCGTGAAATATTTAGGACCCAGTGCACAGAAGGCCGTGAGACCAACATCAACTGCAGTTGGGCAGCACATAGCTGTGCGCTGGCCTACTGCAGTCAATATCAGCCCGATGGCATTTTACACACTGGGGAGGCATCTGATGACAGTGCAAATTGGCTGTTGAACCATGTATTGGAAATGATGATGTTATGTTATGCTGCAGCGTACTATGTTATTCTGTCAAACCCAATGGTTGTCAGTAGCGTTTTTAGTCAAGGTGATTGCAACAGGAATCACTTCAGCTAAAAACGCTACCCACAGCCAGAGGGTTAAAAGCTGTTTGTTGATAGTTTTCTTGCAGCTTGGAAGGTGAACTTTTATCAGGGACATACCAAATACCAGATTTTCTCAGTGGAAAGTGGATTTCCTAAATGTCAGCTATTGGTTGTTGTTTTCCAATTAAGCAAAGATTTGTTGGCAACTTCATATTTAACCCTTTGGCTGTTGGTAATAGAAAGGCTGCGGTTTTACTGAGGAAAACAAGAAATCCCTAACGCAGGTATTGTTTCCTCAAAAACATTACCGATGACATGACTTTGTGGAATTTGTGGAAATGTCTACTACTAGCTCAATTTTAGCCTACTTACCCGTTGTGTGCCCACACAACCCGGGAGGCACTCGGGGAACCCCCCCTAGAGGGGCCGAGAGTTGTCTCCCGTTTCCCGCCTTACCGGCTCCGGTCACGAGACCGGCCAGTTTTGCTACTTCGCTCGTACAGAGAAGACGTGTCTGGCCTTGCTCTCGCGCTGCTTCGACCGGTCTTCCTCTTGCCTACGCTCGTTGCCTCTTCGTGTGCTCTGCCGCCTTCTAGCGCTGACCTGCCTTCTTGTTGCCTGCCTCTGCTGGCGTCGTTCTGCTGCTCTCCTCTAGGCTGTGGAGGTGTATGGCTACCCTTCCCCCCATTCCCGATTCGTCTCGGAGGTAAGGTAGTGGTGGCTTCCCACAGCCGGCCCTCGGGCCGAGAGCCGGCTACCTTGGGCTTCCCTTTCGGCTTTGTTACTACGTGAGCGCCAGCGGTTGAGTTTACGTTTCGGCGCCTTGCACGACCTTTTTAACGAGTCTCCTCGAGGGACGTCGCCTTTCTCTCATTTTATGTTTCACTGTTACGAGAAGACGTTGCCTTGTAGACTAGCGTTTCGGTTCTCGTAGGGCCTTGGGGCACTCACACTCCGTTCGTCTACCTTAAAGGCCCTTTAGCTCTTGGAGACTGTAGCCACTATTTACGCGCCGGTGGTCACGGCGCTTGGAGTACCTTTGTGGGGGGCTAGGCTCCCTTGTCCGCCTTTGCGACCTTGTGCTCTTTGTCTGTTGCAGGAAACAAATGCTTACCTGCTCTCAATGCGGCGACTTCCAGTGGCTGACGGACGACCATGCGGTCTGCCTCCCCTGTTCGGGCTGCGCCTCGGACCATCTCTGCGATGTCTGTGCGACCTGGCCGGAGATCCGTTGGTTTGACCTCTGGAGTTTTTACCGGCGAGAGTGACCTCCGTCTGCTATCTCTCGTCCCACTCCTGTTGACACTTCCGCCGCCCCTGTGGTAACGACCGCCCTTCCTCGCCTCGGCCGCTCGGAACGGATTGATCGTCGGGACCCTGCGTTGTTCGCTGACCAGAGGACTGCCACTGCTGCCACGGCCGCTGACCCTTCCGGAGGGTCTGTTTGCCGGCAGAGCGCCCGCCTCACTGAGCCCGGCCTGCAGCAGTTCGCCACGAGCTGTCCCACGTTGACTGGCCTTGCTCCTCTCTCTCTCCACGATAAGCCCGCTGATCCTTCCGGAGGATCTGTACGCCGGCATAGAGCCCTTCTCACTGAGTCCGGCCAGGAGAGACCTCAGCCTCAACCTACGCGACACAGTCGCGCCCCCGACTTTTCCCGTTCCTCCGTCAGTGCTAGACACTCGCGCTCGCCCTGCGAGCGCCGCCGTAAGGATCATTCCCCCCGCAGGGAGCGTCGCCGCTCCCCCCGCCACTCCTCGTCGCGCGCTCGGTCGTGCTCGCCCTCGCACCGTTCGATGCGTTCGCCGCGTCACCGCCATCGTCGGCCATCTTCCCGTGATCGGCACTCCTCGTCGGTTGTCCGCTGTCCTTCGTCCAGACGTCGTTCCCGCGCACCAGACAGGACTCCTCCTCGCTCCTTCCCGCGTTCGCCTCGGCAATCCCCGCCTCCGTCGTCGCTGCCGGCTCGTTCCCGGGCTTCCCGCGAGGTTCGAGATGCGTCCCCGCCCAAGCCTCGACCTTCCTTGGTGCCTCACCCGCCGTCTCGCCACCCCCTGGACGAAGAAGCCCTCAGTTTGCTGCCCGAGGACTCCGTCTCAGCCCTGTTGCAGGAGGATGCTCGCTCCCTTTCGCCCGCCGACGTCGGTGATGATGTCCCCTCGACCCTTCCGTCGTCGTCCCGTGCGGAGACCCTCTTAGCCTTGGATGAAGCCGCCAGGATTATCGCGGCCACTCTGACAGCGGACTCCTGCCCAGCCTCTCCCCCCTGAAGAGGAAGGTCTCGGCCTTTGTGGATGCCGAGCGTCAGGTGAAGAGGTTCAAGTCGCTTCCCCAGCCGCCTGGATTTAAGGAGCTGCGAGATGCCTTCTCAGCGCACCTGCAACTTCCCGCGTCTCAAGAGCCGGTGTTCTTCTCCGATCGTCGCTGGCCGGCTGGCCTGGACATCGCCTTCCGTCGGGACTGGTATGCCGGTCATTCCCAGGCTTTCTCCATCCCTCTTCCTGCGATTGACCCCCCGGCCGTGTCGCAAGCTGGCGGCTCCGCCCTTCTTCGCCGTTCCCTCCCTTGTGGCCTGGATATGACTGCATCTCTGGTGCGGAACACCTTAGCCTGCGCTGGGTTCCTGGAGCTGCTCACTCAAGCCCTGGTTCGTCGTGTGGAAGACGCTTGGCATCCTTCTATCACGCCTCTCCTTGGGGATTTACTCGTCTTAGCGGAAGTCGCCAACCGAGCCGCCTACCACTCGTCCGTCAACGCTATGGCTGCCTCCGCCAACTGTGACCTGATGCGCCGAGACGCCCTTCTGCTTGCCTGCCGAGGGATACCACCTGACCTACGTGCGCAGCTTCGTCGTGCTCCGCTGGGTGGTCCCCTGCTTTTCGGCGACACCTGGTCCTCCGTTCGAGCCTCCAACCCCGACCGCTGGCCTGTGAGTGCTCCTCCTTCCCGCCGCTTTCCGTCCTCCCGCCAGGCTAGGGGTCGCGCCTCGCGGTCGGTTAGACCCTCTGCTGCTTCAGCCCCTGCTTCGGCCCCTGAGCAGGCCCCCGCCTTTGGCCGTCCTAGACCCTCCAGGGCCCGTGCCCCCGCTTGGCCCCGTCCCGCCCGGCGACCGGGTCGCGGGCGGGCTGCCTGACTGCCCCCCAGCCTTGCCCCCACCGACCACTTCGGGGTCTCCGGTCGGTGGGAGGCTAGCCTTTTTCAGCGGAAATTGGCTCACACTCTTTCCCGACGACCCCTGGATTTGCGACACCGTCTCGGCCAGCCTCCGGATCGCCTTTCGCAGCCCGCCTCCTTTGCGTCGCTCCCCCCTTTGGACCGAGATTCCCAGCGATCCGTTGAAGGCCTCCGCTCTTCGGGGAGAGGTCTCCTCCCTCCTGAGGAAAGCCGCCACGGAGGTGGTACGCGTCCCCGACTCCCCAGCCTTCTACAGCCGCTTGTTCGTCGTTCCGAAGCCTGGAGGGAGATGGCGACCGGTTATCGATCTTTCGGCCCTGAACAGGTACATTACGGCCCCCTCCTTCCGGATGGAGACTGCACGAGCCCTGAAAGCCGCGGTCCAGCCTCTGGACTTTGCAGTCAGCTTGGACCTTTCAGATGCGTACCTGCATGTCCCGATGCACCAGGCCTCCAGGAAGTTCCTCCGGTTTGCGATCGACGGCGTAGTATACCAGTTTCGCGCGCTTCCGTTCGGTCTCAACCTCAGCCCCTGGGTGTTCACCCGGCTGATGGACGCCGTAGTCGCCAAGGCCCGACAGTCTTCCTCCAGTCCGACGTCGAATTACCTAGACGACCTCCTCCTACGCAACCAGTCAGAGACCTCGCTCGCGTCGGACAGGGATGCGCTGCTGCTGCTTCTGGCTCACTTGGGCTTTCTAGTGAACGACGGCAAGTCGGATCTCTCTCCGTCCAGCCGCTTCGTGCACCTGGGTATGGAATTTGCGACCGACCTCAACACGGTGCGCCTCCCGGCCCCCCGGATCCAGAAGGTTGCAGACCTAGCCGGTCAGTTAGCAAGACAGGACGTGGCCCCCGCAAGAGTCTGGCTCCAGCTTTTGGGCCTGCTGAACGCCGCAGCGGATCTTATACCACTAGGTCGTCTCTACTCCCGGCCAATCCAGCTGCATCTCCTACTCCATTGGCGCCCGTCGTCAGGCGACTTATCGACTTTGGTTCCGGTGCCCCAGATGCTGCTTCCTCATCTTCGTCGGTGGACCGACCACTCTTGGCTAGCGTCGGGAGTTCCCCTGGCCTCCCCTCCACCCCGGACCTCGCTTTGTGTCGACGCCAGCCTCACTGGGTGGGGCGCTCATCTCCTTCCTCGGTTCCTCTCGACTTCGGGGCCCTGGCCCGCGGACCTAGCGCACACCCACATCAACTGGCTGGAGATGCAGGCTGTTTGGCAAGCCCTGCAGTTCTGGGAGAATCTCCTCAGACACCAGGAGCTACTCGTTCTCTCGGACAACACGACGGTGGTGGCTTACATCCAGAAACAAGGTGGCACTCGCTCTCCCGACCTTTGTATGCTCCTCTACCGGATGATGCGTTGGTGCGAGGACCGCGGTATCACCATTCGAGCCCGACACATCCCCGGACACCTGAATGTCTTAGCCGACTCGCTGTCTCGCCGCGGCCAGCTCTTGCACACGGAATGGACCCTTCGGCAGGACATCTTTCGGATGATCTGTGCCCGGTGGGAGACTCCCCAGGTCGACTTGTTCGCCACGAGGTGGAACCATCAGCTGCCTCTCTTCGTCTCCCCGATTCCCGATCCCCTTGCCTGGGCTGTCGATGCGCTCTCCATTCCCTGGGACGGCCTTGTGGCTTACGCCTTCCCCCCGACGGTCCTCGTACCCAAAGTCCTTCTCAAGCTTCGGGGCTGCTCGGCGGTCCTGCTGTTAGTTGCACCGTTCGCCTGGAACCGCTCCTGGACCACCGACCTTCTCAGCCTCGCCACGGACCCGCCCCTGCTGCTTCCCACCCCACGCACCATGCTCAAGCAACCGTGTCAGCCGCTGTTCCACCCCTGCCCGGAGCGGCTCCTCCTTCACGCCTGGAGGTTGTGCGGCAAGCCCTCGGAGCTAGAGGCTACTCGGGTGCAGCAGTGGAGGCGATCGCTTCGGCCCGCAGACCTTCGACCATCCGAGTCTACGAGGGAAAGTGGCGAGTCCTGTGTTCCTGGTGCTCTGAGCACGGCCTGTCACCCACGGAACTGACTAATCCTCAGCTGGCGGACTTCTTCCTCTGGCTCTTTCGAGACTTAGGCCTGGCCCCCATCACTGTGAGGGGTTACCTGTCCATGATTGCTGACACTTATCGACACCTTGGACACCCAGACCCGGGCGCCTGCAAAGACTTAGCCGACCTTATGGGTCACTTCGGCATCCAGCGCCCAACACACCGCTCACTCCTCCCCCGCTGGGACCTGCCCTGGGTGCTAACGTGGTTGAATTCTGACAGATTTGAACCCTTACCTTTGGCCCGTTTCGCAGATGTGACACGTAAGATGTGCTTCCTGCTGGCCCTTGCTACCGCCTCTCAGGTGAGTGAGCTACACGCACTCTCGGCGCGGCCTACCTGCCTACAGTTCCGAGCGGACGGGTCTGTTCAACTCCTCACTGACCCTGCCTTCCTGGCCAAGAACAGGTCTCCTCTGACTGCGCCTCAGGTTATCACCTTACGGCCGCTAAGAACCAACCCTCTGTCTCAGGAGACCAGGCAACAGGATCCCGTGCGCGCCCTTAGAGTTTATCTGCGACGATCTAAAGCCTTCCGCAGAGGGCGTTCGCGCCTCTTCCTACCTCTGAGACCCAGCAGGAATGACATAACAGCCCAGACGATCTCATCCTGGCTCCGCTGGGTTATACGCTCCGCGTATCAAGATATCTCCCCGCAGGGAGCGAAGAGGCTGCACATTCGCGCACATGAGGTACGAGCCATGGCCACGAGCCTCGCGTTTGATCGAAACTGCGCTGTCAAGGACATCGTGGCAGCTGTGGGCTGGCAGACTGAATCTGTATTCGCCCGCTTCTACCTCAGGGACCTGGCAGGCCAAAGAGAGAATCTCGCACTAGTGGGGGACATCGCCGCGGCGCAACACTCCCTCCCGGCGCCACCGGCGCCGTAGGTATGCACTTCGCTAAAATTGTCGGGAGTTTGCGACTGGGAGGACGGCTCTGTTTACCATTAAGAAGTTTGCGCGGCACCCTCCTCCTCATCGCAATTCTTCCACAAAGTCATGTCATCGGTAATGTTTTTGAGGAAACAAATTCATTTTTCTCTAAAAGGTATTTTTTCGAAAAATACTTACCGATGACATGACTCGGAGGACCCTCCCTCCTGCCCCGCTTGCCACTTTCGAGCGAAGTATCAGAAAAACTGGCCGGTCTTGTGACCGGAGCCGGTAAGGCGGGAAACGGGAGACAACTCTCGGCCCCTCTAGGGGGGGTTCCCCGAGTGCCTCTCGGGTTGTGTGGGCACACAACGGGTAAGTAGGCTAAAATTGAGCTAGTAGTAGACATTTCCACAAATTCCACAAAGTCATGTCATCGGTAAGTATTTTTCGAAAAAATACCTTTTAGAGAAAAATGAATATTTTGTTAAAGAATAAGTCTTTCGCAGGATGTTACATGAGATTAATTTTTTTGTGTCACTAGGACTACTTGGAGACGAAGCGCTTTGTCTTCCCACGATTCTACTTCCTGAGTAATGATGAACTGTTGGACATCTTGGCCCAGTCAAAGGACCCCAATGCTGTCCAGGTGAGCACCTAGAGAACAAAGGCCATCGAGCTGATATCGGCCTGATGATGTTGTGCACACTGGACAGTTATTATCGTCTTTGATTTCATTATCATCACCACCATCATCTTTGTCATCATCATGTTCAGTGTGCATACACAAGTCCCTCCAGTCTGAGGGAGATAGAACAAAATGAGGCTAACAAGAGGCATAGTTCATCATGAGTCTCTGCAGTCGCGGGGGCTCATGATGATCTATGCCTCTTAGATAATTCAGGCCAGCAAGGCTTCTTGCCTCCTGTGTATGTTATGAGATGCATGAGTGACAGTTGGCAGACAGACAGAAATCTGTAAACATAAAATCCTGTGTACGGAAATATCTGCACTACCACTTTGACTCAATATACCGCGGTTGCTGGTGTCCATGAAACGCTACTGGGATACATCCATTCTTGATATATTGAGGTTGGCATGGGCACAAAGGGGTTCGGGGGGGGGGGGGGGGGGGGGGAGTTGTGGGAAAAAAGAGAGAAATAAAAGGGAACCGCTACCAACCTATGCCACGTGACCATAGAACGGGGTTGACTGGGGGATATCCAATCAGCCCAGTTTAATTATGGTCCTTTCACTGCCAAAGTCAAACATTTTCACAACAGTTTTCAAAACAATACACACTGATTCCAGCACATAAATTGACCATGACAGCTCAAGAGTAGCAGCGACTGATCAGCCTGGCACCTATCCAAGGTCAAAGATAATGGGACACTAAATGTGAGCCAACATAAAAATGTATTTTTCCTTAAAATGAATTTTTTTGAAAAATACTTACCGATGGTATTACTATAAGGGATTATTTCTTCGCTAGTCTAATTTTAGCCCAAAAAATTCGTTGTGTACAATTATGGTCATTATGGCAGGAGAGGGGCGCCATGAACAGGTCGACCATGGGGTTCTCCCATGCCGCTCCGATCATCCGAAAGATGTCTGGGCGAAGCGTCCACTCCATGTGAAGTAGATGACCGCGACACGAGAGGGAGTCGCGAGAACATTCAGATGGCCGGGGATGTGATGCGCGCAGAGAGTGATGTTCCGATCCACACCGAAATGGAGCACCTGGTAGAGTAGCATGCAGAGCGAGGGAGAGCGAGTCCCACCCTGCTTCGGGATCTAGGCGACGCCTGTGGAGTTGTCCGAGAGAACCAGCAGCTCTTGGTGCCGCAGACATATTTTCCAGGCGAGCAGGGCTTGCCAGAATGCCTTCAACTCCAACCAGTTGATGTGTCATGCCAGCAGATACGGGGGCCAGAGGCCGGAGGCTATGGAAAACTCCAGTAGCAAGTGAGCGCCCCAACCGGAGAGACTTGCGTCGACGCATAAGGACAGTCAGGGAGGCGGAGAGTAGAAGGGAACGCCCGCGGCAAGCCAGTCGGGAACCGCCCAGCGGAGAAGGTGAGGACGGAGCATAGGCAGCACTGAAACCGGAGCCTCGAGGTCGTCCGTCGAGGGCAGCCAATGGCGAAGCAGGTGCAGCTGTATCGGTCGGGAGTGGAGACGTCCCAGCGGAAGCAGGTCCGCTGCCGCACTCATCAGTCCCAGAAGCTGAAGCCAGCGCCTGGCGGGGATCGCCGTCTCCTGAGACACCTGTCGCGCAAAGGTCGCCAACTTCTGAAGATCGGTGTGGAATTCGAGGAGAAGGAGAAGCGCATACCGATCGACCCGCAAGGCGTCCTCGGACTGGGTCCGGAGAAGGAGATCACTAAGGTAGTTCGACGTGGGGCTCAACGACGTCCGCCTGGCCGTGGCGACCGCTGCGTCCATGATGCGGGTGAAGACCCAAGGGCTGAGGTTGAGACCGAAGGGTAGACGACCCCTTTGAAGGCGAAGCGGAGGTAACGTCGGGAGGCCGGGTACATGTGGACGTGGAGATAGGCATCGTGAGAGATCCAAGCTGACGGCAAAGTCCATGGGCTGAACCGCGGCGCGCCGGGCTCGGGCGGTCTCCATGCGAAAGGGCGGCGCCATGATGCATCAGTCCAACGCAGAGAGGTCGGCAACGGACGCAACTTGCCACCTGGTTTGGGCACCACGAAAAGCCAGCTGTAGAACGCTGGAGAGTCTTTGTCATGCGCCCACCTCCGTGGCGGCTTTCCGGAGCAAAGTAGTGACCTCGCCGCGCCGGGCGTTGGCTTTGAGCCGGTCCGTCAGGATAGCTGTCCACACAGGCGAACGGCGCAGAAGGGGTGGGGACCGAAGGTCTACCGGGCCGCAGGGCATAACCCAAGGCCTTGTGGGCTGTCGGAAAGCTGGCGGGTGTGGGGCGGGCGGGCCACACGTCCTTATGTTCGTCCTTGACCGACTGCCAAGTTGGGCCAAACAGAAGGGAACCACCCAGTGGAGCCTGTCGAAGCTGCTTCTGCACGTCAGCCGGGAGGGCACAGTCGCGTAGGAGGGCATCCCGATGCATCAGGTCGCAGTTGACGGCGGCAGCCATAGCGTTGACCGAGGTGTGGTATGGCCGCACGGTTGGCAGAGACGACCAGGGCCAAAGATCCCCAAGGAGCGGTGTAAGAGAAGGCTGCCAGGCCCCCTCGACTCGTCGAACCCAGCCCTGGGTGGCTATATCCAGAAACCCTGACGGGGTGAGAGCATTGCGAATCAGGGAAGCTGTCCTGTTGATGCCGTGCGAAGGTAGCCGAAGCTGGGAGGCACTGACCAGGGCGAGCGCAGGGAAGGGGGAGGGGGGAGGGGGGGCCACCTCTGGAAGCGGGCAGGAGAAAGCTTGCGAGTGACTGGAGTACCACCGCTGTCGGAAGGAGATGGCCAAGTCCACGGACCACTTGGAGTCAGAAAAGAGGCCATTATCGCCCAAGGAGCCCTGTTGCAGATGCGCAGATAAGGCATCGCGCAGATCGCGGAAACCAGGAGGCTGAGGAAGGGACTTGAAACGTGTCGTGTGACGCTCAGCATCCACAAAGGCCGATGCTCTCCTCTTCAGTGGCAGGGAGGCGGGCAATCTTCCGGGGGAAGGCATGTGGAGATAAGGCGAGCCGCCTCATCCAAGGCCCGTAGTGTCTCCAACCTAGGTCCCGCGAGGGTCAGTAGCGACGAGGAGTCGTCCCGCGAGGAAGAGCGCCTGGGATCCGCCACCCCATCATCCCCAATGAGTGCCGACACAGAATCCTCTGGGGCCAAGCAGAGAAAGTCACCATCGGGAGGGGGTGCGGGGGAGTGACGAGGAAGCAACTCCATACTACGACGGAGGGCGGAGGAGACGGAAGTAGCATCCCGCAGAGGCTGAGGCACGGGGGGTGGTGGGGGTCCACTCCCGAGAGCAACATCGGGAGGAAGGATCCTGCGAGGGCCGACGTGACGAACAGGGCCGCGAAGCAGAGAACGGCAATTCCGCGGTGCGCGACTACGACGAGGGGAACGCGGCTGTCTGAAGGTAGAAGAACAGCGAGGAGTGCGTCAGTCGGCCGAAAGCGAGCGACGAGACGAGTAGCGGCGCAAGACGCTCGGGGGAGAGTCACGCCTAGAGCGGCGCACCGAGCGCTGGCGGACCGAGGAAGCCGTGTCTGACGTGACGGTAGAACGCGAGCGACGGCAGTTGCGACGGCTACGAGAGTCAGTCCAAGGACGCGAAGAACTATCTCGGGAGCGAGAACTGGTCCTTTGCCTGCTGTTCCTTTGTCTGCTTGTTCGTGCATGACTACGAGCCCTGAGTACCCCTCCCGCAATGGGGGGTAGGCAGGGCGTGTTATCCGTCAAAGGCACGAGACCCGTCAAAGGCACCTGACGGGCGGCCCCCTAAACGTTCTGAGTCCATTCCAGACTCACGGTACTTCATGATGGTCCAGGGGCTGGAAGGCTGACGTGCATGTAAATGGCTCTCTGTCAGACTCAATGTAAGTGCAGACGTACAGCAGATGCCACGCCGTTCCCTGGGCCAGCACGGTCAGGTAGGCGGGGCGTGCATGTGCTTTGTGGAACAGGTACCAAATCTTACTCACATCGCTCCCCAAGCTGACGCGCCGTCCTTGCGAAGTACGAGTGTCGGAGATGACTGTAGCAGTAGGTGTCAACCGTCCCTCATCCGCCACTGGAGGAACACGTGTCGAAGCAAGCATGGAGGCCGTGGGAGCGGTAGAAGGAGTAGAAGCGGTAGAAGGGTCGGCAACGGGCGTTCACAGCGATAGAAGTACCACAGTTGTGACCACCTCTCTTCATGCCAGGGGGCGCAACATGTGAGTTCGAGCGAAGCAAACGTGAAGTCGAAAGCCATGGCACTGCCGCCGCCCAGTGCTCTATATTCCCCCCCCCCCCCCCCCAGAGCGGCGGTCACTGGCAGAACCGAGATGTTACCTCGTCATGACGAAAAAAGAAACCCCGATACCACACAGAGGCAGAGAGGGAGCCCTCGGCTGAGAAGGAGCGAGGCCGCAAGGACGCAGGACACACCACAGAGCCGCTCGCACGTGGGAGGAAGTCCACGGAGGCCGGCGCGTCACTGAAACCCCAAGGAGCCCCGACGAAAGCCAAGTCCAGTGGTCACTCAAGGACAGCTCAAGAAGGCAGCTCAACAAGGCACTACCCGTCCCAGGCTGGGGCAAGACACCGCGGCGACGAAGGTAAGAAGACCGGTCGCACCGTACAAAGTCCAAGCACAACGAAGATGCACAACGAAGAAGCGCACAGCCCGTACACAACCGTCCTAGGCTAGCGAAGAAACTAAACTGGCGTGTTCATGATAGGCACGTACCCGTATGGGGATGAAGGGGAGGCTACTTGGGTTACTGCCTAGCTATGGCGCCCCTCGCTTGCCAACACTGCCATATATGTACACAACAATTTTTGGCTAAAATTAGGCTAGCGTAGACACGATTCCATACGGTAATGTCATTGGTAATGTGTTTTGAGGAAACATGTTCCTTTTTCTGCTGTTGGCACTGGCCTTAGCTGGTCGGCGCATGGCCATGTATGGTACAGCTAAGGCTGACATCATCCCCAGGACATTTGCTCCTCAGGCATCCCTGTGGGAAGAGAAGAACCCAATGGAGAAGAAACACGCTTAGAAAAGACAGTTACAACTGTCTTTTCTAAGCGTGTTTCTTCTCTGTTGGGTTTCTCTCTGCATTTTACATGCTTGGCAGTCAGCTTTATGGTCTGGATTGTGTATCCCTGTGGGAGCTACAGACCTAGGTGTAATATATCAGATATCATGGTATACTCGAGTCATGGTATACTCGAACGTGTGATACTGCACTGAGGCTGACCTTTGTTTTATTATCATAGCCTCACCTGGGCAAGTGCTTCGGAAACATCAAGCAACTGGACATTCGTCAGTTGCCACGACAACCTCCCACAGTCAGATCCATCATGTCCGCTGAACATGAGGTGATCAACATGCCAAGGTGAGTTATTGTGTGATGGTCTGTGATTTAGGACCTTACAGCTAAAAGGCATATGGCCCAAATCACAACCCACATCACCTTTGCTTCTGTTGTTTATTTCTTTAGTTTCATTTGCTTCTTTCTTCCTCTGTTTGCATAACAAACTGAAGAAGAAACTCATCAAAGCATGCATGATTTAACAGAAACACATAAATCATGTTGTATTTTATCCTGTTTAACCAATATGACAGGAGATGGACTGGCCATGATAGTGCAAGGGTGGCATCAGAATAGCTTGGCACCAAGAGGTGTAGTGCACTTTTATTAAATGGCCTGATAGATTGGTATGCAGTGTTCAGCTAGAGAACACCTCACAAAATAACCCAACGAAGAAAGAAGCACGATTAAAAAAAAGCAGTTACAACACAGTTTATTAATATTTCAAAATAGACAAACAAGTATACAGTTTGCTACCTATCTTGTCAGTGCATGGAGAAAGTAAGTCACTTATGCACTGACAAGATAAGTAGTGAATTGTACACTTGTTTGTTTGTCTGTTTTGAGAAGAAAAAAAAATCGGGTTTCCGTTACAAAACAGTTTTACCCCAAAATATTAATAAATTGTTTTGTAACTGTCTTTTCTAGGCATGCTTCTTTCTTCGCTGCACTTTACACAATTGGCAGTCACCTTTTTGGTCTGGATTACAACTTTGTCAGTTTTTATAATAAAGGCAGTGCTGTCTGACATGACCGTATCATGGATTTAGGCCTTACAGATGGGTCTTATTGTGGATCCAGACTTTTAGCTCTCATTGTCAGATAAGTGTTTTGCACTGGACCTTAAGGATGAGCCCAGTGAAAGAGCATGCCAGCACTGTATACACATCTCATGGAAATGTATGTTTTTTCCATCTCTGTGTGCAGGAATGTGCGAGCTAGGGGACCTGTGGAACAGTGGCTGGGAACCGTGGAGCAAGGCATGTTCGAGACGGTCAAAAAGTAAGTTTGGATGGTTGGCTGATTGGTTGGTTGTTTGGTTAACCCCTTCACTGCTGAGAAAAAATGAACATGATCTAACTGCAAGAGACATAAATCCTCATGAGCCCCCGCGACTGTGGGGGCTCATGAGGATCTATGCTGAAACTGTATGGGCCTGTGAAGGCGCTACAGAAGACCACAGATTTCATTTTGAGAGCCAAACTCCAAGTGTGACGGCGTTTGAGAAGAAGAAGAAGAAGATGAGGATCTATGCCTTGCTGAGACCCGTTTGTATCCATTTTCCTTGGACGGTGTTGGCTTTTGGTCATTGAATGAAGGAAGATTTCAGAAACAAAAGTGTACGTGCAGTGGCAGGGAAGAGGTTAATTTGGTTGAAAGCCATGCAAGATTCAAAGACTATCTTGCAGTTAGGGATGGAGTTTGGGATTGGTAGATGCACAGTTTGTAAGGAGTGATAGGTTGGCTGTAGAAAATGGGAGTACATGTATGTGTGTGTATGTTGCTGTCTTGCAGACACTTGAAATTGGGCATGGCGGACTGGACTGACGCACATCTCACAGACTGGGTCATCAAGCATCCTGGACAGGTCGTCCTTACAGTGGTAAGGGTTAACAATTTGAAACGTGCTGCATTCTTACATGCAGCTTTATGAGTTAATGTGCTGGTTTAACTCATTTGAGACATACTGCATCTTGATGCACGGCATAAGCAGTGTATCAAGATGCGGCACATCTTGAATGAGTGAAATGAACAATTGCACTCAGAAGATGTCACAGCTGGAGATGGACAGACCATGATGGTTTAAGGATGGTGCCAGATTAGCTTGGTGCCTGGAAGGGTAGATGTTAGGCAGTGCTATCATTTTGTGCTGAGACTTTGATTGCAGGAATGTTTCAGAATGTTTCAGGACTCCTGAAACCAGAAGTGTATTTTTTTGGAATTCCTGAAATGTAAACAATGGAAATTTTCTTATATCTTATTTTTCAAAGATAATTTCTCTGTTCAGGAATTTCTTCAAGTGCTTTTCCTCCTGGGCCCTAGATGCTACCTTCCTAAAATTCAAAGATAACTCTTATCTTCAGGCATAAGTGTGTGGTTCGTGTTTATATCAACATTTTGTATTGTGCCTGTTTCCCACAGACTCAGATCCATTTCAACAAGAATGTACTGACTGCCTTGGAGCAATCTGACGTCCGCAAAGCCCTCATGGCAGCTCGCGATGACGTGGTTGCAGTCCTTGGGGACCTGGCGGGTCTGGTGTTGTCTCCCCTTGTTGGGTACCAGCGCCAGAGCGTGGAGGCCTTGCTGACGATCACAGTGCACAATCGCGACATCATTAACTCACTCATCGGACACAAAGTGCGCAAGCATACCGACTTCGAGTGGAAGAAGTAATTTGCTAACCCATGTTGTGCTTGGAGGGGTGGGAACCAGTGAGCGGTGGGCCCTCAGGCTGACATCAGCTCGTGCACGGTGGCTGACTTTAGCCCGAGGACCTTTTGCTTACTGGAAAGGGGTCAACTCGGTTCACACATTTGTTTTCTCAAAACACATTACCGATGGTATTACACTTAGGAAATGGCTCTTAGCTGGCCTAATTTTAGCCAAATTTTGGTTGTGTCCGTATAAGGGGGTGTTGGCAGGAGTGGGGCGCCATAGACCATGCCAAACCCGAATAGCCTCCCCTTACTCACATCCGGTACAAGATTACCCAGCATACCCCAGTTTTAGTTCTTAGCTGGCAGAAGTAGGTTGTGTCTGTTCGAGCTCCGCTTTGGTTCTTGGCCGGTCGTTTTCGACCTTGACTGTTAGTTCGTTGGGACTTGAACTGTGGAGATGGTGGCGTGACTGGGGGTAGTAGTGCTCACGCTGTGCCGCCTCGTCGACCTGTGTGTTCTACGGGCCTACGGCTTGTACCATGGAGACTGTGACTGGCGGCTTCCGGACGCTGCTTCGGCCTGCGCTCCGAACCGGTCGGGCTGTGTGGCGTGCTGTTACGATATGGTGATACGTGGGTTTGCTCCTTTTTTCCGCCATGGCCAGGTAATATCTCGGTGAATGCCCTCGACCGGCGCCCTTGGGTGGGAAGGAGCGCCGAGCGTCGGCACGCGCTGTACACTCGTTTGATTCGACTACATATTCAATTATGTCCGATTCGCCAGCGCGCGCGCGTTGTTATTGCGTGACCTTAGAGGCCACGCTCGCTCTTTCATCTTGTACCCTCTTGTTGCAGTAACTAGGCTCGGATCTGCACGATGTGTGGCGACTTTCAGGGCCCCTCGGACGAGCATGTGGAGGGCCTTCCCTGAGCAGGAGGCGAGTCTACCCGCACTGGTGAGGTTCCGCCTCATGACTGGAAGAGAGATGGTTAACGCTGGGGGGCTTACCTCCGTTGCGTCCTACTCTATCAGAGGTCGGCCGACAGTGATGTCCAAGCTAACAAGGAGGGACCCACGTCAGGAACAGGGACTTCGTTGTCCCGCACAGAGATAGGGACTTTGTTGTCCCGCAGAGAACGTTCGACGTCTCAAGTCAGAAACAGGGACTTCGTTGTCCCGCACTGAGATAGGGACTTCGTTGTCCCGCAGAGAACGTACGACGCCTCAAGTCAGAAACAGGGACTTCGTTGACCCGCACAGAGATAGGGACTTCGTTGTCCCGCAGAGAGCGTACGACGCCTCAAGGCAGGAACAGGGACTTCGTGGTCACGCACAGAGATAGGGACTTCGTTGTCCCGCAAAGAGCGTACGACGCCTCAAGTCAGGAACAGGGGCTTCGTTGTCCCGCACAGAGATAGGGACTTCGTTGTCCCGCAGAGAGCGTACGACGCCTATCCGAGATCGCCGGGCATTGATGTCCGAGTTTACAAGGTGCGACCCAAGTCAGCAGCAGGGACTTCGTTGTCCCGCAGAGAGCGTACGACGCCTATCAGAGACCGCCGGGCATTGATGTCCGAGATGAACAAGGTGGGTCCCAAGTCAGAGGCAGGGACTTCGTTGTCCCGCAGAGAGCGTACGTTGCCTATCAGAGATCGTCGGACACTGATATCAGAGTGTAACAAGGCGAAACCCAAGTCCGAAGCAGGGACTTCGTGATCCCACAGAGAGCGTACCACGCCTATCAGATCCCCGGGCAGTGTCACCTGGCAGGGACAAGCTGGGACCCAAGTCAGAGCAGTGGCTTTGTTTCCCCACAGAGAGCGTACCACGCCTATCAGATACCGGGCAGAGACGCCTGACAGCCACAAGGTCGGACCCAGGGCACAAGCAGTGGCCTTACTGTCCCACAGAGAGCGTGCGACGCCTATCAGAGATCGTGGCCACGGAAGCAGTGGCTTGGTTGCCACTTCCCTCATACGAAAGTAATAAGTCGTGGCGGATTCTCTGTTTGTCTATTGACAAGGGGTATTTACCTAAATATTACTAAATTGGCGTTGCTACCTTAGTGGCTTGGTTGCCCAGACCTGTTTACCATACACATTCGGCGTATTGAAGTACACTATTTTGCTTGGGGTACACATACATGTGCACGTTATACACAAATACACATTTTGGAGAAACTGACAACTCACTGGCTTGTGAATAATACACATGTGAGTCCAAAGTACACTTTTAGTCAGTTGAAAGTACACTGACTGCACCCAGGGGGTAACCAGGTCGGCAAGTTGTCACTCAGAGAGCGGTCGGCGTCTTTCAGAGCTCGCCTGTCAGACGCCCAAGAGTAACAAAGGGGACCCCAATCAGAAGCAGTGCCTTGCTGTCCCACAGAGAGAGTATGTCGTCTGTCAGAGATCGCCGGACAGAGACGCCCCAGTGTTTTAAGGTGGGACCCAAGGTGGTCCCGGACCTGTAAAGCACAAGATACCTTGTTCTGGGCTCTGGTCAGCAGGAGAGGTAGCTGACAACCTCTACTTGCATGGCTAAACCAATGATTCTTCCACCGGCCCGGGACCCGGCCTCAAGAGTGACCCGCCCCACTGTCCTTCCGCAGGCCAGAGTGGACAAACAGCAGGTGGACAGAGCATCACGGTGGGGCCCATGTCAACGGCAGTGACCTAGGCGCCCCGGCCCAGTAAGCTTGTAGTCACTGACTGCGGAGGGCTGGCGTCGGCTACCGTACCTACGATGCTTCCAGTCCCGGGCCAGACGTCAAGTCATAAACGGACATGCAGAAGCGACTGCTCGGCTTCTCAGGCGCTGGACAGTGTCTAGTGTCTGTGAGAGCATGTGGGCGCGGTAGCAAACACGTATGAGTATGTACGTTTATCGTGGTGCGCGACACAGGGGTTAAAAGGTTGCTTTCCCAGCGGCTCAGCGGTTCGCCAGGCCGCTGGGGCGCGACACCTCTTATCCTTCCAAGGTTAGGTTCCTGGAACCTCTAATCCGATTTCTTTGCTTTGGGCAATAGAGATGAGAAAACAGAGGGGTATTCTGTCTCCCATATTTTAATCTAATTCAATAACTTGATTATCCCTTAAGGGCTATTACAATCAAATTGTGCTCATGCATTAAGCATTGATTAATTTCTCTTATTATTAGGTTGGGCGCCCTCGCCCGGGCTGCTCACCAGTTTTTTATGGCTTGTGGCGACCGCAAGGGCTACAGGACCACTGCACTTCGCACTGCAGGATCCCGGCTCGGTGATGTTGGGCCACGCCTCGCG
This sequence comes from Semisulcospira habei, assembly GCA_036245525.1. Taxonomy (NCBI): domain Eukaryota; kingdom Metazoa; phylum Mollusca; class Gastropoda; family Semisulcospiridae; genus Semisulcospira; species Semisulcospira habei. The sequence goes on along the minus strand of BTPG01000004.1, from coordinate 119,598,457 downwards.
CCGACCATGCAGACGAGAGCCGCTCTAGATGCAGTGCAGAAGAGACGACCTCACGATGGGATCCGGGTTCCGGCGTTCGCTCATGATCTTCAGTTCCCCTTCGGAAGCAGGGACTCGCCTCACAGAAGCCAGGGGTACGAGAGGAACTGGAGACGCCATCCCAGTTCCATGGCTCGCTACGCAAGGGAAAGACGGGCTCTCCGAGTTTTCGCCACCGTTCGGGGGAGCAGCCCCCTGAGACTACGTTGTTCCTTCCAAGTGCGGGGTCCGCCTTCGTTGGATCGCCGCCGGCCGGAGTTCCCCGGACTTCGGAGGGGTTGGACATCCCTTCGCCTGCGAGGGGAACATACGGTTCCCGCTGGACGCCAGAGGACGTCATTCGCCGTGGCTGGACGAGGTTAGCTTCTCTACGTCGCTACGCTCGCAGTTCCGAGAGGTCTTGCGTTCGCCGTCTACTGCGAAGATTACAGGAGAGTCTACTCGGGCCGGGGACTACGCAGGTCCCCTCATCGCGTCCAAGCATTCAAGTCCCGGCCACTTCTGGTCGTCTTCTGTCTCCGCTTCAGGGCGCCGGGGGAGGCGCTGGTGGCTTCAGCTGGATCCTACTTTCTTCCGCTGCCAACGGTTGCTGCGTCCGTCCTGATCGACTACGCGCAGCTGAGTGGAGAGTCGACCACGCAGGGCACCGCGCAGTGGAGAACTTCTTGGCCCCCTGGGCAGACCGACAAGGAGGCTTTCAAGGCCTGTCACTCAGCTGATTCACGCTGCGGGCGCCGCCGGATGTAGCAGCCTTCTTACAACACTGTGGACCGTCAGACAGGATTGGCAGGGACCACTCTTCCGCGGAGGCGCGGTTCGTCCGATGCACCGGATTGGGCGACTTACATCCGAGAAACGGAGGCGGCGACGGGACGCCAACGGCACACTCCTGTGAACGTCAGGGACAGCATACTCCAGGCGCGCGAGGGATAGAGGTCAGCGCGGGTGGAGGACTGGTCCGACAGACTTCACTGCGGACGCCGTCTTTATCGGGGGTATGCACACAGTTCAGATTAGCTCCGCCTGAGATGACTTGCGGCTAGTCGCTTCAATTCCCCGACGGGGTGCTACTCTTCGCTTGGGCCTGGCCGTAGTCAGCGGTGACCAGGCACGCTTGTCGCCTCCTTAGACGACAGCTTCGGGACCTAGCGGAAGCGTTCGCTTCCCTGGGTGGCGGCGACTTCGAGTTCCGGCAGGCTGCAGCGCCGGACCGGAGCGGATGGACTTACCCTCGGTAGCGCCTTCAGGAAGTTACCCATTCGGCGCTGTGGATTCTGCGGCCGGGGGCGCAAGTACAGGGAGTTAGACGGGACAACTTGGCAGGAATTAGTTCCTGAGAGGTCGTTGCGCTCGGGCCTGTGGCAGTAGGGTCGACGCAGCTCTTACACTAGACGGTAGATTGGAGCACGATCTTCGTCCTTCGACTCGACACAAGTGCCTCGTCATCTTGGCAGATACCAGACAAAGACCTGAGAGCAGCGGTGCGTCTCCAGGACCTGGGACAACTCGAGTTCGAAGTCGTAACCAGTTGGCAAGCCGGGCGGTAGGCTGGGATCATGCCCACTTCGCCGTCGACTAGAGGGCCGACGCTACGGGACAGGTACTACGTGTTTTCTTCGCCGGGATTCCGTCGAGGATGGAGTGCGTGGTCGTCCTGTTCGAGTGTGACTCCCAGTAGACGGGAGCAGGACAGTGTAGGAGGGACTCTCAGTCCCTTCTTCAGCTCTCTTAGGACGGATGACTTACTAGGGGATCACCGTTCAACCTGACACCTCCTCTGCTTGGAGAAGGAGGGCGTAATTGGGAGAGGCTAGTGCGCTGGAGGCCTGCCGCGCGGGGAGGCGTCGCTGTGGCCAGATCTTCCAGCTCCACTGCTCGCCATCGAGATTGAATGCCGAATTATACGCTTGGTTGTCCGCCATTACTTGTGTTGCAGGTTGGTGGATGTAGGTGCGCACCCGGAGATTGGGCAGCAAGCCCTCTTCCACAGAGGCTTCCTACGGCGGCCATGGGTGCTACCGAGACAACCCGCAGACCCTCAACCAGTCGAGTTGCGAGGGTAGATGTCGAGCGCTGTGTGACGGGAATGACAACCTTCTTCCTTCCGAACTGGACGAAGCCCCAGCTGGCAGGGTGCTTCCTCGGGGTTTTTCATCTCCTAAGGACGGCCCCCCTTTCACCGTTCAGGACTATCTCACCATGATCGCCGACTCCTACAGGCGATTTCGCTCATCAGACCCGGGTAGCTGCAAAACCTCACTTTCAGGGGCTCCCTTCGCTTTTAATGCCCCGCTGTGCTGCGCAGGGACCAAGTTCTACCTTGGGGGCTTACGGGATCTCAACCTCGTCTGTTGGAACCCGGCACATGACGCGCCTGACGGATGTTTCAAGGAGGAGAGCTTCAGGGCAGTCCTTGACTCAACCTCCAGGCTCAGTACTATGCACGCTGTCCACACACCCGGGTGGCTGGCAGTGCCAGTCGACCGGTTCATGCTACAGCTACCTGACACATCTGCCTGGACGAGACGCGGCCTACATGACGGCGACAGTGGTTTCGCCCTGCGCGTGTTGGATGCCACCCGGGAGAACAGACTTCAAAACCCGGTGACAGCCTTACCTCTTCCAGGGTCAGTATCCGTACGCGCTGTCGTCACACACACACAGATGGCTGGCTGTTACGGACGGAAGGCGCCGTGCAGCTACTACGGTACCAGCCCTCAGGGCCAAGTCGTGGTCGCCTTGGCTGCCCTACAGTCAATGTCTGTCTGCCCGTACGAGTGTCAGATTCCACTCAGTAGCCCAGACAATAGGAACCGGTGAGAGTCTTCCGTGTGTACCTGCGCCGGACCAAGCTGGCGCAGGGGGACGCACACACCTGTTTTCTCCCTCTGTCCACAGGTAGACGTGGTATCTCAGCCCAGACCTGCTCCTCCTGGTTCCGGGGAGTTATCCGCCCGGCCTTCCAGGACGTTGACCTGTTGATGCCACATGTTGCACATCGCGGCGCACGAGGTCAGAGCCATGGCCGCAAGTTCCGCTGTGACAGCACCGGTGCAGTCAAAGTCTTGTGGCGGCTATGAGATGGCGAGCGGAGTCCACTTTCGCCTGCTGCTACCTGAGGGACCTCTCCTCCCAGCGACAGATCCTCTCGCTGGTGGGAGACACCGCAGCAGCGCAACACTCCCTCCCGGCGCCCTAGGCGCCGCAGGTATCTTAGCTAAAATTATCGGGAGTGTGCTGCAGGAGGGCGAGTTTGTGGGCAATGTGGTTGGCAGTAGGGGCGCTATAGCGGCACCCACCTCCTCTTTGTGATTCTTCCTAAGTGTAATACCATCGGTAATGTGTTTTGAGAAAACAAATGAATTTTTCAATTAAAATGCATTTTTTTGAAAAATACTTACCGATGGTATTACTCGAAGGTCCCTCCCTCCGGCCCCGCTTGCCGCAGTTCGCTAAGAACTAAACTGGGGTATGCTGGGTAATCTTGTACCGGATGTGAGTAAGGGGAGGCTATTCGGGTTTGGCATGGTCTATGGCGCCCCACTCCTGCCAACACCCCCTTATACGGACACAACCAAAATTTGGCTAAAATTAGGCCAGCTAAGAGCCATTTCCTAAGTGTAATACCATCGGTAAGTATTTTTCAAAAAAATGCATTTTAATTGAAAAATTCATTTTGCACTTAATCCCTTCACTGCTAGTGGACGCAAAGTCTTGTCTTTGCAAGCAGCGTGATATAATTCAACCACTGCTGAAAAACGTGAACATGATCCCACTGCAAGAGACATAGATCCACATGAGCCCCCGCATATGCAGGGGGGGGGAGGGGGCGGGGGGGGGGGGGGCTCGTGTGGATTTATGTCTCTTGCTGACCCCACTTTCTGTCCATGTTCGTTAAATGGCTGGGGTTCTTTGGCGTGGAATTAACCCATTTAGCCCCAATGCCCTATAGCAGGAGATGGATCGACCATGATAATTTAAGGATAGTGCCAGATTAGCTTGGCGCCTTTAGGCGCCAAGCTAATCTGGCACTACCCTTGAATTATCATGGTCGATCCATCTCCTGCGACTGGCACAAAGTCGTTTGGTAACACTTCCAAAATTTGGGAAATGCAGCCTTGGGGTTAAATGGGTTAACAAAGAATTTAGAAAAACAACCCGCAACCAGTGGCAGGGAACGGGTCAAGAAATAACAGTGGGTTATTCAGTCAACTGTTCTTGTAAAGAAAGGCTGAGATAACAAAAGCTGGATCTAACACTTTTCTCTGCAATTTACTCCGATTATTACAAACTTTAGATATAACAAAAAACATAATATTATTTGGTCCTTTGACATGACAACTAAAGTTTTGTGTCGTTTCCTTGTGTGTGTGTGTGTGTGTGTGTGTTTTCTTCTTTTCAGGCAACTGCGGTACGAGTGGGATGAAACGACCAACAACTGCCAGGTGCTGCAATCCAACGCAGCGTTCCAGTACGGTTACGAGTACCTGGGCTGCTCACCGCGCCTCGTCATCACCCCGCTCACCGACAGGTGCTATCTCACCCTCGCCGGCGCCATGAATCTACACCTGGGTGGATCCCCAGCTGGCCCTGCTGGTACTGGGAAAACGGAGACGGTCAAGGACTTGGCCAAGGTACTGATAGTGAAGAAGTGAACGGTTTGTGCTGTTCCGTGATTTGGACATTACGACTTGAATGCTGTACGGTCCAAAGCCACAGATCAGTACATCTAAAGCGTGCAAAAAAGAAACGGTGGAAGCTAAAGACTTGGGCAAGACATTGATGGTGGAGACATTGAAATGTATATGGGGTTACAGGTGTAAAGAAAATATGTGTGCTGCTGGTCTGTGATTTTTTACCTTACAGCTCAAGAGCCGTAAGGTCCAAAATCACAGACCAGCTCAGTTTTGCTTGTGTTGATATTTTATGATTTGATTGCGTCATTTAACATTGCAAAAGTACCATAACTTTGATCCTTCGTGTTGCATGGGTGAAAGTTGTTGGACAAAAAAGGTACGGTAGAAATATGTAATTTGGAGGATTGGTGTACAGAAATTAATGTGTTTTTACCAATCAAATCTTACACCCAGCAAAAACAATGACAGAAGAAGTCACCAAAAGTTTGGAAAAAAGCACCCAAAAACACGTTTTGGGCATCCCCACTGGCATCTGGGCTGCACATAGACCACAACCTTCATTCCCGTTTTTTTTCCCCCCCCCTGCAAATGCCAACTTTCACCTGTGGGGCTATGGTGCAGTGTGTTTGGCAGCCTTTGCCTGTAGAAATCTTCTGTTGCATGGAGATTTTCATAATGTCTAACTGAAACTTTTGCTTGTTATTTGCAGGCGATGGGGAAACAGTGTGTTGTGTTCAACTGCTCTGAAGGATTGGACTACAAGGTAAGTCTGAGAATCACTCTCACTCTGCCATCAGTCTTTATCATTTGTGTGATGGGCTGTAATTTTGGACCTAACGACTCTGAAGAAATTAGGCCCAAGATCGCAGGCTAGTAATATTGCTTTAGGTGGCATTGGGCTGTCTGCCCTGTTTTGTGAAAAGCCATTGTGTCCATTTTTGTGACAAGCAAAATTTTGATTGTAATTACAGTGAAAATCTTGTTTGTTTTTTCAAAATACATTACCGATGGCATTACTATCTGGGAATACACTCTATTACCTATAGATTTCAGCAAAAATTGTGTGTAGCACACAACTGGGGAGGAGACACCGGGGATCCAAGCACTATGACCCCGGGTGGCCTCCCCTTACTACCCTATCCCGGCGAGCACAGGGCGACCTCGTCAGTTTCACTCATAGCTCGACCGGGGACGGTCGAGTTTTTGCCTTTCTCCGTTCTACGGGTTTCAGTGGTTTTTGACTGTGGGCTTGAATTGGAGTCTTCGATTCAGCCCTGGACTCACTACATTCGTGGTTTTTCCTTTGACAATTGGACTCATTGTGACCTGTGCGCCGACCGGTTTTACCGGCTCTGACTTTGTGAGTTCACCCTTGGCTTGGCCTTGGGGTTCGACGACGCACGTGACTTGTGCCCGGCTGTTTTGTGCAAGGTTGACTTTCTTCGCCGGCGTAGTTGGTTTAGGGCCTTATGGCTTCTTCTGTGTCGAAGACTTGCCGCCGTGCGGGGACTTCCAGTGGCCGGATGATGCACACGACTCTTGCTTGCCGTGTTCGGGCTGTGCTTCGGACGGAACGTGTGACGTTGGCGCCGCTTGGACGGAAGACCGGTGTTCGCGCAGGTGGGACTTCTTCAGGCGTGACCGGTCCCCTCGCCCGCTTCGGTCTCCACGGGATCCTCCACGGGTGGACGTACTTCCCTCGGCGCATCGGGCTTTCCGGCCCACAGGTAAGTCCCCTTCTTGTACCGTTACCTCGCAGGTTCTCCCTCCCCTCTCCGAGTCTTCGGAGCAGGGTAGGCGAGTTTCGGAGTCACGCTCCCCACGCTCTGCTTCGTTAGCGCGTGGCTTGAGCCCATTTTGGTTCCCACCCCCCGCTCTGCTTCGGGCGAGCGGTCTGGGAGAGATGAGCGTTCGTCGGCCACCCCCGGCTCTAGGTCTCCGGAGCGGGGACGGGTGACGGAACGCAAGCATAAGAAAGAGAGTAAATGTGATAAGAAATGCTCTCGCTCACGCACCGAGGCTTCGGAATGTGACGAGACCGTTAGTAATGCTGCCTCCCCGCTCTGTATTTTCCGAACGGGCACGGCATGCTTCGCTTTCTTCCCCCCCCCGCCCGCCCCGTCTCGCCTGGGCGGGCCCGGGGTGTGGTTGACTCTCGCCCCCCACGCTCCGAGGAGTCGGAGCGGGGGTCGCGTGCACATAATGGTCCCCTCCCCGCTTCGCTTCACCTGAGCGGGCTTGGCGTGACCGTAGACTGTCCCCCCCCCGTCTCGTATCGACCGGACGGGCCCGGTGTGACTTGGACCCTCGCCCCCCCCCCCCTCGCTCCGAGGCTTCGGAGCTGGGGCAGCGGGCTCATAAATCGTCCCCTCCCCGCTCCGCCTTTCCTGAGCGGGCTTGGCGCGACCCTAGACTGTCCCCCCCCCGCCTCGTATCGACCAGGCGGGCCCGGTGTGACATCGCGCGTCCTCCACGGTCCGAAACATCGGACGGGGGGCCGCGTGCCCGGTATTTGTCCCCTCCCCGCTCCGCCTTTCCTGAGCGGGCTAGGGGAGACTATTGGCGGTCCCCCCCCCCCCCCCTCGCACCGGTTCTCCCGGGCGGGCCAGGGGTGACCAGGCCACTTCCTCGGTATTCCGATCGCGGTTTGTCGCTCACGTCGGCTGCCGCGTGCGGATCCCGACTTCGAGGTGGACCGTCGCTTTGCCACGGTCCCTCCGTCGCCGCGGCGCGCCTCTTTGCGTGCGTCGCGGGCGGCTGCGTCTACCTCGCGCGCGGCGGTGCGGCGCTCTCGTAGCCGCTCGCCCCTTTCGTCTTTGCCGCGAGAAGATCAGTTTTGGAACGGACGTCCTCAGCCTTCATCCGTCGGACTCGGCCTCGGCGATCTTCTTGCAGGACTCGGCGGCTGGTTCTCCTTCCCGCCTTTTCCGCTGTCGCGTCGGCCTCCGCCTCGTCAGACGTTGCCGGCCCTTCGCTCGGATCACAGACGGTCCACGCTCTGGGTGAGGCTTCAAGGCTTATCGCCAAGTCCCTACCGCCCGACGTCTGTCCGCCTTTGCCTCCTCCGAAGAGACAGGCTTCGGCCATGGTCGACGCGCAGAGGCAAGTCCAGCGCCGCAAGTCCCTCCCGCAAGCCGGCTTCCGGGACCTCACCGATGCTTCTCCGCCCAGCTGCGTAACGACGCTTTCGGCGACACGGGATACTTTACCACCGCTCGATCGCCGGTGGGAATCAACTTAAGCTTCCGCCAGGCCTGGTACGCTGGACACTCCCAAGCCTTCGCCATACCTTTTCCAGCGGTGGATGCGGCGGCCTTACTACAGGCGGGCGGCCGCAGGCTCGTCCAGAACTCGTGGCCTCGGCCTCTCGACAGGATCGCCTCCTTAGCGCGGAACTCGCTGGCGTGCTCGGGTTTGGAACTGGCTACCCAGGCAGCACTGCAGTGCCTACAGGATACGTGGGACCTGGAGGCTCAGTCCCCGCTTCGTGACGTGCAGTCCATCCTGATAGCGGCCAACCGGTCCGCCTACCATTCTTCCGCCACCGCCAGGGCAGCAGCTGCCAAATGCGACCTCTGGAGGAGGGATACCCTTTTGCGCCTCTGCTCGGACCTTCCCTTGTCAGTGAAGACCCAGCTCCGTCAAGCCCCCTTAGGTGGTCCTCAGCTGTTCGGCGACACTTGGCACACCATTAAGGAATCTTCCAAGGACTTGTGGCCCAAGCCTGCATCTAACCCAGCCTCGACCCGCTTTCGCGCCCCCCGCACGGCGGGGGTCGTGCCCAGCGGTCTTTCAGGCCCTCCTTTCCTACAGTCGGATCTTCACGAGGTCGGGCCCGTCCATTCCAGGCTACTCAGGCCGGCCCCGCCCCTCGCCCTGCTTGGCCCCGCGGTGCCCGTAGATCGGGCCGCGGTCGGGCTCATTGACTCGCCCCCGCCTCCGCCCCCGCCTCAGTAATCGAGCCTCCCGTCGGCGGGCGGCTGTCGCTCTTCAGCGATCTTGGAGATAGCTGTTCCCGGACGACCCCTGGATTCTTTCCACCGTTACCGCAGGCCTGCAACTTTCGTTCCTGTCGCCTCCGCCTCTTCGCAGAGCACCCATGTGGACCCAGGAACCGCTCGACGGCACACAGGCGGACGCTCTGCGCGGGGAAGTGGCGACCCTCCTCACCAAAGCGGCGACAGAGGTGGTTTCGCGGCAGGACTCTCCGGCGTTCTACAGCCGACTCTTCTAGTTCCCAAACCAGGCGGCAAGTGGCGTCCAGTTATCGATCAGCTTGGCCCCTCGCTTCAGGATGGAGACGGCCAGGACACTCCGTGCGGCCCTCCGGCCGATGGACTTTGCGATCAGCCTCGATCTGTCAGACGCCTATCTGCACGTCCCGATTCATCCGTCGGTTCGCCGGTACCTTCGGTTTGACTTGGGGGGATCGTCTACCAGTTCTGCGCCCTTCCTTTCGGCCTCAACATCAGTCCGTGGGTGTTTACAAGACTGCTCGACGCCGTGACAGCCTATTTCCGTCAGCGCTCCTTGAGCCCGGCCTCCAATTACTTGGACGACCTTCTACTGCGCAACTTGGTTTCCGCAGCCCTCCAGACGGACAGGGATGCCCTGCTTTCCCTTCTGCGTCGTCTAGGTTTCCTACTCATTTGGGGAAATCCGATCTTTTCCCTCTCGACGTTTCTACATCGGGGGATGGAATTCCTGACCGGCCTCAACCTTGCCCGCCTGCCTCTGGCCAGGCGACAGAAGATCGTCGACTTAGCGACTTCGATGGGGATGGGATCCTCCTTCACTGCCAGGGTCTGGCTTCAACTCCTGGGCCTCCTCAGTGCGGCTGCGGACCTGCTTCCCTTGGGCAGACTTTATGCTCGACCTCTCCAGCTACGTCTCCTTCTTCACTGGCGACCCTCGGGCGCTCTGTTGGATCTAGTACCTGTCACGCCTCTGGCTCGTCCTCACCTCGAGAGGTGGGCGGACCTCGCTTGGCTGGCTTCGGGGGTGCCCTACACTCCCCGCCGCCTCGGTGGTCTCTCTGTACAGAGGCGAGCCAGGCCGGCTGGGGCGCGCACCTGTTACCGGATTTCTCTCGGCCTCGGGCGTTGGCTTCGGGAGCTGTTCGGGAATCACGTCAACTGGCTGGAGCTGAAGGCAGTTGGGTTGGCATTCGACGTTTGGCAGGAGACCTTGGCCAATCAGGAAGTCCTCGTGCTCTCCGACAACTCGACGGTGGTGGCTTACATACAGAATCAGGGTGGCACTCACTCGCCCTCCCTTTGCATTCTTCGGTACCACCTTCTCCTCTGGTGCAGGGATCGAGGCATTGCCCTACGAGCCCGCCACATCCCTGGCCACCTCAACGTGATGGCGGACGCCCTGTCTCGTCGCGGACAGTTGCTCCACACGGAGCGGTCCCTACGCCCGGATATTTTTCGCCTGCTCTGCTCTCACTGGGAAACGCCGCTAGTGGATCTGTTTGCCACCAGATGAAACAGCCAGCTCCCGGTCTACGTCTCGCCAGTCCTGGATCCACTCGCTTGGGCAGTGGACGCGCTCCCCATTCCTTGGGTCGGCCTGATTGCTTACGCCTACCCCCCCGTCAGTCCTCGTTCCGAAGGTACTGCGGAAGCTTCTGGGATGCTCGGCGGTCCTCCTGCTGGTGGCCCCCTTCAACTGGACCAAGAGCTGGACCACGGACCTCCTCGCGCTTGCGACGGACCCTCCTCTGGAGCTTCCTACCCCTTCCACGATGCTCAAGCAGCCCCGTCAGCGGCTTTTCCATCCGTGCCCCGAACGCCTCCGCCTACACGCTTGGAGGTTGTCCGGCACGCCCGCGCCGCTAGAGGTTCTCGGATGCTGCAGTGGCGGCAATTGCAGCAGCCCGCAGACTCTCTACAAGGAAGGTGTACGAAGGCAAGTGGAGGGTCTTTCCGACCTGGTGCACCTCCCATGGGCTCCCTCCCACTAACCTAGCCTCCCACCAACTGGCGGAGTTCTTCCTGTGGCTCTTCGACGACCGGGGCTTAGCCCCGGTCGCCATCAAGGGCTACCGCGCTATGATCGCGGACATCTACCGTCACCGGTGTCTTCGGGACCCAGGCGCCTGCAAGGATCTGTCGAATTTCTGGCTCACTTTGAACTCCGACGTCCGGTTTCACGTTCCCTAGTACCCCGGTGGGATCTTGCCTGGGTACTGACGTGGTTGAATTCGGACCGGTTTGAGCCCCTCCCCTTGGCTCGGTTCTCAGACTTGACCCGGAAAACCTGTTTCCTTCTGGCTCTCGTTACAGCGTCCCGAGTCAGCGAGCTTCACGCGCTCTCGATGCTCCCAGCCTGTTTGCGGTTTCGTTCCGACGGCTCTGCGCAGAGGCTCTCCGATCCGTCCTTCCTGGCCAAGAACCGCTGCCCCGCAGCGGCTCCTCAGGTGCTAACGATACGGCCCCTCCGTGGAGCGGACCTCTCCCCTGGATCGCGGCAACAGGACCCAGTGCGGGCGCTAATGATTTACCTGCGCCGCTCTCAGCCGCAGCGCCGGGGGCGCTCGCGCCTCTTCTTACCTTGTCCGCGGGCAGACGCCACATCTCGGCCCAGATCGTGTCATCCTGGCTGCGGTGGGTGATTAGGTCAGACTACCTAGACCTCTCCCCACGCGGCGCTGAGCCTTTACAAATCCGGGCGCATGAAGTGAGAGCAGTAGCCGCCAGTCTAGCCCTGGACCGCAACTGCTCGGTCAAAGATATTGTGGCAGCGGGTGGCTGGCGCTCCGACTCCACTTTCGCACGCTTCTACCTTAAGAGACCTATCCGGCCGACGTGACTCCCGGGCACGGGTGGGCGACATCTCCGCAGCCCAGCACTCCCTCCGAGCGCTGCTGGCGTCTTAGGCACATCATAGCTGAAATCGTCGGGAGTTCTCTCTCGAGGGGGCCGGCGGAGTGGTTGGGTTATGGTTAGATACGGCACCCTCCGCCTGTTCGCCATTCTCCCAGATAGTAATGCCATCGGTAATGTATTTTGAAAAAACAAATGAATTTTTTTTCTAAAATGTATTTTTTTGAAAAATACTTACCGATGGCATTACTCGGATGGCCCTCCCGCCTGCCCCGCTTGCCTCTTGTGGCTATGTGTGAAACTGACGAGGTCGCCCTGTGCTCGCCGGGATAGGGTAGTAAGGGGAGGCCACCCGGGGTCATAGTGCTTGGATCCCCGGTGTCTCCTCCCCAGTTGTGTGCTACACACAATTTTTGCTGAAATCTATAGGCAATAGAGTGTATTCCCAGATAGTAATGCCATCGGTAAGTATTTTTCAAAAAAATACATTTTAGAAAAAAAAATTCATTTTTCAGCCAACTGCAAGAGGTATAGGTCCTCATGAGCCCCCGCAGTTGCAGGGACTCATGAGGATCTATGCTTCTTGTTGAAACCACATATCCACATTCCTTTTGAGGGCTGCAGATCTTGGACATATAATTTACATCTATGGACATGCCGGGGTTTGCAAAATCACGGCAGTTGTGTTATTGCATTTGACACACTTGTCTGTTGGTCCCCCACACTTCTGGTCTGGCTATTTTGTCGTCTGGTCTGGCTATCTGGTCTGGTCTTTTGTCAAAGAATACAGGTGAGCCTCAGTATTACGCATTACAGTGTACCGCAGTATCAGATACAACGCACACAGGTCTCTGGGTCCCATGGGGATGCCCGGCGAGTAAAAGGTCCACAGGGCGACATCAGCCTTAGCTGGCCCATTCACGGACATGCCCAGGCCAGCTACAGCTGACGTTGCCCCAAGGATCTTTTGCTTACTAATGTGGTTGTCTTCACAAGGCTATGTAAATTCAGCATTTTAATAACGCGATCATGAATAAGGTGGTCTGACTTTATGGTCCCCTGAACTTGTACTTAGAATCTAAAGGCTGCAGTATGTGACATTGGGTTAACCCATTTAGCCCTGATGCACCACAGTAGGAGATGGATCAACCATGATAATTAAAGGATAGTGCCAGATTAGCTTGCTCCTGATAAGCTCATCTGGCACAACCCTTGAATTATCATGGTTGATCCATCTCCTGTAACATGTACATAGTTGTTAGGTGACGCCTCCAACATTGGGAAATGCGACCCTGGGGTTAATTGGGTTAACCCTGGTGTGCATCATGCAGCCACTGATACTGTTATATGGTACTGGTTGCAGCATGCAAATAGGGGATTAAACTTAATAATGTGAAAATTCCAATTTTCCCGATCTGTACACAGATGCTGGGGAAGTTCTTCTCAGGCTTGGCGCAGTCAGAAAGCTGGTGTTGTTTTGACGAGTTCAACCGCATTGACATTGAGGTGTTGTCCGTCGTGGCCCAGCAGATTCTCACGATCAAGACGGCCAAGGATGCGAACTCCCTGCGCTTCATGTTTGAGGGTCGGGACATCAAACTTAACGTCACATGTGCTTACTTCATCACCATGAACCCAACGTGAGTAAAGTCCAGGACGTTTACTGCGTACTGTGATTTTGGACCTTACATACATTTGCACACATGATTTTATTTATTTTACCCTTTCCCTGCCAGGGGACGCAGATTTTAAAATCATATGTCAAAGATCTGCAGCCCTCAGAGGATTGTGGATACAAAGTGGTTTCAACAAGAGGCATAGATCCTCATGAGCCCCTGCAAGTACGGGGGCTCATGAGGATCTATACCTCTTGCAGTTGGGTGGTGGTCAGTTTTTCTTGGCGGTGAACAGGTTAAATGCCTGCCTGTAACAGACTTGTTATCTTTCAGTTTTACACACAAAAAATCACAGTTCAGTAGATATTGTAAAGTATTGATTGCCTTATGACTTTAAGCCCAACTTTCGTACAGTTCAGGATTTTTGTGAAATGTGTGCATACTGATCGGTGAGTTTGGACCGTGTGGCTCAAAGATGTATGCATAATTTATCAACATTTATCCCAGAGAAAGAAAAAAGAACACAATAAACACTGTTTAATAATATGTGAACAAGGAATTTACATCAGAAGTTGTGGATATCCGCTGAACTTGTGTGCTAGTTTGTGATTTTGAGCCTGATGGCTCCAGACATACAATTTAACCCATTTATCTCTGACACCCTACAGCAGGAGATGGACTGACTGTGATAATTCAAGGGTAGTGTAAAAATAACTTGGTGCCTGAAAGCACCAAGTTATTTTGAGACTTCCCTTGAATCATCATGGTCAATCCATCTCCTGCAACTAGTACATAGTCATTAGGTAACACCTCTGACAATTGGGAAATACGCCCATGCAGTTAAAAGGGTTCATTTTGCTTCTGGCATACGAATTAACCTATTTAGCCTCGACACCCTACAGCAGGAAATGGATTGACATTGATAATTCAAGGGTAGTGCCAAAATAGCTTGGTGCCTAAACTGGTACATAGTCATTAGGTAACACATACCTCTAACACTCGGGAAATATGCCCATCTGGTTAAATGGGTTAATTTTTCTTCTAATCTCTCTGCAGCCTCTGAGAACCACATCCCCTCTCACACAGGTCTGTCTGAAGATCTTTTGCTTACTTGTACTATTTTTTTGTCCCCACACAGGTATGCGGGCAGAGTGGAGCTCCCTGACAACCTGAAATCGCTGTTCCGCTCAGTGGCCATGATGGTCCCTGACTACCCCCTCATTGCTGAAATCATGCTGTTCTCAGAGGGCTTTGTGACGGCGCGCTCTCTCTCACACAAGATCGTCAATGTATACCAGCTGGCCAGCAAGCAGCTGTCGCAGCAGGACCACTACGATTTTGGGATGCGCGCCATCAAGTCCGTCCTGGTCATGGCTGGGCATGGCAGACGACACGCGCAGCAGAGGCAAGTCTCAATGTTTACACTATTGTACCATTTCCTGAGATAGTAATAATAATAATACCGGTTATTATATAGGTGCTTTACTCAATTCTGCGAATCGGCTCAAAGCACCGCAAACTGAACCCAACACGCTTGCTCACGTGAAACACACGCATTCACGCTGAAGACAAACATGGTACAGGACAAACACAGGACATTCACGTGGTGCGAGAGATCAGCTCTGCTACTGAGGTTTCGGAAATTTTGTTCGCTTGTATTTGAAATGTTATAAATTGGCCAGAAACCGGTGTGGAAGGGGGAGGAAGCGCCAGGGTACCTGGAGAAAAAAAAAAACGACGGTCCACCTGAATTAATGGTGACACTTACTAGAGGAACCCGGTGTCAAACCTTGCATTTCTAGCATTGGTGTCAGGCGCCTTTAGCACTGTGTATGGACCGAGATAAATATGTAGGTCTTTGCTAGGAGAAAGACAAAGGGGTGAATGCTTGGGCTTGTGCTTACTGTAGGATACTGTAAGTGGTAGGTATGAAAAAGTACTCTAAGCGACTGTCTTCAGATGCTCTCGCAAGAGACATCCTGAAGGGCAAAAAGTGCCACTTTAAATTGGAAACCATGGTTCAGGTGACTACAGCCACCTAGATGATGACCTTTGATGACAGGCAACCTCTCATGAGGCTGGTCACTTAAAACAGGTTTGCTGTACCATATATTTACAGGTGATTATCTACATTTGTTATTTTGTGCATCTGTTCTAAGGAGTGGGCCGTCTGCCAAGCAGCTGACAGATGAAGAGGAGTCTCATGTTCTGATCCATTCCCTGCGCGACGCCAACCTTCCCAAATTTCTGGCAGAGGACGTGCCCCTGTTTGAAAGTATCCTGGATGACATATTCCCAGGAATTACTCCACCGGAACCAGACCATGGGGGCTTGGAGGTGAGATGGTTAGAACCTGTTTTGATGAGCACCTGTCCTCTCATCCTGATACACTACTGCTTGAAATTAATATGACTATGAGAGTTCAAGGGTGGTGCCCGAATAGCTTGGCGCCTCAGGCGCCAAGCTATTCTGGCACTACCCTTGGAACTAAACTGGTTGATCTACCTAATAATAAATTTATTTCAGTTTTTGCAGGCCATCTGGCCCATATGAACACAAAATACAATTTACAACCAGAAAATACAGGAAGGTGGTTGTAAAACACACTCATATAGCATCACATCAGCGCACATAAATAAACAAAAAAAACAAGAAAAGTTCAAAGCAAATCCCTCTAATTCCTTAATTTAAGGCAACCTGAAATATACATAGCAACTTTAAAAACCAGTTTATCATGTAGGTTTCCACACAGCAGCTGAACTTTAAGATCGGATGGGAATCTGTAGTAAAACAGTGGAATGTACTTTTTACGTAAAGGGGAATATTTTGGACACTCGAACAGAAAATGACACAAATCTTCAGCCTTATGCCAATCACATGAATTACATTCTGGATTAGTGATGGGTTTTCCAAATCTGGATACTCCGTTTAAAGGTAAACGGTTACATCTAAGTAAACATATTGCCCGCCTGAGTTCACAAGAGTTCAGCTGCCCTATGTAACTGGCTCTAAGTATTTCTGGGTGGTAATGGCAGTATTCTGTGTTTGAGGAAAGGGATGCATGCCAGTCCTGTCGGAAACAATCCATCAGCCGATCTTTGAATATCTGAATGAACAGAGGAGTGTTTCCAACTGACTGCATTTCCCATACATACCCAAACCCGTGCTTACACAATAGAGTCTTTATTTGCGTAGCCCAGTTCGATCTACCTGAAGCATCATGCATACATAACATCGTGTAACACTGTCTTGGGTATCTGTTTTCTGACATGGTAAGAAGTCTGCACCAGTACTTCACCATTCGAACATAGGCATCAATATACATAGGGAATCTTCCACACTCACCCAGCGCAATATTGTTTTTTACATCTCTTCCAACACCAAGGACCATTTTACAAACCTTTATATGAACCTGCTCAATTACATCATGTCTCTGGAAACCCCAAACCTCTGACCCGTATAGCACAATGGGTTTAATCTTGACATCAAAAATGTGAAAAACAGTGTCAGCTGGCAAGTTTTGTAATTTAAAGTATAGTCTTTTGATACCTGCAACTGCTCTCCTGGCTTTTCCAGCTAAGTTTTCTACACATCTAGCCCAGTTAAGAGTAGAGGAAAATATCACACCAAGGTAAGTATAACTGGACTCGACTTGAATCTGCTTGTCAGCATAAAACCATTTTTCACAATTTTTCACAAAACCTCCATTTTTGAAGACCACCACTTTTGTCTTGTCCATGTTCACAGTGAGACCCCATTTTTTACAGTATTTTTCTAAACAATTAATTTTCTTTTGGAGATCTGCTACAGAGTCAGAGACAATGGCTATATCATCAGCATACATAAGAAGGAAAATACCCAGTGGGTCTGCAAAAATATCAATGCCACGTGCACCGCACGATGATATTTCTGTCTCAAATTCTGAAAGAAAGATAGAAAACAGCAGTGGGCTCAACACACAACCTTGTCGCACCCCTGACATGCAATCAAAGTAGTCGGTAACTTTGGTTCCAACCCTTACAGCAGCTTTTACATGTTTGTACATACTCTCAAGTGTCTGAAGCAACTTTCCATGAACTCCTTTACGTAACAAGAGATACAACAGTTTTGTCCTGTGCACACTGTCGTAAGCTTTAGAAAAATCTACGTACATGGTGTAAAAACGGCCACCCTGCTTGCTAAGATACTTTTGCACTAGTGCCTGTAAGCAAAAAATGTTATCTATAGTACTGTACCCTTTACGGAAGCCAGCTTGAGCCTCAGGAATACAATCATTCTCTTCACAAAAACGCACCAACCTGTTGTTAATGACAAAACTGTACAACTTACTGATAACGTTCAGAAGAGAAATTCCTCTGTAGTTGTCAACATTTCTAGGGTTACCCTTTTTGTGTAGTGGAAATATCACAGCCATGGTCCAGCTTTCAGGGTATTCCGCACTTTGAAACACACGATTGAACAAAGGATGCAGAAATTTCACAAGGATCTCACCTGCATGATGAAAAAGGTCAGTGGGCAAGCCATCAGGGCCTGATGCTTTCCCTTTCTTCATGCTATTAATAGCACTGCGAATTTCATCCTGTGTGATTTCCTCGTCAAATTTTGCATTATGACAACCATCACAATCATCAGATATATGGTCATTCAAAACACCCTCGGCCTGTCTGCTGAAACCTGAATCATCAACATTCTGATCCACATTTAGCAAATTACGAAAATAATCATACCACACGCGTGGTGAAATGACATCAGAACACAACTTTTTAACGCCAGTCAGAGACTTTATTTTTTGCCAAAATGTTCTTGAGTTTGCATCATTACATGCATCGTTGAGCTCATTCAAAACCCGTGCGTTGTACTCTACTTGTTTTGTTTTACACAACTTCTTAAATTCTTTCTTCATGTCAAGATACTTCCCTAAGTCGTCATGTGTGTTTGTGTGTCTGAACTGCTTCAACTGTATGTACTTGTTTTGTTTTGCTAACTCGCAGTCCGAGTCCCACCACGGTGGCTGTGCACGGGATTCACCTACCTTCTTACCTGACCTCATTTTGACAGCTGCCTTCTGAATGAATGCTACAAAACAGGCCGACCCTTCTTCTACACTCGAGTCAAGCGCTGACAAAAAGTGTTGAAACTGAGTCTCCTGATTATCTTCAATGTATGCACAAAAGGATTCAGCGTAGTTTTCTTTCCAAACAAATTTAACCCCTTCCTCTAGTATTATATCATTATTTAAATCATCATCATCACATGAATAAACAGACTGAATAGAAGTAAACGTGGTTACAATGGGGAAATGGTCTGACTCACACCTGTCTGCAACAAACATATCGGTCACTAGGTCAAACACGGATTTAGAGCAAATACAGTAGTCCACCACACTTTTGCCTCTGTTGGCCACGCACGTAATTTCTCCCTCACTGTCACCTTTCGTTCTGCCATTGACAATAAACAAACAGTACTCTTGACATAGTTCTATCAGTTTCCGACCAAAACTGTTTATGCCAATATCTTTTGACCTCCGTGGGCTTTGTGGTACATCCTCTAGCAGATCTGTTAATTCCAGTAAAGGCTGCACGTGTGTATTGTCATCAATAAAATCAGTATCAGACAGACCGGCAGTGCGGGCGTTAAAATCGCCACATAATAGCCAAGGCAGCTCAGGGTGAGCACGTAACACTTGAGACATGTAGTTTTCTAACACTTCAAAACCATCAACGTTATCTTCACCATATACAACAGAACGCTCTGGAGCCACATACACAAATGCTGCCAGAACATCAGATGCAGAATTCAAAACAGACTTACCAATCTTTAGAAACACAATATCCTCAGCTGCCTGCATTAAACGCAACACATGACAGGCTATAGATTTATGTACACACACGGCCACGCCCCCTTTTAACTTTTGTGTACGTGGTGAAAAAAACACCTGATACTCTGGAAAGGTATCCTCTATAACATTTTGCTTACACGACCAGATCTCTGAAAATGCAAAAATTTGACACTTTTCACAGAACTGCCTAAAAGAAACACTTTTCAGCTTATTTACAAGACCTTGGATATTCCATGCCATGATGCGAAACATAGAGCTACCACTTTCATCACTACCACTTTCATCATCACAGTGTGTGGGTGTGGGTTTGAGTATGGGCACTTGAGCGCATGTGTGTGCAGGTAAGTCGTCCTGTGAAGACACATGGTGGGGGTCCTGTGGGTCTGAATGAGGGACGGGCTGTCTTCTCCTGGTTGCTGGGTCAACATGCCGGCCTGCCCCTCATTTCTGCCCCCTACGTTCCACTAGCCTCTGGGTAGCAGCGTCGTATGCGTGGGTCTTTCCCTCAACAACGAGGGAGTCGAAGCGGAGGAAGGCCTTCTTCCCCGCCTGCTTGGCCTCCTTGAGGAAGGGTAGCAGCTTGCGGCGCACGTCCCTCACCCGAGGGGTGAAGTCCTCAGAGATGTAGACCCGGGACCTGTTCTCCTTCAGCGTTCTGCGCTCAAACAGGATCCGCTCCTTGTCTTTGTACTTGTTGAAGCACACGATGATGGGGTGGGGCGCCTTGCCCCCCTTCAGACGATGGGCACGCTCCACCTCGATCTCCTCCTCTATGCCCATCTCGTCCTTCAACATTGACTTGACAGCTTTCTCACAGTCCGCCCAAGTCTCTGAGCGCCCCTGGGGGTGGGGGATTCCGTGAAAGATCAGATTCTTGCGTCTGCTCCGCCCCTCCAAATCATCCAGCTTATCCTCCAGCTGCGTAACTTTCTCCTTCAACTCTTTGTTTTCTTTCATCACCGCAGTAAAGTCACTCTGAATTTTGTCCATTTGCTCCTGCATTGTAGCTTTCATACTGTCCATCTTTTTGTCCATCACATTCAACATTTTAAACACATCAGCAATGGTCGGCTCAGACACTGCGTTTGCCTCACCCCCGGGCGACTGGTTGTCTTGGTTCCCTTGGCATGTCAAAAGAGTCTGTCGTTTCGGTGGGCCTGGGTTCGCTTCGACATCGCCACACCGGAGCAGAAAGCCGACCAAAAACACGAGAATGACTGCCACCGGTCCGCTGACACTGACAGTGCGGTAACGTAGGGCTGCCTTCCTCTGTGCTTTGCGAGCCATGAAGTTTTGAAAAGTCCAGTAAAAGGTACCGCAAATGGCACAAAAAGCTACCGAACTGATCGGCATGATGAGCTGAATCACCCTGTCGTTGTTCTAAAGTCACTCATTAAGTAATTATGTTGCAAAATGCTAAAAATGTGCGGAGCCGCTCTTCAACTGTGTGACGTCAATCGTGAGCACAACTCACCGTTGATCTACCTGTTAATCTGTAATGTAGCTTTCATAGGACAATAAGCAAATTAAAAGAAATTAGCCTCTGGATGTAATGGATTAAGAACACTTTTCTTGCAAGAAAGGTGGTTGCTGCAAACAGGTTCCACAGTAGAAGGATTGACCATGATAGCTCAAAGATAAAGTATTGTAATGTCTTTGTGCAAACAGTGAATCCTGAGTAATTTTTTCTTTCTACCCAGTTTCAGCTTCCATAGCAATTCATAACCTTTCAAAGTGAACTGTAATTTGTTTTCTCAAAATACATTACCGATGGCATTACTATATGGAATACACTCTATAGCCTATAGATTTCAGTCTAAGCCAAGTTGTGTCCCCTACACAACTGGGGAGGAGGAGACACTGGGGATCCATGCATAGGAGCCCGGGTGGCCTCCCCTTACCACCCTATCCGGTCACGTGTCATAGGGCGAAAGCCCGCCAGTTTCACTTCTAGCTCGACCGTGGACGGTCGAGTTTTTGGCCTTACTCTGTTTTGCAACGGTTTCAGACTTGTACTATACGATATCTACTGTGAACTTTCGCCTGGGCTTTTGCCTAATTTAGTCTTTGTGACTTGCATCGAACTGTTATTCGTTTTCTAGAGTGTTACGAATTCAGTGGAGCTTTTCGACCGGTCTCGGTCTGTGACTTGACTTTCCGTGACCTCTGTCTTGTGAACTCCGGCTTCGTGCTCATCTAGTGGCTTACAGGACACTTCTTCGTTTGCTTTCGGCCTGAGTTCTAGAATCTTCAGTGACTTTTTCCTGGCGGACTGTGTGTGATGGACATTATGGCTTCTTCCCGGCCGAGAACCTGCCATCTTTGTGGGGATTTCCAGTGGCCCTCGGACGCGCACGACGCCTGCCTCCCGTGCTCGGGCTGCTCTTCTGACAGGACTTGTGTCGTGTGTGCCGACTGGAGAGAGGACCGGTGGTCTCACCTCTGGGACTTCTACCGTCCATCTCGGCCCCAGCAGGCTCCCCGGTCTTCCCTGCAGGAGGTCGTCATTCCGTCTCCTCGTAGGGCGCCCCTTCGTTCCGTCGTTCGGGCAGTCCGGCCTGCAGGTAAGTCAGCGTCTTCTACAGTACCCACGCAGATGCTCCCTCCCCGCTCTGAGGCTTCCGAGCAGGGCAGACGAGTGTTAGAGTCGCGCCTCCACGCTCCATCTCTTCCGAGCATGGCCCGAGCACCTTAGTTTTACTCCCCCCCCCCTCCCCCCGCTCCGAATTGTCTGAGCGGGCCCGGCAAGTCGAGCCTATGTCCACGCACCCCCCCCCCCCACTCCAATTCTTCTGAGCGGGCCTGGCGAGATTTGCTCAAGTTCAGTGCTAAAGAGAAGAGGAGAAAGAGAGAAAGAGTTATAAGAAAAGATGCTCTCCCTCACGCTGCGATTCGTCTGAGCGTGACCCGAGAGCCATTGACGTGCCATCCCCCAGCTCCAAACTGTCTGAGCGGGCCCGGCGAGCCACATATATGTCCCCCCCCCCCCCGCCTCGAAGCTTCCGGGCGGGCCCGGTGCGACACGTACACACTCCCCCCCCTCCCCCCTCCCCCCGCTCCGATGTTTCCGCGCGGGCCCGGCGAGTCTCTCTTTCGTCCCCACCCCGTACCGATCCTTCTGGACGGTCCTGGCGAGACTTGGACACACTCCCCCCCCCCCCCCCCCCCCCCCCGCACCGTTTCGGCTGAGCGTGGCCCACGACACCTTTGATCCTCCCTCCCCGCTCCAATTCTTCTGAGTGGGCCTGGCGGGACTCGGAGTCTTTTACGCAAGATCGGATCTGCCGGGTTGCTGACAAGCTCACTCCCCGCTCGCGTTCTCCCGAGCATGCTCGGCGAGCCAGGGATCCCCTACCGCCTCCCTTCGTTAGCTCGGAGCGCAGTCCCCGGCACCCGCGATCCCCTCTCCGACGTGTTGTTGACGACTCTCGCAGCCCCCCCCCTCTACCCGCCCTTCGGCAGATAGGGGGCTTCTGGAGCACTCCTTTGCCTCCGGACGTCATTCGACCGCAGTTTCTCCTTCTCCGCGTCACCCTTCCTTACAGGCTTCGCGTGCGGCTCCGCCTATGCCTCGCTCGCGTGGCAGCCCGCTGCTGGCTGCTGGCACTCGCTCTCATAGCAGATCACCCCTCCATTTGGCTCAGCGCGATAGGCGGCATTTGGATCTCAATCCTGACATTCTCAGCCTTCATCCAGGGGACTCAGCTTCAGAGATTTTCCTTCGGGACTCTCCAGCCGGCTCCCCCGCCCACCACTCTGCGGTGTCTTCGGTTTCCTCCGCTTGCCCGGTCCAGGGGCCTACTCTAAGTTCCCAGACTTTTCGTTCCTTAGACGAGGCTTCCCGACTTATTTCGACCCTTCTACCGCCTGACTTATGCCCGCCGTCTCTGAAAGTGAAGAGACAAGCTTCCGCCATGGTGGATGCGCAGTTTTCTGCCAAACGTCGCAAGTCGCTCCCTCAGCCAGCTGGCTTCCAGGATCTCGCGGAGGCGTTCTCCACACAGCTTCACCAGGACAGCTTTGGATAAAATGTTTTTTTTCTCGGATTCCCGGTGGCCTGCGGGTGTCAACATGAACTACCGCCAGTCTTGGTACGCGGGACACTCACAAGCCTTTGCCATCCCTCTTCCCAACTTGGATTCAGCAGCCATCATACAGGTCGACGGTCTGTCCAGAACGATTGGCCTCACTCGCTGGACAGGATTGCCTCATTAGTTCGGAACTCCCTGGCGTGTTCCGTTTTTTTTTAGATGGCAATGCAAGCGGTACTGCACGGGTTGGAGGATACGTGGGACCTGGAGGCTTCGTCTCCGCTCCGTGATATCCATTCGATCCTTGTGGCTGCTAACTGGGCCGCCTACCATTCATCTACTAACGTCATGGCGGCGGCCGTCAACTGTAACCTTTGGCGTCGGGACACCCTCCTTCTACTCTGCTCGGATCTGCCCAAGAGCGTGAAGTCACAACTCCATCAGGTCCCCGTTGGTGGTTCGCAGCTGTTTGGGGATACTTGGCAGATGGTTAAGGAGGCGTCTAAGGATCTCTGGCCACGACCAGCCGCCACCCCCTCTCCTTTTCGCTTTCGCGCTCTCCACACGGCCGTGGGTCACGCCCTGCGGTCTACCAGGCCCGCCTCTCATGCACCTGGCGGCGCCCGAGGTAGAGATCACCCCCTTGAGGTCCCGCAGCAGTCCCTCCCCGTTTCCTGCCCTTCTTGGTCCCGCAGCGCCCGTAAATCGGGGCGCGGTCGGGCCCACTGACTCGCCCTCCCCTCTGCCCCCGCCAACAGTTTTTGGGTCTCGTGTCTGAGGGCGGCTGTCCCGCTTCAGCGACCACTTGCGTTCGCTGTTCCCAGATGACCCTTGGATCCTCTCGACTGTCTCCACAGGCCTACAGCTGTCGTTCCAGTCCCCTCTGCCCCTCCGCAGGTCTCCCCTTTGGACCCAGGCTCCAGATGATCAGCTCAAGGCAGACGCTCTTCGTGGAGAAGTGGCGGCCTTGCTCAGCAATGCGGCGACGGAGATAGTCTCTCGACACGACTCACCAACATTTTACAGCCGACTTTTCGTCGTTCCCAAGCCAGGCAGCAAGTGGCGTCTGATCATCGACCAATCGGCGCTAAACAGGTTTATTGCAGCGCTGCACTTTCGGATGGAGACTGCCAGGACTCTTCGCGCAGCCGTCCGCCCGAAGGACTTCGCTATCAGCCTCGATCTTTTGGACGCTTACCTGCACGTGCCCATGCATTCGTCCTCCCGTCGTTATCTACGCTTTGTCTTTGAAGGGATCGTCTACCAGTTCCGATCCATCCCTTTCGGTCTCAACATCAGCCTCTGGCTTTTCACGAGGCTTCTCAACGCAGTGATGGGCAGCTTCCGGCAGCGATCATTGAGTCCAGCCTCCAATTATCTGGACGACCTACTACTGCGCAACCAGGTCGCCACGGCTCTGGAGGAAGACAGAGACGAGCTGCTCTCGCTCCTTCGCTGGCTAGGGTTTATGGTCAATCCGGGCATGTCGGATCTCACCCCTTCGCAGCGGTTCCTGCATCTGGGGATGGAATTCCTAACCGACCTCAACTTGGTCCACCTGCCCTTGGCTCGGCGGCAGAAGATCGCTGAGCTCGCCTGTCAGATGGAGCTAGGAGCCTCCTTCCCGGCCCGGGTATGGCTTCAGCTCTTGGGACTGCTCAGCGCAGCAGCGGATTTATTACCCCTCTCTCCGATTTCTTCAGCTCCACCTCCTCCTTTGCTGGCTCCCCTCCTCTGCCGCCCTGACAGATCCGGTTCCGGTTACTCCGCGAGTCTGGCCCCACCTCCAGAGGTGGTCGAACCTCGCGTGGTTGTCGACAGGCATGCCTCTGCACTCCCCTCCAACCCGGTGGTCCCTTTGCACCAACGCAAGCCAGTCGGGATGGGGCGCTCACCCCTTACCGTACTTTGTCTCGACCTCGGGCCTTTGGCCTCGGGAATTCATGGACAAACACATCAACTGGCTGGAGTTGAAGGCGGTGTGGTTGGCCCTCGTTGCCTGGCAAGAGAAGCTGACACACCAGGAGATCCTCATCCTTTTGGACAACTCGACAGTGGTGGCCTACATCCAGAACCAGGGGGGCACTCGCTCGCCCTCCCTGTGCATACTCCTGTACCATCTTTTGCTCTGGTGCAGGGACTGGGGCATTGCTCTTCGAGCCCGCCACATCCCGGGCCACCTGAACGTGGTCGCAGATGCCCTGTCCCACCGCGGACAGCTTCTCCACACGGAGTGGTCCCTGCGCCCAGACATCTTTCGCCTGATCTGCTCGCATTGTGAGACGCTCCTAGTCGACCTGTTTGCCACCAGGTGGAACAACCAGCTACCGATTTTTGTCTCCCCCATTCCTGACCCACTCGCCTGGCAGTGGACGCGCTCTCCATCCCTTGGGACGGCTTGATCGCGTATGCCTACCCTCCGTCAGTACTGGTGCCGAAGATTCTACGGAAATATTCATTTTTCTCTAAAAGGTATTTTTTCGAAAAATACTTACCGATGACATGACTCGGAGGACCCTCCCTCCTGCCCCGCTTGCCGCTTTCGAGCGAAGTATCACAAAAAACTGGCCGGTCTCGTGACCGGAGCCGGTAAGGCGGGAAACGGGAGACAACTCTCGGCCCCTCTAGGGGGGTTCCCCGAGTGCCTCCCGGGTTGTGTGGGCACACAACGGGTAAGTAGGCTAAAATTGAGCTAGAAGTAGACATTTCCATAAAGTCATGTCATCGGTAAGTATTTTTCGAAAAAATACCTTTTAGAGAAAAATGAATTTGTTTCCTCAAAAACATTACCGATGACATGACTTTATGGAAGAATTGCGATGAGGAGGAGGGTGCCGCGCAACTCTTAATGGTAAACAGCGCCGTCCTCCCAGTCGCAACCTCCCGACAATTTTAGCGAAGTGCATAGATAGGCGCCGGTGGCGCCGGGAGGGAGTGTTGCGCCGCGGCGATGTCCCTCACTAGTGCGAGATTCTCTCTTTGGCCTGCCAGGTCCCTGAGGTAGAAGCGGGCGAATACAGATTCAGTCTGCCAGCCCACGGCCGCCACGATGTCCTTGACAGTGCAGTTTCGAGCAAATGCGAGGCTCGTGGCCATGGCTCGTACCTCATGTGCGCGAACGAATGTGCAGCCTCTTCGCTCCCTGCGGGGAGATATCTTGATACGCGGAGCGTATAACCCAGCGGAGCCAGGACGAGATCGTCTGGGCTGTTATGTCATTCCTGCTGGGTCTCAGAGGTAGGAAGAGGCGCGAACGCCCTCTGCGGAAGGCTTTAGATCGTCGCAGATAACTCTAAGGGCGCGCACGGGATCCTGTTGCCTGGTCTCCTGAGACAGAGGGTTGGTTCTTAGCGGCCGTAAGGTGATAACCTGAGGTGCCGTCAGAGGAGACCTGTTCTTGGCCAGGAAGGCAGGGTCAGTGAGGAGTTGAACAGACCCATCCGCTCGGAACTGTAGGCAGGTAGGCCGCGCCGAGAGTGCGTGTAGCTCACTCACCCGAGAGGCGGTAGCAAGGGCCAGCAGGAAGCACGTCTTCGTGTCACATCTGCGAAACGGGCCAAGGTAAGGGTTCAAATCTGTCAGAATTTAACCACGTTAGCACCCAGGGCAGGTCCCAGCGGGGAAGGAGTGAGCGGTGTGTTGGGCGCTGGATGCCGAAGTGACCCATAAGGTCGGCTAAGTCTTTGCAGGCGCCCGGGTCTGGGTGTCCAAGGTGTCGATAAGTGTCAGCGATCATGGACAGGTAACCCCTCACGGTGATGGGGGCCAGGCCTAAGTCTCGAAAGAGCCAGAGGAAGAAGACCGCCCGCTGAGGATTAGTCAGTTCCGTGGGTGACAGGCCGTGCTCAGAGCACCAGGAACACAGGACTCGCCACTTTCCCTCGTAGCCTCGGATGGTGGAAGGTCTGCGGGCCGAAGCGATCGCCTCCACTGCTGTACCCGAGTAGCCTCTAGCTCCGAGGGCTTGCCGCACAACCTCCAGGCGTGAAGGAGGAGCCGCTCCGGGCAGGGGTGGAACAGCGGCTGACGCAGTTGCTTGAGCATGGTGCGTGGGGCGGGAAGCAGCAGGGGCGGGTCCGTGGCGAGGCTGAGAAGGTCGGTGGTCCAGGAGCGGTTCCAGGCGAACGGCGCAACTAACAGCAGGACCGCCGAGCATCCCCGAAGCTTGAGAAGGACTTTGGGTACGAGAACCGTCGGGGGGAAGGCGTAAGCCACCAGGCCGTCCCAGGGAATGGAGAGTGCATCGACCGCCCAGGCAAGTGGATCGGGAATCGGGGAGACGAAGAGCGGCAGCTGATGGTTCCACCTCGTGGCGAACAAGTCGACCTGGGGAGTCTCCCACCGGGAACAGATCATCCGAAAGATGTCCTGCCGAAGGGTCCATTCCGTGTGCAGGAGCTGGCCGCGGCGAGACAGCGAGTCGGCTAAGACAATCCGGTGTCCGGGGATGTGTCGAGCTCGAATGGTAATACCCCGGTCCTCGCACCAACGCAACATCCGGTAGAGGGGCCTACAAAGGTCGGGAGCGTGTGCCACCTTGTTTCTGGATGTAAGCCACCATAGTCGTGTTGTCCGAGAGGACGAGTAGCTCCTGGTGTCTGAGGAGATCCTCCCAGAACTGCAGGGCTTGCCACACAGCCTGCATCTCCAGCCAATTGATGTGAGTGTGCGCTAAGTCCGCGGGCCAGGGCCCCGAAGTCGAGAGGAACCGAGGAAGGAAAAGGGCGCCCCACCCCGTGAGGCTGGCGTCGACGCAAAGCAAGGTCTGGGGTGGAGGGGCGGCCAGGGGAACTCCCAACGCTAGCCACGAGTGGTCGGTCCACCGACGAAGATGAGGCATCAGCATCTGGGGCACCGGAACCAACGTCGTTAAGTCGCCTGACGACGGGCGCCAATGGAGTAGGAGATGCAGCTGGATCGGCCGGGAGTAGAGACGACCTAGGGGGATAAGGTCCGCTGCGGCGTTCAGCAGGCCCAAGCTGGAGCCAGACTCTGGCGGGGGCCACGTCCTGTCGTGCTAACTGACCGGCTAGGTCCGCAATCTTCTGGATCCGGGGGGCTGGGAGGCGCACCATGTTGAGGTCGGTCGCAAATTCCATGCCCAGGTGCACGAAGCGGCGGGACAGCGAGAGATCCGACTTGCCGTCGTTCACTAGGAAGCCCAAGTGTGCCAGAAGCAGTAGCAGCGCATCCCTGTCCGACGCGAGCGAGGTCTCTGACTGGTTGCGTCGGAGGAGGTCGTCTAGGTAATTCGACGTCGGACTGGAGGAGGACTGTCGGGCCTTGGCGACTACGGCGTCCATCAGCCGGGTGAACACCCAGGGGCTGAGGTTGAGACCGAACGGGAGCGCGCGAAACTGGTATACCACGCCGTCGATCGCACAGCGGAGGAACCTCCTGGAGGCCTGGTGCATCGGGACATGCAGGTACGCATCTGAAAGGTCCAGGCTGACTGCGAAGTCCAGAGGCTGGACCGCGGCTTACAGGGCTCGTGCAGTCTCCATCCGGAAGGAGGGGGCTGTAATGTACTTGTTCAGGGCCGAGAGATCGATACCGGTCGCCCTCTCCCTCCAGGCTTCGGAACGACGAACAAGCGGCTGTAGAAGGCTGGGGAGTAGGGGACGCATACCACCTCCGTGGCGGCTTTCCTCAGGAGGGAGGAGACCTCTCCCCGAAGAGCGGAGGCCTTCAACGGGTCGCTGGGGATCTCGGTCCAAAGGGGGGAGCGACGCAAAGGAGGCGGGCTGCGAAAGGCGATCCGGAGGTCGGCCGAGACGGTGTCGCAAATCCAGGGGTCGTCGGGAAAGAGTGTGAGCCAATTTCCGCTGAAAGTGGTCGGTGGGGCCAAGGCTGGGGGGCAGTCAGGTAGCCCGCCCGCGACCCGGTCGCCGGGCGGGACGGGGCCAGGCAGGGACACAGGTCCTGGAGGGTCTAGGACGGCCAAGGCGGGGGCCTGCTCAGGGCCGAAGCAGGGCTGACGCAGCAGCGGGTCTAACCGACCGCGAGGCGCGACCCCTAGCCTGTCGGGAGGACGGAAAGCGGCGGGGAGGAGGAGCACTCACAGGCCAGCGGTCGGGGTTGGAGGCTCGAACGGATGACCAGGTGTCGCCGAAAAGCAGGGGGCCACCCAGCGGAGCACGACGAAGCTGCGCACGCAGGTCAGGTGGTATCCCTCGGCAGGCAAGCAGAAGTGCGTCTCGACGCATCAGGTCACAGTTGGCGGAGGCAGCCATAGCATTAACGGATGAGTGGTAGGCGGCTCGGTTGGCGACTTCCGCTGAGACGAGTAAATCCCCAAGGAGAGGCGTGATAGAAGGCTGCCAAGCGTCTTCCACACGACGAACCAGGGCTTGAGTGAGCAGCTCCAGGAACCCAGCGCAGGCTAAGGTGTTCCGCACCAGAGACGCAGTCAATCCAGGCCACGAGGGAAGGAACGGCGAAGGAGGGCGGAGCCGCCAGCTTGCGACACGGCCGGGGGGTCGATCGCAGGAAGAGGGATGGAGAAAGCCTGGGAATGACCGGCATACCAATCCCGCCGGAAGGCGAAGTCCAGGCCAGCCGGCCAGCGACGATCGGAGAAGAACACCGGCTCTCGAGACGCGGGAAGTTGCAGGAGCGCTGAGAAGACATCTCGCAGCTCCTTAAATCCAGGCGGCTGGGGAAGCGACTTGAACCTCTTCACCTGACGCTCGGCATCCACAAAGGCCGAAACCTTCCTCTTCAGGGGGGGGAGAGGCTGGGCAGGAGTCCGCTGGCCGAGTGGCCGCGATGACCCTGGCGGTTTCATCCAAGGCTAGGAGGGTCTCCGCCCGGGACGACGACGGAAGGGACAAGGGGACATCATCACCGACGTCGGAGGGCGAAAGGGAGCGAGCATCCTCCTCCAACAGGGCTGAGACGGAGTCTTCGGGCAGCACGCTGAGGGCTTCTTCGTCCAGGGGGTGGCGAGAAGGCGGGTGAGGCACCAAGGAAGGTCGAAGCTTGGGCGGGGGCGCATCTCGAACCTCACGGGAAGCCCGGGCACGAGCCGGCAGCGACGACGGAGGCGGGGATCGCCAAGGCGACCGCGGGAAGGAGCGAGGAGGGGTCCTGTCCGGTGCGTGGCTTCTTCTGGGTGAAGTACGGCGGACAACCGAAGAGGAGTGCCGATCACGGGAAGAAGGTCGACGACGGCGGAGACGCGGCGAACGCATCGAACTGCGAAGGCGAGCGCGACCGAGCGCGCGACGAGGAGTGGCGGGGGGAGCGGCGACGCTCCCGGCGGGGGGAACGATCCTTCCGGCGGCGCTCGCGGGCGAGCGCGAGTGTCTAGCACTGACGGTGGAACGGGAAAGGTCGGGGGCGCGACTGTGTCGCGTAGGTTGAGGCTGACGTCTCTCCTGGCCGGACTCAGTGAGAAGGGCTCTATGCCGGTGTACAGATCCTCCGGAAGGATCAGCGGGCTTATCGTGGAGAGAGAGAGGAGCAAGGCCAGTCAACGTGGGACGGCTCGTGGCGAACTGCTGCAGGCCGGGCTCAGTGAGGCGGGCGCTTTGCCGGCAAACAGACCCTCCGGAAGGGTCAGCGGGCGTGGCAGCAGTGGCAGTCCTCTGGTCAGCGAACAACGCAGAGTCCCGACGATCAATCCGTTCCGAGAGGCCGAGGCGAGGAAGAGCGGTCGTTACCACAGGGGCGACGTCAACAGGAGTGGGACGAGAGATAGCAGACGGAGGTCGCTCTCGCCGGTAAAAAACTCCAGAGGTCAGACCAACGGAACTCCGGCCAGGTCGCACAGACATCGCAGAGATGGTCGAGGCGCAGCCCGAGCAGGGGAGGCAGACCGCATGGTCGTCTGTCGGCCACTTGAAGTCGCCGCCTTGAGCGCAGGTAGGCATTTGGTTCCTGCAACAGACAAAGAGCACAAGGTCGCAAAGGCGGACAAGGGAGCCTAGCCCCACACCAAGGTACTCCAAGCGCCGTGAACACCGGCGCGTAAATAGTGGCTACAGTCTCCCAGAGCTAAAGGGCCTTTAAGGTAGACGAACGGCGTGTGGGTGCCCGAAGGCCCTACGAGAACAGAAACCCTAGTCTACAAGGCAACGTCTTCTCGTAACAGTGAAATACCAAAGGAGAGAAGGCGACGTCCCTCGAGGAGGTTCGTAAAAAAGGTCGTGCAAGGCGCCGAAGCGTAAGCTCAACAACTGGCGCCCACGTAGTAGCAAAGCCGAAAGGAAAGCCCAACGGTAGCCGGCTCTCGGCCCGAGGGCCGGCTGTGGGAAACTACCGCTACCTTACCTCCGAGACGAATCGGGAACAGGGGGAAGGGTAGTCATACACCTCCACAGCGTAGAGGAGAGCAGCAGAACGAAGCCAGTAGAGGCAGGGCACATGAAGAGGCAACGAGCGTAGGCAAGAGAAGGACCGGTCGAAGCGGCGCGAGCGCAAGGCCAGACACGTCTTCTCTGTACGAGCGAAGTAGCAAAACTGGCCGGTCTCGTGACCGGAGCCGGTAAGGCGGGAAACGGGAGACAACTCTCGGCCCCTCTAGGGGGGTTCCCCGAGTGCCTCCCGGGTTGTGTGGGCACACAACGGGTAAGTAGGCTAAAATTGAGCTAGAAGTAGACATTTCCATAAAGTCATGTCATCGGTAATGTTTTTGAGGAAACAATGCAGGGATGCTCCGTGGTTGTCCTGTTGGTGGCCCTCTTCAGCTGGACCAAGAGCTGGACCACGGACCCGTTTGCTCTAGCTACGGATCCGCCCTTGGAGCTCCCCACCCCGCCGTTGATGCTCAAGCAGCCCCGATAGGCGCTCTTCCACCCGTGCCCGGAGCGACTCCTCCTACATGCCTGGAGGTTGTCCGGCACGGCCTCACTGCTAGAGGTTTCTCATATGCTGCAGTGGCGGCGATTGCGGCAGCCCGCAGACTGTCTACCTGGAAGGTCTACGAAGGCAAGTGGAGGGTCTTCCAGTCGTGGTGTGCCACCCAGCGGCTCCTCCCCCCCTCCCCCACGAATTTAACTACCCCCCAACTGGCGGAATTTTTTCTGTGGCTCTTCGACAACCAAGGCTTACCGCCTATTACCATCAAGGGTTATCACGCCATGCTGGCGGACACTTACCGCCACTTAGGCCTCCAGGATCCGGGCGCTTGCAAAGATCTCTCAGACCTCTTGGCTCATTTTGAACTCCGACGTCCTGTCTCTCGTTCCCTCATACCTCGGTGGGACCTCGCCTGGGTACTGAGTGGCTAAATTCGGCTCGCTTCGAACCCCTGCCTTTGGCATGGTTCTCTGACTTGACCCGGAAAACATGTTTTCTCCTGGCCCTCACCATGGCGTCCTGTGTGAGCAAGCTTCATGCGCTCTCGGTATGCCCCGCGTGTTTGCAGTTTCGAGCAGATGGCTTGGTTCGCAGCAACAAGATCCGGTCTGGGCACTAAAGATTTACCTGCGTCGAGCAAAGCCGCGCTGCCTCGGTCGCTCCCGCCTGTTCCTACCACTTTCTCCAGGCAGGCCAGATATTTCGGCTCAGACTGTCTCGTCCTGGCTGCGGTGGGTGATTCGATCGGCCTACAAAGACCTCTCCCCGGACGGGGATAGACGCTTACAGATCCGTGCGCATCAAGTACAAGCAGTGGCCACTAGTGTAGCTTTTGACCGCAACTGCTCAATAAAGGACATTGTGACGGCAGTAGGCTGGCGTGCAGACTCCACCTTCGCCCGCTTCTACCTCCGTGACCTATCCGGCCAGCGTGACTCTCTGGCCTTGGTGGACGACATCTCCGCAGCCCAACACTCCGTCCACACGCCACAGGCGCCTTAGCTGAAATCGTCGGGAGTTCCTTAGTGGGCCTGCGGGGGTGTAAATAACTGAGGGTAACGGGGTGGCACCCGCCTCCTCTTCATAATTCTTCCAAATAGTAATGCCATCGGTAATTTATTTTGAGAAAACAAATGAATTTTTTCTAAAATGTATTTTTTTGAAAAATACTTACCGATGGCATTACTCGCATGACCCTCCCTCCTGCCCCGCTTGCCACCTTGGATAAGTGTGAAACTGGTGGGCTTTCGCCCTATGACACGTGACCGGATAGGGTGGTAAGGAGAGGCCACCCGGGCTCCTATGCATGGATCCCCGGTTTCTCCTCCTCCCCAGTTGTGTAGGGGACACAACTTGGCTTGGACTGAAATCTATAGGCTATAGAGTGTATTCCATATAGTAATGCCATCGGTAAGTATTTTTCAAAAAAATACATTTTAGAAAAAAATTCATTTTTTTTCCTTTCCGCCAATTCAGCCGTGGTGATATGTGACCTATCGCAGATCAGTTCTGACAGTTCTGTTCTTAGACTTTTATTTTATGTTTTTCGTAGAAAGCAATAGTCTGTTATTTTTTTTTCTTTTTCTCATCACTCATTCACAGAAAGCCATCTCTATGGCAATTCGTGACCTTGGCCTGCAGCACTGGGCATCGCAGATTGACAAAGTTCGGCAGTTCTACAGCCAAGTGCTGGTGCGTCATGGGGTGATGCTGGTAGGGCCCACAGGTGGTGGCAAGACGACCGTGCGCAACATCCTGCAGAAAGCCCTGGTCCTCCTACCAATGTTGACCCCACAGGACGGAGTCAAGCATGACTTGGAGACCAAGCGAGCGAGCATCTTCATGGTAATATTAATCCCTTTTAATCCCAATGTCGCATTTCCAATTTTAGAGGTGTCAGTGAATTACTATGTGCCAATTGCAAGAGATGGATTGAGCATGCTATTCAAGGGTAGTGCCAGATTAGCTTGGCGCCAGCACTACCATTGAATTAATCATGGTCAGTCCATCTCCTGCTTCAGTGCGTCAGGGCTAAGTGGGTTAATTACTCTGAACTCCTTCACTGCTGAGAAGAGCTGAGCACAATCCATCTGCAAGAGACAGATACGTATTAACCCCTGCTGTTGCGGGAGCTCATGATGATGTATGCCTCTTGCTGCTGTCACCCCCACCCGGGTCTGCCCTGGGGGACTTGGGTGGGGTTAACTACTTTTTAGCTTCCAGGGTGGGTTTTCCCCTCTATTCTACGGCATGTGTTCTGTCTACCCTTGGTCCATTCACCTCTGGCTGTATTTCCTTTTTTAAACTCTCCCTACTGTCTGCGATGCCTGTAGCTCTAGATATTGGATGTGTGTTGCTAAATGGTCTTATTTTATTTAGCATATTAGACCGGCTGGCGACATACATTCAATATTCAGTTTAGTTTGTTTTTTATTTCCTCTAAAACATTACCGATAGCCTAAGGACCTGTTGTGCGCAACCCGGGAGGCACTCAGGGATCCCAAAACAGGGTTGTGAGTAGTCTCCCGTGCCCATCCGGTCCCGTGCCATGTGGTGTGACCAACCAGTCAGGATACTTAGCTCACAGCATTAGGACGTGCGCCTGGTCGCCTTGGACTTCTGTTTTGTCTTGGACTCTGACTTGCCTTCTAGGTGCTTAGTTCCCGGAGACCTTTTTCCCTGGTGGTGCCTCCCTTCTGGAACATGTGACTGCGCTGGGTGGCGTTTCTTGTACCTGGGGTTCTTCGGTTTCCGGCCGGTTCCGCTCTGGGTTGGTGGAGTGTATTTCCCCCTGCCCCGCTGAAAAAATGGAAAGGTAAGGCCTCGGTCTTTGCCTGCGTCCTGCCCGGGGGTCGGGTGCTGGCTTCGACGGTGGAATTTTGTATTTCCTTCGTTTCACTCACCACTCATCGCGTTTCGCACGTATTCATTTGCGGGGACATGTGGTCCCCGCGCCTGGTCGCTTCTCACGTCTGATGTGTGTTGCAGCTACCAGGTTCGTACATGTGTTCAGTGCAGCGATTTTCAGTGGCCAAGCAATCGACACCCAGTGTGCCTCCCTTGTTCTGGCTGCGACTCTGACCACGCTTGCAACGTCTGCGCCGTTTGGCCAGGAGAGTTATGGTCACAGCTGTGGAGTTTTTATCGGCGTGAGTGTCCGACACCGACGCGGGATCGACCATCTACCATGGTGCCCCTCTCCTCACGGCGAGTAGTGACCGACCGCGCCCGCTCTGACTTGGGGAAACGTGTTGCACGCGACCACCTACGTGCTAGGACTGTCTCGGCTTCAGTGACCGCACCGGGAGTGCCCCCTGACTCCTGCGGGGAGTCCCCCAGCCGGCAGCGTGTCCCCCTCCATGAGGCTCGGCCACAGAGACTTTCAAGTAAGTCCGTTCTCCTATGCTGTCACCTAGCCGGCAGCATGCCCCCCTCCTTGAGGCTCGGCCACTACGATCTTTGTCACACCATACTCCTTCTTCTAGTGGTTCTGACGTTCCTCCCTCTATTAAGCCTGAGTCTGGCGAGGCTCCAAGCCGGCAGCATGCCCCCCTCCATGAGGCTCGGCCGCAGCGACCTTCTAATAAGTCCGCTGACTCCCACGTTGAGTCAACTGGCCGGCAGCATGCCCCCCTCCTTGAGGCTCAGTCATAGCGACCTTTGTCACCCACTCAGAGACTTACGGGCAGATCCACCTTACCGCTCGATTCCAGGACCTACCGGCGCCCTCGTTCACCGGATGGCTTCCCCTCGACGACCATTGCGCCGCACCGCGACGACAGATGCAGCCCTCGGCCCTCCTGCCCCTCGTCGCGCTCCACTTCGTCTCGTGCCTCTAGGCTGCGTTCCCCCGTCCTCTCACCTCGGCGTGCGTCCCCTCGGCAGGTTTGACGTTTGTCTTCCTCTTCCGCCCACTTGCTGCGCCGGTCCCACTCTCCGCTCCCGTCTCATCGCAGTCGCTTCCCTCGGGTTAGGCGTCCTCCTCGCTTCTGTGCCCCCTCACTCCGTCGCCCCTGGCACTATTCGCCCAAGGCTTCATCCCGTCGGCGCCCATTGAGCCCCCGTGTATCCCGGCCCCCTTCCTCCCACAGGTCCATACGTCGTGCCCCTCCATTCGAGTCTCCCTCCCATGTAGCTTCCCCTCACCCAGCTCGCCAGTCTTCGCGCCACCCTGTTGACGACGAGACCATCAGCCTGCTCCCGGAGGACTCTGTCTCGGCGCTTCTTGGCCTGCACAGTCGATCACCCTCCCCTTCGGACGACCCTGCATCTCCTGCAGCCGCCTCTGCCCCCCGCGCCGAAATTCTTCACTCGCTGGACGAAGCGGCGCATCTCATTGTGGCCTGTCTACCGCCGGAAGCCTGCCCCCCTTCTCTGCCGCTCAAGAGGAAAGCTTCCGCTTTCGTCGACGCTGGCCACGCCAGGTTAAGAGATTTAAGTCTCTCCCCCAGCCTCCGAGTTTTCGGGATCTTCTGGATGCCTTCTCTACTCACCTTCAGCGGGACACGACCAGTAGCGACATCTTCTTCTCCGACCATAGGTGGCCTGCCGGACTCGACATCGCCTTCCGACAGGACTGGTATGCCGGACATTCACAGTCCTTCTCCTGTCCCCTTCGCCCGGTCGACCCCCCGGCCTTGGTTCAAGTGGGCGGCTCTATGTTCTTGAAGCGCGGTCTTCCCCGCGGTTTGCATAAGAAGGCGTCCCTGGTACGAAATTCCCTGGCCTGCTCGGGTTTCCTGGAGCTCCTGACCCAAGCCCTTATCCGCCGCGTCGAGGAGGCCTGGCACCTTTTCTTCTCGCCTCTGTTGGAGGACCTCCTGGCCCTGACAGTAGCAGCTAACCAGGCGGCTTACCACTCCTTGGTCAACTCCATGGCGGCCGCCCCCAATTGTGATTTAATGCGATGCGACCTCATGCTCCAAGCCTGCCGTGGCCTACCTCCCGATGTCTAGAATCAACTTCGTTGGACTCCCCTCAGCGGTCCTCTCCTTTTCGGCCCCACCTGGCAGTCAGTTCGAGATGCTAATAAGGATCGATGGCCCAGCGACTCCGCCCCCTCGCACTTTCAGGCAGCCTGCAAGGCCGTGGGTCGCGCCCTGCGGTTCTCCAGACCCTCCACTTCCGCCCCCGCTGCTCGCCCCCATCCGACCCGTTGAGCGCCTGCCTTCGGCCGCCCCCGCCCTGGTCGTAACCTTGTCCCTGCTTGGCCCAAGCCCACCCGCTGCCCTGGGGGCGGGAGGGCCCCCTGACTTTCTCCAGCCTCAGCCCCTGCTGACCGTCCCGGGGTCCCTGGTCGGCGGGAGGCTCGCCCTCTACAGTGAAGTGTGGTGTTCACTGTTCCCAGACGACCCCTGGGTCCTCTCCACCATCTCAGAGGGCCTGCAGATTTCCTTTCGGTCTCCTCCGCCGCTATGACACTCCCCTGTGTGGACCGAGATGCCGTCCGATCAGCTCCGAGCCGACGCCCTTCGCTCCGAGGTGGCTTCTGTCCTGCGGCAGGACGCCACAAAGGTAGTCTTGCGACTCGACTCCCCAGCCTTCTACAGCCGCCTCTTCATGGTGCCCAAGCCGGGCAGCAAGTGGCGACCGGTCATCGATCTCTCTGTGCTGAACAGATACATCGCGGCCCCGTCCTTTCGGATGGAGAAAACCAGGGCCCTGCGGGCCTCCGTGCAACCCTTCGACTTCGCCGTCAGTCTGGACCTGGCTGATGCGTACCTCCACGTTCCCATGCACCCAGCCTCCCGACGGTACCTACGTTTCGCCATCGACGGGACAGTTTACCAGTTTCGGGCCCTCCCGTTCGGACTCAACCTCAGCCTCTGGATCTTCACCCGCATCGTCGATGCCACGGTTGCCAAGGCCAGACAGTCGTCTTCCTGTCCGATTTCGAACTACCTAGACGACCTCCTTCTGAGGAATCAGTCGGAGACCTCTCTTTTGACGGACAGAGATGCACTGCTCCGGTTGTTGTCGCGACTGGGATTCCTGGTCAACGTGGGCAAGTCAGACCTCGTTGTGTCGCGCCGGTTTATACACCTCGGCATGGAATTCGTGACTGACCTCAACAGAGTGAGTCTTCCGGAACCTCGGATCCAGAACTTAGCTGCCCTAGCCAGCCAGGTAGCTCAGAAGGAGGCAGTTCCCACCAGAGTCTGACTTCAGCTTCTTGGCTTGATGGCTGCAGTGGTGGACCTACTTCCCCTCGGTTGTCTTTACTCCCCGCCGCTACAGCTGCACCTCCTTCTCCATTGGCGTCCATCCTCTGGCGACCTTGCAGCCCTGGTTCTGGTGACAGATCCTTCATCCCCATCTGCAGTGCTGGACGGACATTTTGTGGCTCGCTTCGGGAGTTCCCCTCGCCTCGCCGCCTCCTCAGTTCTTGCTCTGCATGGATGCCAGTCTCTCTGGGTGGGGTGCTCACCTCCTACCGAGTTTCCTCATGACATCCGTCCGCTGGCCTTCAGACCTGGCGGACAAACACATCAACTGGTTAGAACTGGAAGCAGTTTGGCGGGCCCTAATCGCGTGGGAGATACAGCTCCATCACCAGACGCTACTCATACTGTCCGACAACGCCAAGGTGGTCTCCTACATCCAGAAGCAGGGTGGTATGTGCTTCTCCGACCTTTGCATTCTCCTCTACCGCCTGATGCGCTGGTGCGACGACCGTGGCATCTCTCTCTGAGCACGGCACATTCCAGGACACCTAAACGTTTTGGCAGATTCCCTCTCACGACGCGGCCAGTTACTCCACATGGAATGGACGCTACACCCGGACATCTTTCGGATGATCTGCGCTCACTGGGAGAAACCGATGATCGACCTCTTCGCCATGAGGTGGAATCACCAGCTTCCCCTCTTTGTCTCCCCAATCCCAGACCCCCTAGCCTGGGCAATCGATGCGCTCTCCATTCCGTGGGACAGACTCGTCGCTTATGCCTATCCCCCGACGGTCCTCGTCCCCAAAGTCCTGCTCAAGCTCAGAGGATGCACGGCGGTATTGCTGCTGGTAGCCCCGTTCTCCTGGAACAAATCTTGGACCACTGACCTGCTCAGTCTCGCCACGGACTCCCCTCTTCTGCTGCCCATCCTGAGCACGATGCTCAAGCAACCGCGCCAGCCGCTGTTCCACCCGTGCCCGGAACGGCTTCTCCTTCACGCCTGGAGATTGTGCGGCAAGCCCTCGCTGCAAGAGGCTTCTCGAGTGCAGCAGTGGAAGCAATCGCTACAGCCCGCAGACCCTCAACCAGATGCGTCTATGAGGGAAAGTGGTGAGTACTACGGTCCTGGTGTGCTGACCGGCAACTCTCCCCCACCGAACTGACTACTCCCCAGCTCGCTGACTTCTTCCTCTGGCTCTTCGGCGACCAAGGATTGGCTCCCATCATGATCAGAGGATACCTGATTGCAGACACTTACAGACACCTCGGCCGCCCGAACCCCGGCGATTGCAAAGACCTCGCCGACCTCATGATACACTTTGGCCTGCAGCGTCTGGTTCCCCGACCCCTGATTCCACGCTGGGACCTACCCTGGGTGCTGACCTGGCTTAATTCTGACAGGTTTGAACCACTGTCCTTGGCCCGGTTTGCAGATGTGACCTGGAAGACCTGCTTCCTGTTGGCCCTCACCATGGCGGCACGAGTAAGCGAGCTACACACGCTTTCAGCACACCCTGCCTGCCTGCAGTTTCGGACAGACAGCTCCGTGCATTTACTCACCGACCTTTCCTTCCTTGCCAAGAATCGGTCCCCCTTGACTGCTCCCCAGGTCATCACTATTCGGCCGCTGAAGGGAGTTAACTTTCCTCGGGAGACCAGGCAGCAAGATCCAGTGCGCGCCCTACAAATCTATCTTCGCCGATCCAAGCCCGTCTGGAGAGAACGGTCTCACCTCTTTCTGCCACTGACTCCAGGCAGAGCTGACATTACCACCCAGATGATATCTTCCTGGCTGCGCTGGGTTATATGGTCCGCCTACCAGGACCTCTCCCCGCAGGGAGCTAAGATGCTTAGGATCCGCGCCCACGAGGTTCGAGCCATGGCTACTAGCGTTGCATTCGACCGCAACTGTGCCGTCAAAGACATCGTGGCTGCAGTAGGCTGGCGGGCAGATTCAGCCTTTGCCCGCTTCTACCTCTGGGATCTGGCAGGCCAGCAAGACATCGCCTCGGCTCAACACTCCTTCCCGGCACCGGTGGCGCCATAGGTACTACTTAACTAAAATTGTCGGGAGTTTGCGATCAGGACCGCGGGTGTGGCTAAGTCCCTCTGGCGGTGTTCTTGCGCTGTTTTAGTGGCACCCTCCTCCTTTTCTCAATTCTTCCACAAAGTAATGTCATCAGTAATGTTCTTGAGGAAATAAATGAATTTTTCTCTAAAATGTATTTTTTCGAAAAATACTTACCGATGACATTACTTGGAGGACCCTCCCACCTGCCCCGCTTGCCGCTGGAGGAGTTATGTGAGAATTTACTCAGAAAAGGTACAGAGTTCATGTCTGTGGCGTTCACACGAGTTTTTTTTTAATAGACTACTTGTATTCCTATTTTTATATGCCTTATCAAAATAAATTAGGTTCAGGTCTGGAAAAGGTTTGGACTAAATTCAACAATTGATTTCAAACAAGTTTAGTTATTGGGGTTTAACAGTGAGCAGGCGACTAAGGCCATCTCACGGCGGTGATTTCAAACAAGGGGATCTGGGTTTGTATAGACACTTTCTGGCAAAGGAAAATTACATCACAACTTATTTTATGTTTCTCCTCTTTATAATGTCCAGTATTCTTTTTTATAGAACGAGTGTGTCAACATCCG
This sequence comes from Semisulcospira habei, assembly GCA_036245525.1. Classification (NCBI taxonomy): domain Eukaryota; kingdom Metazoa; phylum Mollusca; class Gastropoda; family Semisulcospiridae; genus Semisulcospira; species Semisulcospira habei. Next base: position 119,557,842 of record BTPG01000004.1, on the reverse strand, counting down.
CAACCAGTGTTTCTCAAACTTAACTCTTTGGGTGTCGGTAGCAGTTTTAGTCGTGATGATTTCTTCAGGAATCACTGTGACTAAAACCGCTACTGACACCCAAAGGGTTTACTGGTACTGTCTGCTACTTTCCTTTTCAGTATTTACATTCAAAATCTACACATTTTTCTTTCAGAACCGTGGCAAGAAGGGTCACGTTGACACTTTCGTCGTCAACCCTAAGTGTGTCAAACTCGGAGAGCTGTACGGGGAGACAGATCCCCACACGTTTGAATGGACGGATGGACTTATTGCTGCAGCAACTCGTCGATTCGCAAAAGAGTCTGCTTCCCCGATTCCTTCCATCAGTGAGGAAAGCAAATCCGCGCGACCCATCTCTTCCATGACAGATGTTTCCACGGCAACACACATGACGCATGTACGTTTGTGGTGAAATGAAGTTAGTCGGTATGTTAATGAGTTGTGCACGTGTATAGCGTATTGATGCTGTAGGGTCAACTTTGCTATATATATAGGGACATGAGGCTACCCAGTCCTTATGTTAACCCATATAACCCCATCGCCTAATTTCCCAAATTTTGGAGATGTTATCTAACGACTATGTACCAGTTGCGGGAGATGGATCAATCATGATAATTCAAGGGTAGTGCCAGGTGAGCTTGGCGCCTTCAGGCACCAAGCTCACCTGGCACTACCCTTGAATTATCATGATTGATCCATCTCCTAGTACAGGGTGTTGGGGCTAAATGGGTTAATGATCTATAGCTTGCTAATGCTGGAGGGTTAACTTTGCTATATATATATGTGCTTAAGGCTACCCATTTCAAAGAAAAATCTACCCTTCATGATATTCTTAGGTGTGAATCCACCCAGTGTAATTTGATGCAGCCGCTGTTCCATACAGATTTCTCAGTTGGGTGGATTCAAACCTTGGTGAATTTATTACATTGGGTAGTTTTGCACAGGGTAGATTTATGTCGAGACTCTAAGTAACAGTGAGTGTAACAATTGTACCTCCACAGACATCCGGCAAATCTGACGCGACCAGTCAGCAAGACACTGAAATGACGACACCCTCAGCCGCAGCAGAGGGGGAGATGGAGCGAAAAGATGTCAGTGATGGCCCAATAACGGACTGGCGATGGGTCATCCTCGAGAGATAGATAAGTAGACAGTTGAAACCCACCTAATCAATAATCTATAGATTTATTTGATCCTCCCCGTATTTAGACAAACGAACTCCAGCACTTACCACCAATACCTTAATCACCTAGCCATTTTAGTTCCACTCTAGAAATCATTCAAGCAACGATTTTTTTATCAGCTACCAACCTGCGATTATTAAGCCAGATTCCCCACCCAACCTAAATTATTAA
>BTPG01000004.1:119531389-119555966 GCA_036245525.1 Semisulcospira habei | reverse complement strand
GGCTTTGAGGTCTAAATTTTGCCAGTACAGAGGGTTTTTAATGTTGTTTTGAGTCAGCTAAGATTGTTCTACCTGAGCCTCTTTTTCACAATCAATGTGAGTAGGCACACAACACAGAAGTGTGCTACTGTCTCTTGCGTGCAAATTGGGAACTTCCCTAAGTACAAAGCAAAAGAAGAGCAGAAAAGAGTTTCATTTGATATTCAGACGTCACCATGAACAAAAGTTAAGTTTGTTCTTTTAGAAGCTGAAGGAGACTTTGTGAACTATTAACCCTTTGTGAAAAAAGTTGCTTGAAAACAATCTACTTCAGGCAGCAGAGGGTTAATAGATCACACTATATCCTTCATAAATGTTCTTAGTATGTGTTACAGTAATGCTGGACAAAAGGGCTGCCTTAACCCTTATCATTTGGAACACACCAGTGTGTGAAATAAGTTTGACTAAAATAGTTCAAGGGTAGTGCCAGAATACCTTGGCACCTCTAGGCTTGAGGTTTCCATTGGTCTATAACATTATCTGTAAGTACTATAATGCAGCTTGCATATATGGCAGTGTACAAATTTGAAGCTTTTAGCCTCAGTATGATATGGGTTCCATTCTGAAGTTTGAATGTTGTAAAATGAGAGACTTTTCTGCTCTCCTTCTCTTTTGTCTTCTCTTTTGGCAAGTTTGAAAACTGGTCCTGTAACCAATCGCTTCTACCGTTGGAAAATAAAGGTTCATTGTTCATTGTATGCAGGAGAGTTCCTTTAGTTACTCTCAAACGGCAGTGGAAAACCTCTGGCGTGTGTGCCTACTCACATGGGTGGTGACAAGAAGGGTAGAAAAGTCTTAGTTTGGGCAAGACAACATTGATATCCCGTTGTATCAGCGTTAGCAACCAAAGCCCTCCATGGAGCACATCGCTTAAGTTTCACAAGATTGCTGTTCTCTTTTCTTACTGACTATTGCTTAACAACTGTTTTATTATATGCAATTTTGTTGATACTGTCGGCTCACCTGACTCCGAGTCTGTAGATAGATGTGCTGCTGATATGGGTTCTAGAAAGCTTTAAAATTTGTCAGTATATGAAAATGATAGAGAGCAAACATAACCCATGTAACCCCACGATTGCATGTTCCAAAAGTTGGAGGCGTCACATAAGGACCATGTGCCAGTAGGTTGAGATGTATTGACCTTGATAATTCTAGGGTAGTGCCCGATTAGCTTGGAGCCTTCATGCGGCAATCTAATCTGGCACTATGATAATTCAAGGGTAATGCCAGATTAGCTTGGCGCCTGAAGGCGTCAAGCTAATCTGGCACTACCCTTGAATTATCATGGTCAATCCATCTTCTACTGTAGAGTGTTGGTACTAAATGGGTTAACTGCAAATTAGTTTACTCTCTGTCATTTTCATAGTGTGTGTCGGTATGCTTGCTGCTCATTCAATGGCTTCTCATATCCTTCTGGTATAATTTATCCCTGCTTTTCTCACCCTCCCTGCCCATCTTTCTTTAGTGAGTACACTGTACTTGAATGGCTTTTCATGTCACTCCACAGTGAGCAAAGGCCGTCAGGCTGATGTCAGCCGTGGTTGGCCTGTGCATAGCAGTGCACGGCTGAGTGGCGGGTGACTTTGGCCTGACATTCTGCCTTTTGCTTTCTGAGTCTGGTTTCTTTCTCCCAGCTTTTACTTAATTTACCTGAATATGCTACGGCTACAGGCAGTACAACTATCGTTCATAGTCATATAGCTCGTTTTAACTTGTTCATCCGTAATATCAGCCTTTGCACCCTTCAGTGGCAGTAATATTTACCTTCACTACATGCTGCCTTTTACTACCTTAACCCATTCAGCCCTGACACACTACAGCAGGAGATGGGTTGACCATGATAATTCAAGGGTAGTGTCAGATTATCTTGGCGCCTTTGGCGCCAAGCTAATCTGGCACTGCCCTTGAATTATCATGGTCGATGCATCTCCTGAAACTGGTGCACAGTCCTTAGATGATGCCTCCAACATTTGGGAAAAACGACCGTCAGGCCGAATGAGTTAATTGTATGTCTTGGGTAGAAATTACACCATACAATTGATGTGGCACAGTTTGAATAAATTGTGTAGTGCAGTTTGTACCCATGATTTACAATTAAGGTAGTACATGTAAACTGCTGACATTGTCGGTAGAAATTGCACCATACAATCAGTGTTGCACAGTGGGTGCAATTTCTACCCACAGTGTACAGATATGGGAGACACATGTACATCTATTTGGCACAAGTGCGAGGTAAAAGTGAGTCTGTGTTCTAGGCCAGTGGTTGTCTGTCCGTCAGCCGTGGTAAATTTTAACATTGGCCATTTTCTTGGAGACTGTTCAAGCCACAGTTTTCAAACTTGGCCCAAGGATGCTTTGTGATAAGATCATTCTAAACATATCAAATTCAATGACCTTTTTGAAAGGTCAAGCCGGTCATAGGGGGCCAGAAATTGGTCAAAATTAGCCATATTTTGACAAAAGTACATTTTTCTCAAGTACATGTACTATTTTCAACTTCAAGTCCAAACTTGGTACAGAAATACCTGATTTTAAGACCTTTCTATGCAGACTAATTTGGATGACCCATCAAAAAGGTCAAGGGTTGCAAGAGGTCAGGATATGTGTGAAAAATGCCATGGGCAGTTTTTAGTAGAATTTTATTTTTCATGCAGACTTTTCAATCAAACTTGGCACAAAGGTAACTGATGATAATTTAATTGACCCCTTGCAAAGGTCAAAGGTCACAGAGGGTTTACAAATTTGTGAAAAATGCATAGATTTAGAGAAAACATGGATTTCTGTTGGTACAAAGACTTTATGTTAGGACACTTGATCACTTGCTTGTTTCAGTAACCTATGGGAAAGATCAAGGTCACAAAGATCATACTAATTATGTGGATCCATCATGCATGTGAGCCATGAAGGCTTTGCCATTGTTGTTTGTTTAAAAAAAAAGAAAAAAAAAAGCAGAAATTCATGTTTTAGTAGACAGGTATGTTCCTGATAAGATGCTAAAGACATTCATATAGGTTTGGTAAGAAAAAACCAGTACAAACAAAACAGTACAAATGATGAAGTGACAGGTGAAAATAGAACTGACTACATATGTCTACCCACAACATTTAACCCCAACGCCCAACAGCAGGAGATGGATCGATCATGATAATTCAAGGGTAGTGCCAGATTAGCTTAGCGCCTGATGGCACAAGCTAATCTGGCACTACCCTTGAATTATCATGGTCGATCCATCTCCTGCAACTGATAAATAGAAGTTAGGTGACACTCAAAATCTGGGAAATGCGGCCATGGGGTTAAATGGGTTAACTCTCTTGTGCATGCAGCCATTCTGAATGAGCAGTTCCAGTCCGTCTTCGGTGATGGCGCTTCATACACTGAGGAGCAGTTCACCCTCAGAACGGGCATGACCAGCCAAGACGTCCCAGCCATGCCAAACATCACCATCACGGAACATGGGGTTTGGAAGCTGATGACAAACCTTAACCCCAACAAAGCTACTGGCCCAGACGGAATCAGCCCGCGCCTACTCAGAGAGTTGGCGGCGGAACTGGCCCCTGCGCTGACGGCGATTTTCCGGTCCTCCCTGTCTTCAGGCGAAGTACCATCAGACTGGAGGGCTGCACATGTCACACCGATTTTCAAGAAGGGCGAACAATACAATCCTGCCAACTACAGACCAGTATCCCTGACATGTGTGGCCTGCAAACTTATGGAGCACATAGTCGTCTGCGCCGTCATGCACCACTTTGACACCAACAACATCCTTCATGACAACCAACATGGCTTCCAAAGAGGGCGGTCGTGTGAGACCCAACTCCTGGAGTTTGTCGAGGAGCTTTCGTGCAACATGGAAGGTGGACAGCAGACGGACATCCTAATCATGGACTTCGCGAAGGCATTTGACCGAGTCAACCACAGTCTGTTGGTCCACAAACTCCGCTGCTACGGCATCCACGATACGGTGCTCACATGGGTCGCCAGCTTCCTTAGCGACAGGCGCCAGGCTGTGGTGGTCAACGGCAGCTGCTCTTCCTTTGTCAGTGTGCGATCTGGGGTCCCCCAAGGGTCGGTGCTGGGGCCATGCTTATTCCTGGCCTACATCAACGATCTACCGGACCGACTGACTGCACTGACAAGACTGTTTGCAGACGACACAGCCGTATACAGAGTGGTAACTAGCAACCAAGAGCAAGCCCAGCTACAGCAAGACCTCCAGCGCCTTGAGCAATGGGAGAAGAGCTGGGACATGCAGTTCCACCCTGACAAGTGCATAACTCTACCAGTCACGAGGAGCAGACGTCCTCTACAGTCTGGTTACACCCTACACGGTCACACCCTTGAGTCAGTCAATGAGGCAAAGTACCTCGGGGTGACCCTCCGTAGCAACCTTACCTGGGACGCACATGTCAGCAGCATCACCAACAAGGCCAGTAAGACACTGGGCTTCCTGAGAAGGAATCTCAAGGTGAGCTCTATGGCCATCAAGGAGCGAGCTTACATGGCCTACGTCCGTCCTATCCTGGAATACGCAGCATCTGTTTGGGACCCTCACACCCAGAAAGGCATCGACCGGCTGGAAGCAGTTCAGAGACGCGCCGCCCGGTTTGCTACTAACCGCTATCACGACACATCGAGTGTTAGGGACATGCTAGAGTCACTGGGGTGGCCGTCCCTGGAGGATCGACGTCGCACTGCACGCCTTCAGATTCTGCGCAAGATCACTAGTGGCGCTGCGAACTGCCCCATCATCAATGGGAGAGTGGAACAGGCGATATCGCGCCAACGCCGCAGCCACAACAAGCAGTACAAACAAGTCTCGTGCAGGACCCAATATAGAGCCGCCTCTTTCCTGCCACGAACCATAAAGGACTGGAATGCCCTCAACAGTGAGGCGCTGGAGGCTCTGACTGCTGACACCTTGGTGTCGGGGGTCTCCCAATAAAGCCCTCCAGTTCCCCCCTCCTCCCCCCCCCCCACACCACCCACCATCCCCAGCATTTCCCCCCTTCACTCGCATTTTCCATGGCCTGATTCATGTAGCGACATGATTTATTATTAGCTCCGCATTCGTACTTGACATGCATACAAAACTTTCCTCTCAAGTGCCATAATGATCAACACGTTTGATTGTGGGCATATACGGCAAGACAGAAGACAAGATTGGTACTGTAAACAGTGCCGGTGGCTGCAAGCAGTAGTGGTTATTTCTGCCTACCATCTGCCTGAGATGGATGAGCCTTGATAGTGCAAGTGTAGGATACTTGTCGTAAATATATGTCTCAGAGTTGTCTCTTATTCAACACTTTGGCATGGGTTGTGGCCACTAGACTGAGGGACCGCTTTTTTCTTCACCTCAATAATAAACCTCCGTGTGTGTTCTGGTATTTGGCTTTGCTCTGGTGGCTCATTTTGAGGACATGTGATTTTGAGGTGCTGGCCTAACCATACGTAGCAACTTTTTAGTTTATGGTTCCATTTTCCTTTTCATTTTCTTTTCTGAAGTTTTCTCATTGGTGCGGAAGATTTTTTGGATTAACTGTTTCATTTTGCTTGTTTCCTGCGGATGACTAATTTCCCAGGACACAGTAGACTGTTGGGTTGTAGTCGGCCACAGTGGGCCGCACACAGTCTTGTGCAAGCCCACTGCAGCTGACTGGCCCGATTGCCTTTGCGAATTTGTCATAACGTTGTCAGCATTCCTTTTATCACTCCCGTAGTTAGTCTGTACCGCACTTTGTATTTGCTTGTTTACCCATGTAGCCCGACACACTACTGGAAATGGATCGATCATGATGATTCAAGGGTAGTGCCAGATTAGCTTGGGACCTGATGGCGCCAAGCTAATCTGGCACTACCCTTGAATTATCATGGTCTATTCATCTCCTGCAACTGGTGTCACCTCCAAATTTGGGGTTAAATGGGTTAACATTTTGCATTCATGTTGGGTTTGCAGTTTTTGCCACTTTCTTTTTTGAGTGCTTCAGAATAATGCTGTTACCTCGGTATTTTATAGTTAACAGCATGAAACAGACCTCCATTTGTCTGCTTCCATGGTTTTGAATCTTTGTCAGTGACATGTAGTTCAGTTTCTGATCTTTATTGTCAGTACTTTTTTTGTTTGTTAGTTGGTTAGTTATTGGGGACCAAAGCCACCTCACAGCAGTACTTTTTTAAAAAATAGGTTAAGAAAAACATTGGTCTTTAGAGGAAAGTTATAGCTCTTGAGATGAGACAGTTGCCACATTTTCTGAAGATTTGTCTTTTGATTGTGAATCTCAACTAATCTGTGCCATCTGCAGTTGTTTTTACAGGTACATTAATTTAGTCCTGATATCCTACAATAGGAGAAAGAACAACCTTGATAGTTAAAGGGTGACTCCACTATAGCTTGGTGCTTGGTGCTCTATCTGGCACCATCCTGCAGTTGTACACTGGCTCCCTTCCTCAGTTGCTCGTGCTGAGCGTGAGCAATTGAGAGGGACAAGTGTGTAGTTATCTTGGTCGTTTTATCTGCTCAACTGGTATGAAGTCTTCAGAGCCTACTGAGCCTACTGATATCAAGGATAGGGCTCAAAGTCCTGAATTCTCTGCCCTGATGTCCTTCTCTCCCAACAGTCCACCATCATCATGGCATGACTGAGCATGTGTCGGCTTGTGTGTGTGTGTGTGTTGCTTTAGGGGATGTGGAACAAATGATAGGGTCTTCGGAGGGCGGACTGTCTGTTCCAGCATTAGAAGTCAAGCATCCCACACCGGTTGGAGACCGCACCCCGACCTCCGCGCGATCTTCCACTAATGCCAAGGGAAACAAGGGATCTGCCGGGAAGAGAGGTATGTTTAGTCAAGCGCTCTGATTATGGTCAGCAGGAGATGGAGATTCAAGATATTTAATGTCCCAAAAGAGATATTCTTGTTACAGCTCATAAAAGAATTTGAGAGATTATAGTAATAAACTTAACAGCATAAAAATAGAATACAAATAAGATGGGATAAAATATGATCACTTTACAGGTACAGTACTACGTATCACATAAAACTTGTAAACCAGTTAATTAAAAATATCACATTAACCCTTTTCATCCTGATACACTCATTCCTTGAAATAAATTTGACTGATAATTCAAGGGTGGTGCCAGAATAGCTGGACGCCTGAGGCACCAGGTTATTCTGGCACCACCCTTAAACGAAAACAGTAGATGTATCTCTTAATCTGTAATGTAGCCTTTATAGGACTATAAGCAAATTTTACAAAATCAGCCACAGGATGTAATGGGTTAAATATCATTACACAACTCAGCATTACCATTATTGATATGTGGCTTAACCCTATCACAGCCACTATATGTACATCTGAAATCTTTGTAGATTCAATGTGAAAGAGGTATAGCCATTCCATGAACATGGATATAAAGTGGTTTCAACAAGATACATAGATTTAAAATCTTTGTAGATTTAACCCCAAAGAGCTCCAACCTTTCAGCAAAAGGCATAGATCCTCATGAGCCCCCGCAATTGCGGGGGCTCATGAGGATCTATACCTCTTGCAGTAGTGTCGTGTCCATTGTTTTCAGCGAAAGGGTTAAATTCCCATGAGCAACCCCCCCCAAAAAAAAAACAAACAACAAACAAACAAAAACAAAACAAAACAAAACAAAAAAAACAAACAAAAAAAAACCCCACCACAAAACAAAACAAACCCCCCCCCCAAAAAAAACAAAAAAAAACCCAAAAACAAAACAAAAAAACAAAACACCTCCCCCCTCAACTACAACAACCAAAAAAAACCTCCAAAAGAAAAAAAAAAACATCGCATGCAACACGTTACAGTGTTCCACAGTAATTCAATTTTGTAGAGCACTTTGAAGAATAATGCCAGTGGAATTGAAAGTGTGTGTCTTTGATCATTACTGAACACTTCCAAATATTCATTGTACATAGTCTAAGCCACAAATCGTTTGGACCAACACCGGCTGCAGCTGGCCCGCACACAGCTTTACACTAGTCACCTGCAGCCAGTGTTGGCCCATGAACCATTTGCTTACTGGACTTATGCCCGTGTGTGCGTGTGTATGTTTATGTTACATGGGTATATATCTGTGTTTGTGTGTGTGTGTGTGTGTGTGTGTGTGTGTGTGTGTGTGTGTGTGTGTGTGTGTGTGTGTGAAGAGATGAGTGAAAGAGATAGAAAAGGTGAATTGCTTGTGGTATCCTTTGGCTGTTGGTAGCAGTTTTTGTCACAATGATTTCTGAAGGAATCACTGCGTCCAAAATGCTACCAACAGCCAAATGGTTGACAAATCTGTTGTACCTTGTTTGCATTTGTTAGTGTACATGTATGCATGTCATTTAAGTAGTAGATGGGGCAACGGCAAGTTTGAAAACTGGTTACTGGTCCTACTGTTGGAAAATAAAGGTATATTGTTCATTGTTGGGGTTCTGTGACAGCCCCCATGTTCAGTAGGCATGGTGTGGCTCCATAATGTTTCCCAATGTGCACTAGTAATGTTGACTGGGACCGCTCCTTCACAGTGTTTCTCAAATAATTTTAGTGAATGAATGCTGACTATATGTTGCTAGTGTTTGCTTTGGGAAATAAGGGTGGCAGGAATGTGCTTAAGGTTAACGGACAGAAACTATATCTGGTAGTTTCTTTATGCAGGAAAAATAGCTGTAATTATTAGAATACTTTCCTACTAAACCAGTTATTGTTCATCATCTCATTAAGTCTCTCACCATTAAGACTCAATGACTATCTCTTTATACTGTACAGCTGAGTACGTCATTAGAAAAATCCTGTCTTTATATACAGAGATACCAAGTTGAAATAACAGAATTGAACACGAACAAAATTGACGTAATGTACACTGTAATTATGAAAAATGTATCTTGCTATGAGTAAGTGTAAGCTTCACTCTAAAATAAGTCTGACTATGATAGTTCAATGGTGGTGCCAGAATAGCTTGGAGCCTCAGGCACATATTCTGGCACCACCCTTGAACTAAAATGGTTGATCTGTCTCCTAATCTGTAATGTAGCCTTCATAAGACAACATCAATTTAAAAAAAAAATCAGTCTCAGGATGTAATGGGTTAAATGGTAAGGTTGTATGGAGGTAATTCGTTTTAAATGTATTTGTTCTACTGGACTCTAAAAGCATAGTACTTGTAAAGAAATGCAACTATGACTTTAGTAATTGAAATGATTTTTGTGAATTTAATATCCTTCCAGGTGTTAAAATAAAGATATTTTAAAGATTTTTTAAGCTGCGCTTTGGGAGATAAAAATGAGACTGAGACAACCTCGACCATACAAAAAAAGTTGTAGTAAACACTAAAGCAATATAACTTACAGTGTTTCTTTGCCTTCAGCTGTGTGGGTTACCAGTAACTGGTTTTATTTGGTTGGAGTGTCTGGCTAGTCTTTGTTTTGTTGAACCTGCTGAGCCCTGATGCATGACAGCAAGATATTGACCTACCATGATGCTTCCAGGGTGGTGCCAAAATGGTTTGGTACCCACAGGCCATTAAAATTTTGGCACCAGCCTTGAACTGTCAAGCCTAGTTGTTCTCCTGAATTGTATTGCGTACATGAAGTGTTCAGAAGACAATTCCCAAATTTGCGAATTCTGGCCTTAGGGCTCAGTGAGTTATACTAGCAGAGCAGATTTTAACTCATTCCAGGTGACCCGCATCAATAGCTGTGAAAGTGTCATACAGTGTTACCAACGTCAACACTATACGACACTTTCACAGCTATTGATGCAGGGGCACCTGCTGCAAAAGTGTCATGTAGTGTTGCTGGTGGCAACATTATATGACACTTTCGCAGCTATTGATGCGGGGCGCCTGGAATGAGTTAACAATGTTTATATTTCTACTAGTACTTGTGTTTCAGTATTTGTGGTACGTGAGTCATTGTCTAAAGCGTGCGCATGCGAGTTGTGAGTGCGCGCTTAGAGTTATAATTATTATAAAATAAGCGCATTATAAATACCGTAATTATTATTATTATTCAAGTACTAGTGTGTGACTGCTTTGATACATGCTCTGTTTTGTTTGCACCCATGTTTCTCATCCCTGCCTGCTCGTGAATTTTGCCTGCCTGCCTACCGGCTGCCCTGCCTGGTGGAATTGTTGGCTGCCTGCTACCGCCTGTCGCTATGTTCAATGCTTGCCTGTGATCCTGAACCAACCCTCCACTACGGACTACCATTGTTGCTGTAGGTTCTCTTGTTCCTCCAGTGTCAGCAGGCAAGTCCCTGACGCCCTCCCGCCCCAGCAGCCAGATGCGCAACTCTATGCGTGGCACCCCGCAGAACGAGCATGAACATCCTGCAGAGGAACTTCCGCCACGTGAACCCACGCCTGTTCCTGCCACCAGCATCTATATGCAAGCTGTGGAGTGGCTTCTGGAGGTCAAGGCCGTCCCTGTAAGTTCACCGTTAACCCTTGTCAACCTGATACACCCACTGCTTAAAAATAAATTTTACTGAAAGTTCAAGGGTGGTGCCAGCCTGAGGCACCAAGCTATGCTGGTACCACCTTTGAACTAAAATAGTTTATCTATATCCTAATCAGTAATGTAGCCTTTGTAGGACATTAAGCAAATTTGCCAGAATCAGCCTCAGGCTGTAATGGGTTAAAGTTGCCACTGCTTGAGTTGAAGTGATTATGATAGGGATATGTTTACTCATAACTGTGATGACCCTAATGAACTTGTTGAGACAGTCACTTCTTACGTCAGATTTTGTGAGAACACTGTAATTAAAACCAAGACAGTGAAGGTGTTTGCTAACAATAAGCCATGGGTCAGCAAGGAGCTAAAGGTGTATTTGAACCAGAAGAAACTTGCTTTCTTACAGGGTAACACTGATGAATTTCGGGAAAAGGAGAGGGATTTTAGAAGGGCTGCTAGGACTGCCAGACTGAACTATAAAAGCAAGATCGAAACAAAATTTTCTTCTGGCAACGCTAGAGATGCATGGAATGGTCTGAACGGCATGATGGGTAGGCAGCAAAAGAAACAAGCCAGGCTCTGCACTGGGAATCCAGTTGAGATGGCCAATGATCTAAATCGTTTTTACTCACGGTTCGATGGCAGAAACCTTAGTGATAACTGTGATGAATTGTGCCAGTCCATTGTGCCGGAACCTTTGTCAATTACTGAAGAGGAGGTAGTAAACATCTTTTCTAAGCTGAATGCACACAAAGCACCTGGACCAGATGGGTTAGGTGGAAGAGTATTAAAAACCTGTGCAGGTCAATTGGGGAAGATCTTCACTACTATCTTTCAGTTCCTGCTTGATCATCATACTGTCCCTACGGCTTGGAAATCATCAATCATTGTCCCGATTCCTAAAAAAACCAACGCTCATGAATTCAACGATTTCCATCCAGTTGCATTGACTCCTATTCTGTCAAAATGTATGGAAAAAGTGGTGAGGAGGCATCTGTTAAATGATGTTGCCGAACTACTGGATCCATTCCAATTTGCTTACAAAAACCATAGGGGTGTGGAGGATGCATGCCTTACTCTGTACAATCTTGTATTTCAACATCTTGAGAAATCAAAAGCACATGTGAGAATTCTTTTTATTGACTTTTCTAATGCTTTTAATACTGTTGAACCACTGATGCTTTTGCAGCGTATGATGGACTTTAATGTGAACACAAACATTATTCTGTGGGTGCGAGACTTTTTGAAGGACAGGCCACAATGTGTAAATGTACACGGCAGTCTGTCTGACCAAGTGGTGCTAAATTCAGGCTGCCCTCAAGGTTGTGTCCTCTCTCCGACATTGTTTTCTATATACACAGACCATATGCGTTGTCACACTGCCACTTCTCGTCTCTTAAAGTTCTCAGACGACATGGCGCTTGTACGCCTACTCCAAAAAGAAGACAGTCTGGCTGAGTACTTTGCACAGATAGCAGTATTAGAGTCATGGTGCAAAGATAGTTTTCTGGAAATGAATGTACAGAAAACCAAGGAACTCGTCATTGATGACAGGAAAGTTGATGATATTTTTGTACCTGTCTCAATTAATAATCAACCTGTAGAGGTGGTCACTGAATTTAAGTACCTTGGCACAGTCATGGATAGTGGGCTGTCCTTCACTGGAAACACTGATCTGATTGTGAAAAAAGCAAACCAGCGTCTGTACCTTCTTAGGAAACTGAGAAGTTTTGATGTCAGTTCCAGGGTTTTAGAATCCGTTTATAGAAGCCTGATCGAAAGCATACTGACGTTTAACATCACTGCTTGGTATGGCAATCTCAGTATGAAAAACAGGGGCAGACTGTCACGTATCGTCAGAACAGCTGAGAAGATCATTGGCCTAGGACAGTACCCAGTAGATGATCTGTACCATAGAGCTGTCCGAAGGATAGCTGCGAGCATTGTCAATGATCCTCGTCACCCACTCTCTGATCAGTTTCAAATGCTACCATCAGGCAGACGTTTCAACATGCCACTTGCCAAAAGGAATGTTTTTAAGAAGTCTTTTATTCCAACTGCTGTCTCGATTTTGAACTCTCGTTTATAACGCCGCGATAAGTATGATCTACTTAACATTACCTCCCATCTTGTGACAGATTGCTTGTGATAGATTGCTGCAATGATAATTTTTCATGATATGTTCTTGTAGCGTTTGTTAATGTCTTATATTGCTGTTTCATGACGAGCCGAAAGGCAAATTTCTGTCGTGCCTTGACTCGAACAGACAATAAAGTTGTATTGTATTGTATTGTAGATTATGATTTGTGCTTACAATGATACATCAAAGTCCCAGGGGACCAGATTTTTGTTGTTGGGCCAAAGTTTATTGTAGACAAAGTAATTTACGTGGAAATGTGTGGTTGGAACCACTGTAATAGTCTTGTTATGTCCAACTTTTGTTATATACAGTCTTGTTATAAATAAACTTAACGTACTTGGCAGCACCCATAATGGATCAGTGTAGTGCCTAATTGGCCTAGCATCTGACGAGGCCTGAAATTATGCATGGCTGCTAAGTTATCAACAAACGTGATTGGTACATCTGACCTGTTCCTTCTGTACACAGTATGTAGTGGATAATTTTAAAGTGCGAGAACCACAGGGGGCACTACATTGCTCACACGCATGTGCACGTAATGTTGAACAAGCCGTTTCATAAACATTTTCTCCATTAAGGTGATGCTGCCATATCAAATTGTCCATGCTTTTTTATTTCAGGGGAAAAAACAAGTAGAGAAATTTGCATGAAATGCAAAGACAATAGACAGCACATTGACTGACTGGTGGAGTCACCTCTCAATACTTGTATGAGATATTAGAATTGTGGAGTTTCAAATGTACCCATGGGTTGGTGGCTTTTGCTTACACAAACATCTGCTTGCAGGTGGTTTAAAGTCCCTATAACTTTTTCACTGCAGACCTAAAAGAAGAAAATAGGCAGCAAGCTGAGAAGTTTGCACATCCTCTCTCCTTCCTTTTTGTAGAAATTGATGTGATTTCTCTAGAGGTATTAACCCTTTTAGCCCCAAGGTCCCATTTTTCAAATTTTAGAGGTGCTGCCTAATGACTATGTACCAGTTGCAGGAGATGGCTTAACCATGATAATTCAAGGGTAGTGCCAGATAAGCTTGGCGCCTGAAGGCGCCAAACTAATCTGGCACTACCCTTGAATTATCATGGTCAAACCATCTCCTGCTGTAGGGATCCGGAGATAAAAGGGTTAATAAAGCCAACTTTGTCTTACCTTAGTTCACAGAGGCAGCACTTGCCCATGAACTGCTGACGACAACACATGGCAAGACCCCAGCGTACCACATTGCTCTCGCCCGCCTCAAGCTTCAGAAACAGGATTACGAAGAAGCAGAAGCCAACCTCAACTCCGCTCTTGAAGTGGAATACCAGGTCAGTTATTTGTTTTTGTTGTTAGAATCCGTGAAAAAACTGACCTGTATTTATGCAGTATGGAAAGGAACTTAAGGGAGACTGCTGGGGGATGGGAAACAGAGTGTGGATGTAATGATGGATGGATGGTTCAATGTACAATTGAGTGTGTTGAAATCAGATGGACAAATGGCTGAATGTATGCAGGAATAATGAATGTATGGATGGATGGAAAAATAAATTTTAGAGTCCAAAGTTCTAACAGCAAGAAGCATAGCTATTCATGTGTCTCCGCTCATGTGTGTATTTAGGAATATGAATAAGAACATGTTATTGTTAACAGGAAGCATTAATAGTGTTTTGTATTGGCAGAATGCTGATGGCTGGGCACTGATGGGCCATGTCAAGTACCTGAAGGGAGAGACGGATGTTGCTCGTGACTGTTATGAGCGAACCTTGGCCTTTGTCACAGACGCTTCAGAGACACACTCCATCTACCTCCGTCTGGCCTCCATCTACCTGCAAGATCGTGAGGTCAGTACTTCAAGTCTTGATGGACAACAGATATCAAAAATCGTATGTAAGCAGTGTATGCATTGTGTTTCATGTTGACAGAATGCCAAAGGCATTCTGTCAACATGAAACACAATGCATACACACTATGTTTATACACTCGTGTTTATTTCCTCAAAAACATTACCGATGACATGACTACATGGGAATATCTACTTCTAGGCTCAATTTTAGCCTACTTGCCCGTTGTGTGCCCACACAACCCGAGAGGCACTCGGGGAACCCCCCAGAGGGGCCGAGAGTTATCTCCCCATACCTGCCTTACCAGATCCGGTCACGAGACCATTCAGTCTTTCTACTTCGCTCGTGGAGAGAAGACGTGTCTGGCCCGCGCTCTCGCTGCCTCGACCGGTCTTCTGCCTACCGACGCTTGTTGCCGACTTTGTGTGCTCTGCGCCCGCTTCTACCCTGCCTTCTACCTGGCCTTCTCTTCCTGCTTCGTTGGGCCACTTGCGGGGATTCTTCTGCTTCTGTGGACGGCGGTTTGACTGCCCTTCCCCCCCTTCCCTTCGTTGCAGAGGTAAGGTAGCGGTAGTTCCCTCGGCCGTCCCTCGGGCTGAGAGCCGGCTGCCTGTGGGTGCTTCCCTGCTTTTGCTTTGGGGTTCGTTTCAGTGCGTAGTGCCTGATTAGCTCACGGTCGGCTGTTGCCGTGTCGCGCCCGTTTTGCACGTGGGCCTTGGGCTCCGTGTGTGTTAGCCCGTTTAAAGCCCCGTTAGCCCTCCGAGAGCGCCCCATTACGCTTTCACCGGGAGCCCGCCTACGCTTCGATAATGTCGGTGTGCTCCCGGTGCGATGACTTTAGGTGGCCGACGGTCACTCACTCGGTCTCCCCACCGCGTTCGGTGGTTCCTCGGACCGCAGGTGTAATAATAATAATAATAATAATAATAAGCACATTAAATAGGCGCTTTATCCCAATTGAAAATCGGCTCAAAGCGCCGCCCCGAACTGGGCCCAACAAGCGCGCTCACGTGAGTCACGCGCATTCACTCACACACGGAACGTAAACACAGAACTTTCACGTGGTGCTAAGGGCAAGCTCAAGCGAGCTGCTGTAGTTTTTGGAAGTTCAAAATCGTTTGTATTTGAAATTGGTTGGGTGGACTGAATCTGATACCAGAGTGTAAGCGGTGTGCGGCCTGGCCTGAGGTTATGTGGGCGGACCTTGGTCCTTTTACCACCGAGAGCGTGCCCGCCCGGCTTACGAGCGTTCAGCGCCCTTTTGACACGTTGGCCGCCCTGGCTGTTTCCTCGGCCACTCCCGCACGGAACGGTCCCCTCTTCGGGGTTCGCGGTTTTGTCTGACCACAGGACCGCCACTGCTGCCACGCCCGCTGACCCTTCCGGAGGGTCTGTTTGCCGGCTTAGCGCACGTCTCACTGAGAGTGACCAGCAGCAGTCGGCCTTGAGCCGTCCGTCGTTGACGAGCCGTCCTCACCACTCTCCCCGCACCAAGCCCGCTGATCCTTCCGGAGGATCGCCTTGCCGGCATAGTGGCCTACTTCCGGAGTAGGGCCCGGAGAGACGTCAGCACCGTCCGTCGCGACGCAGCCGCGACCCTGATCCTCACCGTTCCTCCTCCAGACGCCCGCGCTCTCGCTCGCCTCGCGAGCACCGTCAGCGGGATTCTCGACGCCCCCTGCAGGACGATGCGCTCAGCCTGCTACCCGAAGTCTCGGTCTCGGCTCTGTTGGACGAGGAGGATCGCTCGACCTCGCACGCGGCAGCTTCCCCGGAGCTGAAGAGGAAGGTCGCCGCCTTCGTTGACACGGAGAGGCAGGTCAAGAAGTTTAGGTCGCTTCCCCAACCGCCCGGCTTTAAGGGTCTTCGAGACGTTTTTTCGTCGCACCTACAGCTGGCCACGTCTCAGGAGCCGGTCTTCTTCTCCGACCGTCGCTGGCCCGCGGATTTAGACATCTTGTTTCGGCGGGACTGGTATGCTGGACTCTCCCAGGCCTTCTCCATCCCTCTGCCTACGCTGGACCCTTCGGCAGTGTCCCCAGCCGGCGGTCTGACTCTGCTGCGGCGGTCCCCGCTGCGGGGCCTGGACAAGACAGCGACCTTGGTCCGAAACACCTTAGCCTGCTCGGGTGTTATGGAGCTCCTCGCTCAAGCCTTGGTTCGTCGGGTGGAGGTATCCTGGCATCCTTCCATCTCTCCCCTCCTAGGAGACCTGCTGGTCCTCGCGGAGACCGCCAACTGCGCCGCCTACCATTCCTCGGTCAACGCGATGGTGGCTTCGGCCAACTGCGACCTCATGCGTCGAGATGCCCTGCTCCACCCCTGCAGTACGTTGCCGCCGGACCTGCGAGCGCAACTTCACCGTGCCCCCTTGGGTGGACCCTTGCTGTTCGGCGATTCAGTCTCTACGGGTCGGCGGTTCGTTCCTCGTGATGTCTGTGCGACTTGGCCGGAGACGTTTGGTCGGACCTCTGGAGTTTTATCGGCGAGAGCGACCTCCGTCTACTATCTCTCGTCCGGCTCCTGTGGACACTTCCGCCGCCCCTTCGGTAACGACCGCCCTTCCTCGCATCGGCCCCTCGGAACGGTCTGCTCGTCGGGACCCGGCATTGTGCGCTGACCAGAGGATCGCCACTGCTGCCACGCCCGCTGACCCTTCCGGAGGGTCTGTTTGCCGGCACAGCGCCCGCCTCACTGAGCCCGGCCTGCAGCAGTCCGCCATGAGCCGTCCCACGTTGACTGGCCTTAATCCTCTCTCTCTCCCCGAGAAGCCCGCTGATCCTTCCGGAGGATCTAAACGCCGGCATAGAGCCCTTCTCACTGAGTCCGGCCAGGAGAGACGTCAGCCTCAACCTGCGCGACACGGTCGCGCCCCCGACTCATCCCGTTCCACCGTCAGTTCTAGACACTCACGCTCGCCCCTCGAGCGTCGCTGGAGGGATCATTCGCCTCGCCGGGATCGTCGCCGCTCCCCCCGGAGGATCTGAACGCCGGCATAGCGCCCGGCTCTCGGAGTCTGGCCAAGAGAGGCTTCAGCCTTAGCTTGCACGACACGGTCGCGCCCCGACTCCCTCCGTTCCACTTTCAGGTCACTTGATGGCTGATCAGAGGACTGCCACTGCTGCCACGCCCGCTGACCCTTCCGGAGGGTCTGTTTGCCGGCACAGCGCCCGCCTCACTGAGCCCGGCCTGCAGCAGTCCGCCATGTGCCGTCCCACGTGACTGGCCTTCCTCTCCCGTCTCTCCCCGTTAAGCCCGCTGATCCTTCCGGAGGATCGGTACACCGGCGTAGCGCCCTACTCACTGAGTCTGGCCAGCAGAGACGTCAGCCCTAGCTTGCGCGACTCGGTCGCGCCCCCGACTCCTGCCGTTCCACTTCAGTTCAGGACACTAATGCGCACCGCTCGAGCGCCTTCGGTAGGATTGCCGTTCGGACTCAACCTCCGCCCCTGGGTCTTCACTCGGCTGATGGACGCCTTAGTCGCCTTAGCCCGACAGTCCTCCTCCAGTCCACGTCGAACTACCTGGACGACCTCCGGTTGCGCAACCAATCGGAGACTGCGCTAGCCACGGACAGAGATGCTCTCCTGCACCTCCTGGCACACCTGGGCTTCCTAGTAGACGACGGCAAGTCGGATCTCTCTCCCTCCCGCCGGGTTGTGCATCTGGGTATGGAATGCGCTACCAACCTCAACACGGTACGCCTTCCGGCGCCCCGGATCAAGAAGATGGCGGATCTAGCCGACCAGTTAGCTCGGGAGGATGCAGCCCCCGCCAGAGTCTGGCTTCAGTTGCTGGGTTTGATGAACGCCGCAGCGGATCTTATCCCACTAGGGCGTCTCTACTCCCGACCAATTCAACTGCTTCTTCTTCTCCATTGGCTCACGTCTTCCGGAGACTTGACGACCGCGGTCCCAGTGTCCCAGATGCTCCATCTGCACCTTCGTCGGTGGACCGACCCTACGTGGCTAGCGTCGGGAGTTACCTTAGCCTCTCCCCCTCCACAGGTCTCTCCTTGCGTCGATGCCAGCCTTTCGGGGTGGGGGGCCCACCTCCTACCGCGGTGCCTCGCGACGGCGGGCCCCTGGCCCTCACACTTGGCGCACACCCACATCAATTGGCTGGAGATGCAGGCCGTCTGGCGAGCCCTTCAGGCCGGGGAGTACCTCCTCAGACACCAGGAGCTTCTCGTGCTTTCGGACGACACGACGGTGGTCGCTTACATCCAGAAGCAAGGTGGCACACGCTCCCCTGACCTGTGTATGCTCCTCTACAGGAAGATGCGTTGGTGCGAGGACCGGAGCATTATCCTTCAAGCCCGGCACGTTCCCGGATGCCTGAATGTCTTGGCCGACTCTCGGTCTCGCCGCGACCAACTCCTACACACGGAATGGACCCGGCGACAGGACATCTTTCGGATGATCTGCGCCCGCTGGGAGACTCCCCAGGTCGACTTGTTCACCACGAGGTGGAACCACCAGCTTCCCCTCTTCGTCTCCCCGATTCCCGACCAGCTTGCCTGGGCTGTCGATGCGCTCTCCATTCCCTGGGACGGACTTGTGGCCTATACCTGTCCCCCTACCGTCCTCGTTCCCTAAGTCCTCCTCTAACTTCGGGGCTGTTCGGCGTTCCTCCTGTTGGTCGCTCCGTTCGTCTGGAACCGCTCCTGGACCACCGACCTGCTCAGCCTCGCCACAGACCCGCCCCTGCTGCTGCCCTCCCCGCGGACCATGCTCAAGCAACCGCGCCAGCCGCTGTTCCACCCCTGCCCGGAGTGTCTCCTCCTTCACGCCTGGAGGTTGTGCGGCAAGCTCTCGGAGCTAGAGTCTACTCAGGTGCAGCAATGGAGGCGATCACTGCGGCCCGGAGACTGTCGACCCTTCGAGTCTACGAGGGAAGTGGCGAGTCCTCTGTTCCTGGTGCACCGATCATGGCCTTACGCCCACGGATCTGACGCATCCTCCGCTGGCGGACTTCTTGCTCTGGCTCTTCCGAGACCAAGGCCTAGCCCTCATCACGGTACGCGGTTACCTGTCCATGATTGCGGACACCTATCGTCACCTGGGACGACCCGATCCGGGCGCCTGCAAGGACCTAGCCGGCCTTATGGGCCACTGCGGCATCCAGCGCCCGACACTCCGCTCGCTCATTCCTCGCTGGGTCCTACCCTGGGTGCTCACGTGGTTGAACTCCACCCGCTTCGAACCATTACCTGTGGCCCAGCTCGCGGACTGGGCACGCAAGACTTGTTTCCTGCTGGCACTTCCTACCGCTTCGCCTGTGAGCGAGCTACATGCGCTTTCGGCTCGCCCTGCCGGTCTGCAATTCCGAACAGATGGCTCCGTCCAGCTGCGCACGGACCCGGCCTTTCTGGCGAAGAACAGGTCTCCTTTAACTCCGCCTTAGGTGATCACCATTAGGCCGCTGAGAGACCGACCCCGGTCCCAGGAGACCAGGCTACAGGATCCCGTGCGCGCCCTTAAAAATCTATCTGCGGCGATCTAAGCCCGTCCGCAGGGGACGGTCGCGCCTCTTCCTACCCCTAAGACCCAACCGGCGTGACATTATAGCCCAGACGATCTCTTCCTGGCTCCGCTGGGTCATACGCTCCGCTTATCAGGAGATCTCCCCTGAGGGAGCTAAGAGGCTGCACATTCACGCACACGAGGTACGAGCTATGGCCACGAACGTCGCGTTTGATCGAAACCGCGCTGTCAAGGACATCGTGGCAGCCGTGGGCTAGAAAACCGAGTCGGTCTTTGCCCCTTTATACCTCCGGGACCTGGCTAGCCAGCGAGAGAATCTCGCACTGGTGGGGGGACATCGCCGCCGCGCAACACTCCCTCCCGGTGCCACTGGCACCGTAGATATGCACTTCGCTAAAATTGTCGGGAGTGTGCGACGGGGAGAACGGCGCTGTTCTGCTGGGGGAGTTTTGGGCGGCACCCGCCTCCTCATCGCAATTCTCCCATGTAGTCATGTCATCGGTAATGTTTTTGAGGAAATAAATTCATTTTTCTCTAAAAGGTATTTTTTCGAAAAATACTTACCGATGACATGACTCGGATGACCCTCCCTCCTGCCCCGCTTGCCGCTTTCGAGCGAAGTATCAGACTGAATGGTCTCGTGACCGGATCTGGTAAGGCAGGTATGGGGAGATAACTCTCGGCCCCTCTGGGGGGTTCCCCGAGTGCCTCTCGGGTTGTGTGGGCACACAACGGGCAAGTAGGCTAAAATTGAGCCTAGAAGTAGATATTCCCATGTAGTCATGTCATCGGTAAGTATTTTTCGAAAAAATACCTTTTAGAGAAAAATGAATTTTTCATCAGGACTTGGACGTCTGAGGTGAGTACTGCGAGTACAGTGTAAGCGTTTTGTTTCATGTTGAAGGCATTCTGTCAACATTAAACGTAATGCATAAACGCTGTGTTTATATATGGGTGGGTTTCATCAGGACTTGGACTTCTGAGGTGAGCGCAGTCTTTGATGACTGTTGCCCATCTGATTTAGTGTAAACCTGTTCTGTTTGCTGGAGTGCTGTGCATCGCAAGTACACTGTTGTTCAAAATGAGATGAATCTGGTTTGAATAGAAGTGTTCTTGTGCTGTACTTTTTGGGGGTGGGGGGGAGGGGGGGCACTCCTGCAAGTGGTGTAGGAAGTCTGTGGGTCCAAAAAATATCTATTCATCATCGTGATCATCAGTATGAATTAACCCTTTGGTGTCGATAGCGATTTTAGTCACTATGATTCCTGCAAGAATCATTGTGACTAAAACCGCGGCCAAGACCCAAAGGGTTAATACATGTACCTTAACTGCCCGAGAGCATGAATGCGAAACCATCACAGGCTGACCGTCGGGTAACCCATCCACTGGATGTACATAGATTCAAATGAACCCAGCGTGAGGCATAGACCCTCATGAGCCCCTGCAAATATAACAGCTCTTTAGGGTCTTTTTGCCTTTGTAAATTTTCAGTTTGTGAAACAGGAATAGTTGTTGTGTTTAAAAAGGTTCTGAGTGTATAATTTCTACATATGTAATGGAGATATATGTACATCTACTATCATACACACATTGGCTTTGTTTTCAGTTTACTAAAGCCAAGAGTACGTTCTTGATGGCCTGCAAGAAATCCCCATCTTGCGTGTCCTGGCTGGGTGTTGGCATCGCCTGTTACAGGGTAAGTATGTTGCTGTTTTGAAAACATTGCAAAAAGGATACCACTACGCAAATGTATCTTCAATAATTTTAAACAGTTTATCGACTGAAAGGTGTAAAATCAGTTCAGGTTTCTTAACCACCTTACTGCTGAGAATAATTGAACACCATCCAGTTGGAAGAGGTATTAATCCTCATGAGCCCCTGAAGTTGATGCCTTTTGCTGAAACCACTGTTCCTTTGATGACAGTGAAATGATTTAACCTTTCTTGTTGTTCTATGATAAAAATTAGAAACATGAAGAGAAAATATTCACAGAACACATGTAAAACTTTGTGAGCGAAGTGGAAAAGTTAAATAATTTTACAATGTTTAACTCATTCAAGGCACCTTGCATCAGTAGCTGCGGAAGTGTCATATAGTGTTGCCAGCGGGGTGCCTTCAGCAGGTTAAGAACATAGTGGCCTGAGAAGCAATGCACTCTGATGTGCAAGGCAGTCTCCACATGTGCAGATGTGCTCAGCAACACACACTCGACAACAGTTTTCAACCTTCAGAGCAACCATCTGCATAAAACCTTGCCAGGAACAAACTGATTAGACATTTCACTATAAATCTATAACAACCTTGTCTGCAGATTGGAACCGATAGTTTAGTGATTTGAACAATCAAGCATGGTGCAAGCAGAAGTCAGTTGGAAAAGGCAGTGGCCAAAGTGTCATGCTCATTTCTGATTTGTTTTTGCAAATATTTGGTAGTGTCACCTTTTTCACAGCATTCTGGCGGAAGGCTTAGCATTGTAGTCATTCATGTTTGAGAACATTTCGGGTGCTCCCTCTTTTCAGATGTGACTCAGTTTTCCTCCCCTTGGTATCTGTATGGAGTGAGTGTAGCCGAGTGTATCTGCACGCATGGAGACTGCCTCGCATACCAATGAGCATCGCTCGTCAGGCCCCAATGGTTAAGAAATGTTGAAATATTGAGCAAATTCCACTGCTGGCCAACACACATTTTGATTTTGTTCATGGAGTATGATATTTCGTAACAGTTCATAGGACTTGATGATTTTCTTTGGTCAACAGCTGGGAGAGTTGAGTGAAGCGGAGGACGCGCTGATGGAGGCCAACATTCTGAACAACACGGACGCAGAGGTGTGGGGATACCTCTCCCTCGTCTGTCTGCGCACCAGCTGCAAAGTGGAGGCCGAGCAGTCGTATAAACACGCCATTAAGGTCAGTCACATATTCATATTTTATGGAGAATTCTTGCAAAAATGTCATCATTCAGGCTTTTATAGTATATCCCATTACGCAAAGGCTATCGAGCCGATGTCGGCCGCGCACAGCCGTGCGCACCTTCGGCCTGATGGCGATTTGTGCATTGGGATGCAAGTGAGCCCTCAGGTTGAAATTCACTCAATGTGGAGTTATCCCCTAAAGATTGCGTAACATTTTTGGAGACAGATTTACCATGAATGTTCTAGAAGGCACCAGCCTCTGAAGACTATTCAACAATTCTGAAGGGTCAAGCTATTCTGGCCTTACCCTTGAATCATTATGATTGTTGTTCATACTGTTGTAGTGTTTAGGTTCAATGGATTAACTTGAAGGACCAGCTGTTGGAATATGAAGCGAAATGATCATATGGACATTCACGGTTTATTTGGTTCATGTGTGATGGAAATATTCAGATACCGCTCAGCCAGTCATTAGCTATGTGTTGAAAAATTTACTGTCAGTCTATTCACAAACAAGAACAGCAAAGCCCGCATGGCTTATGTGCGTGACTGATCTGCATTATTTATCTGATCTGTGACCTTGATCTTCTGTGACGACCTTTCTAACAGGTCACTGTGCAGGTGTTTAAAGTCAGATGACAATAGTACGCGCCAAATCCTATGTTTTGTCAACATATGTGCAGTTCTCAAGCATGTCAACCTCCCTAGACCCTTGACCTTTACATGTGGTCAGCCAAATTAGGATGCATAGGAAGGTCTTATCATCAGTGAGCTTTCTGGCAAGTTTGATTGAAATGCTTGCAAAAGTGCTAGTAAAAACATACATTTTATTATTTTTAAAAAAAAAAAAACTTTTTTTTCTCCACATTCCTGACCTCCTGTGATCCTTGACCTTTAAGCAGGGTCAAATAATTTAGTATGCCTAGGAACATCTTATCATCAGGTATCTGTATACCAAGTTTGGCTTTATAGTTTAAAATAGTATTTGATTAAAGACAATTTTTTTGTTTACAAATAGGCAATTTTGCAGGGTTCAGCCTGGCAAAAAATGACTATGGGGCATTGGGCCCCTTCCTCCTAATTTCAATGGGCCCCATATTTCGCGGCGTTCACTCTTGATGGTATCAAACATACCTTTTCCTGTACCCTCATGCAAGCGCACATCAGTCAAGAACAAAGTGCTGGGATGTAGAGTCAATGGATCAACCACTCGGACTTTGATGGCAAGTTTATGATGAACAACAATATCAGTGCTTTCATCAACAAAGATGGTGATAACTGGCGACTGTTTCGCCCTTTCTGTTATATGTCATCAATCACATCTGACAACACTTTCAGGAAATCATCAGCTGATGAATCACTGGTGTAGTTTATGCTCTCCTTGCAACGCAGGTGTTCCACATTTGGCACCTTCAGATGCATCAGCGACTTCATGACTGATGAGTGATCAAAATTTCAGAAGGGGGAGTCCTTCTTGGCACAACCAAAACATAGCCTTCAATGCCACCACCACAGCCTCTTCCTTCTTCCCCAGTGTGGTTTTTTTGTCTTTCTTTCATACTGGCCGCTTCAGCAGGTGCGTTAATTATCAGCTTATGATCGCTGCCCTCTGCATGGCGAGTCAGTGTGCTAGTGCGGAAGTTGTCAGTGCCTGCCGCCAAGCTGTTTTTTTTTTTCCCATGCTTTCTGCACAGATTGCAGTACATATTGGCCTTGTCTTCGTCATATC
>BTPG01000004.1:119520210-119530889 GCA_036245525.1 Semisulcospira habei | reverse complement strand
TTCGAACCCGAGACCTTTTGGTCTGGAGGCAAATGCTTTTACCACCGAGCCACCCAGCTCCCCTAAATTTTATAAAGTGGCCTGAAACCGGTACCATAGGGGAGGGGGAGAAAGAGCCGGAGTACCCGGAGAAAGAACCCCCGACGATCCGCCCGAATTAACGGTGACACTTACTAGAGGAGAAAAGTCCGACGCCGGAACCCGTAATCGAACCTCGCCACTTTAGCATTGGTAGCAGGCGCCTTAATTAACTACTGCGCCACGGACCGCCCCAAAAGTACATGGGTCACCTCCATGCTCTTCTGAAAGCGCGTCGATCTGTCTGTGTGTGTGTTAGTGCGTGCGTGCGTGCGCGCTCCAAACATCTCCAAGAGGCATAGATCCTCATGAGCTTGGAGGGCGCATGAGGATCTAGTGCTCCTGGAAATGTATGACACCCGTGCTTCTAGGGCATGGGCCTTCAGAATATCATGGCCTCTGTAAGGCCTCTGACCAGAAGGTGTGGCAAAGATGTACTGGGAATCAGCGAGAGCTGGCACTGATTGCCTCATTTGAAGGATTCTGTCCACAGTTGTCATCATCTTCTTCGTCAGCAAAACGGGAACACTCCTATTAAACTTGCCTCTGATTTCCACTCGCTGAAAATGATTCACCATTTTCTTCTCAACCTCTGTGAGATCTTTCAAGATCTCTTGATTGGTGATCGATCCAATCTTAGCATTCTGGAAGTCTGACACCTTCATTCTCTCAACTTCTCCCCCTCGTTTTCGGTTGAAAAGTGATACAGCACAAAGAGTTGCTTTAACCACTGTCGGATAATCTTCCGAAACCATCCTTGTCTCAAGAAGCTGTTGGACCTTCCTCACATCTTCACATGATGGGATCAGCTTGGGTTTGTTCATGGTCATTTTCCCGACCGACTGGGCTGCTGTAGCGGACACACAATCATACCAGTCCCCGTTGAAGACAGAGTCAAACCGCTGCACCTCAGAGAGCTCCTGTCGCCACCTGTCGTCTAAACCCTGCCCAAGCTGTTTGGATGCCTGTGACTGTTTGATCTGTGAACACTTTTTCAAAGCATGGCCTATGCGCATTGCGAGATTGCCTTTTTTGAACTGATGTGTGTCCTCATCAAAATCTGCTAGCTCTTTTACAGCCAGGACAACATGATCAAAGCTAGCTGAATTGATCACAGCATTTAAACTTGCGATTTTCATTTCTGACCTCACTCTGATAATCTTTAATAGTCTCCCTAACTCCCGCATCCTGCAGCTGATTTGTCCAGCCGTGTGCTCTTCAATGTCCCTGCGGTCAAATAATCTCTTTCCATACTCAAAAAGCAAGGGGTCAGTTCTGATGAGACGGCTTATCTCACCATCTCTCTGCCTGGCTAATACCTTGTGATAGAAGGAAAATTCAACGTCTAAGGGTATTGGAAGCATTAGCCGACCACGGCGCGCCGCCTCACCTCTCTGAGTGATCTGAAACCCTCCTGGTTTCTGACAGCAACGTTTTGAGTGTACAGAGATCAGCTTTTTTTTGATAGAGCCCTTTGCAATGGCTACAGGCGAGAACCTTACTAGTTTTGGTGCGATACTTAGGAATCAAACATCCGGATTTGTTTTCAAGAACAGCAACGTTATGCATGTAATCACCCTCATCTTGTAGTCTGATCCATGCTCGACGTCTCTGCTTTGTCCCTTTTTTCATCAACAAAATTTTAGCAACGTCTGCCTCATCTGCATGGACATCTTGTAAGTCAAGACAAGCTTGCCACACAATTTGCATGCATGTTTCTTGTCCCATTTGTACTTTCCTTTCCCTCTCTGCGACACGTGCACACCTGTTTCTTCTGTAAGTGCTCTTTCCCCCACCCCCAGCATCATGTTCCTTCTGCCTATCCACATTCTCATTGCCACCCCCTAACGCACACTGCACCACTAGCGTCACCGACACCTGGCCACCCCGAACCTGCCACTTTGATGAAATATAACATAGTCGATACAATACTGTCTATGTCAGAGATCCCAGCAATTGATGCCGACACACCGTCTGAATCCGGTGAGCTCGAGCCAGGAACAAACTCCTCGTCATCACTGCCCTCGTATTGCGATGCGCTTGCACTACTCTCAGTCTCAGGTCCATCCCAGGCTCCATTTGCCAACTGGAGAAAGAAAGAAAGAATGATTGAAACCAAAGCTGCATTAGGACAGAAACAGCCCAATTTTGGTTTAAGGGGCCTTGCACAAGAATAAAAAGAGTAATCCCGTGTATGACCGATTTACATATGTGTGACCTCGGTGACGAGGGCTGGCTTCTGCAGCAGCAAAATCCACGTTTTCTGAAAATGCAAGCAGTTTTCACACATTTGTCAATCCTGCGTGACCCTTTGAGAGAGGTCACTCAAATTGGCATGTTTAAAAAGGTCTTGCCACAAAGTATCCTTGGGCCAAGCTTGAAGAATGTGGCTTGAATAGTCTCCGAGAAAATGCCACCGTTAACTCATTCTACCCCAGACACACCATAGCAGGATAAGGATCGACCATGATAGTTCAAAGGTGATGCCAGAATAGCTTGGCGCCTATGGGCTCCAAGCTATTCTGGCATCACCCTTGAACTATCATGGTCGATCTGTGTCCTGCGCTGCAATGCGGTCTTGAGAGGACAGGGGCAAAATTTAAGGATTTTGATGTTGGGGTAGAATGAGTTAAAGTTTACCATGGACGACGGACGGACGACCAGTGGCCCAGAACATAAACTCACTTTTGCTTCGCACGCACGCCAGCCAATAAAATGAAGATGATCATAGAATCACTTTACTTACCAGTTTGTAATTGGGAGCATTCCGCTGCCGTCCATGCACCCTCCTACCAGACGCACCCTCTGTGGCAGAGGCTGGGGGGCTATGATGCTGCAGCTGACTAATTTTGCCATGGGCCTTGATCATGTGCCAGGAAGGGGCGTGCTTGTCCACTTCCATAGATCCCGATGGGTTTGGACATCCTGCTGCCATCCGGCGCTGGGTGTGTGCAGAAAGTCCTGAGCCGGTGTGACCAAAACGGTGTTGCTGCAAACATGTCCAATACAACCATGTAAACCATTGACATTTTGAATCAGATTGATTGTACATTGCTTAACGTCCAGACAGCAACAAGGCTTTCTCAGGACGTGCCTGCACTGCTTGTGAAAAAAACACCTAAACAGAACATTGAATGTATGTCGCCAGCCCGTCAAATACGTTAAATAAACCTAACACATGGGGCCTAAATAAAGCTAAGACCATTTAGCAACACACATCAAATATCAAGAGCTACAGGCAGTGCAGACAGTAGGGAGAGTTTTAAAAAGGCAAATACAGGTGAATGGACAAAGGGTAGACAGAAACACATGCCCCAGAATAGAGAGAAAAACCCACCCTGTGGGGCTGACCAGGGTGACCCTGGCAACTAAAAACTGGTAATACAGTAAAAAGCGACACTTCAGTTGCACAATCCGAAAGACCTGTTTGTGGACGTTTGTTCTTCGAATCGCGAGGCAGTTTTGCGAACGAGGATTGAAATCTGGCGCCATTTTTTTAAAAAAGTCAACTCATACTGTGCATGCATGTGTCAAGTTACTTTTCGATCACTGACAATCACACATGTCAGAAAAAAGAAACAAAATCGCGTGGCAGATTGACCTTGTAATGGTGTTATTGAACGAATTCCTTTCATTGAAGAAGAAAGCTTTTGTTAAAATTGTGGGGTTCCTTTATCATTTACTACAAGACTCAACGGTCAGAAAGGAAGACACGGACCGAGCCACGGCCGAAGCAAACGCCTTATTTTTCTGGGCCAAACGGGTATCGGGGATTGGAGGCATCTCTCAGTTAAATAACTACACTGAACAAGTACATTTGGGCGTGCTCTTAACTAAGAAATGTTGCATAAAGTACCTCTGCAAACGTGAAGAATGGCCAGCGGTGGACGAAAGACGTTTTAGGAAGGGCAAGGGAAACAACTCCGTTCATCGGTGTTACTGACCAATCAGCGATCATCAAGTTGATCTGAAAACACTCGCTTCCGTGTGAACACACAGGCCCAGGGCGTCGCAAAAACACAACATGAAGTAAATCTGGGAAAATGGGGACATCCTATTTTGATATTTTTTTCTGACTTTTGAATGAAAGATAATGCAGAAACGACCCTCAGAAAAAATGGGTGCCTGACTTGGTCACCCAGAATTTTACACACACCCATTTTGCATAAGGATGGTAAAGAAAGTCACCCATTTCAGTGGTTTCGTGTACACACACACACACACACACACACACACACACACACACACACACACACACACACACACACACACACACACACACACAGCGTCTGGCGCCAAAATTGCGTTCTCCAGCAAGGTTTGCGTAGATAGACGTGACGTCATTTTTATCTTGTTACTTCTTTGCCAGAATTTGGGCCCCGCCCGCCCATGACGTCATGTGCATGCTATTGGACGCGGTCTGACGAGCCCCATTTCAAAGTTGCTTCTATTTTTAAATAGGAACAACAACACAGAAATGGGTGGCGGGAGCACTCTTTCAGTAGTCTGATGGCATCCTGATTGTTTTGTTTTTAAAGGGTCATCACTCTTGTTGTCTAGTGGCATCCTCTTCCAAACAGGGCAATCACTCTTGCTGGTGTCTGTTTTTTAAAGAAAGAAATGGCTCATCACTCTTTCGGTGTTGTGGTGATGGCTCTGTTTTAACAGGATGCCGCCAGACGAATGCAAAATTCATAAAACCTCATGTTAATCTATATCTATGCCGGTATGGGTGGTTTATCGGAATTAGGTGGGAGGGAAGGAGGAAGGGACCGGATAAATATAAATGAAATTGCGTGTGCGTGATGTTACGTTTGTGGTTGTGTTATTTTTTGAGAGCATGAGTGTGTTAATCATAGGTAAGATCCGATATTTATTTAAATAATAATAATAATTACGGTATTTATAATGCGCTTATCTTATAATAATTATAACTCTAAGCGCGCACTCACAACTCGCACACGCATGCGCACGCTTTAGACAATGACTCACGTAACACAAATAGTGAAGATACCTTACGACGGTCAGCTTGGGGTGGGGAGTGTGGTGATATAGTGCTAGAACTGTTGAAAGAGGTGAGTTTTGAGGGCGGACTGGAAGGAGGAGAGCGAGTGTTTCTGACGGAGAGAGAGTGGGAGAGTGTTCCAGGTAGATGGACCGTATACTGAGAAGGAGCGGGGGCCGAAAGTGCTGAGTTTGGTGCGGGGGATGAGGAGGCGGAGAGGGTCGGAGGCGGAGCGGGGAGGAGTGTAGGGGTGAAGTAAGTTGGAGAGATAGGCAGGAGCGTAGTTGTTCAGGGATTTGTAGCAGAGAGACAGAATCTTGTATTGGATGCGTTGGGGGATGGGGAGCCAGTGAAGGAGCTTGAGCAGGGGAGTGATGTGGTCGGATTTTTTCTTTCTGAGGACGAGGCGGGCAGCATTGTTCTGGACGCGCTGGAGAGTGAGAGTGGTGGAGTGAGGAAGGCCGGAAAGGAGAGAGTTGCAGTAGTCGGTGCGAGATAAGATGAGAGAGACAGCGAGTTTGGTGGCAGCTTCGGTAGTGAGGTATTTTCTGATCTGACTGATGCGGCGGAGGTGGAAATAACATGCCTAGGCCGTGGCGGAGACGAAGCTGGTCATGGAAAGCGAGGAATCGAGGATAACGCCACGGTTCTTGACCGAGTCAGAGAGGGAGATGGGGGTGCTGTCGAGTTGAAGGTGGAGAGAGGCAGGGAGCTGGGAAAGTTTCTGGCGAGTGCCTACCAGCATGGCTTCCGTTTTGTCGTCGTTCATTTTGAGCTTGTTTGCTGTCATCCAGTTTTTCACGTCTTCATAGCAGTCAGCCGTGCGAGTCAGTAGTGTCTGAGTGTTGTCGAGTTTGTCTTTGTCTAGTAGTTGTGAGTCGTCAGCGTAGAGGTGGTGGTGTATGTGGTGATACTGGATGATGTTGGACAGGGGGGAGGTGTAGAGTGTGAAAAGGACCGGGCCCAGGACGGACACCTGTGGAACGCCGCAGGAGAGCCTGACTGGGTTGGAGGAGACGCCGTCGATGGCGACGGACTGCTGTCTGTCGGAGAGGTAGGAGAGAAACCAGGAGTGAGCAGAGTCAGTGATGCCAAAGGAGTGGTGAAGGCGGTGGAGGAGGATAGAGTGGTCTATGGTGTCGAAGGCGGCAGAGAGATCGAGTAGCGTAAGAAGGGAGATGTTGCCCGTGTCAGTGGAGAGAAGCAGGTCGTTAAGGATATGTAGAAGGGCTGTTTCAGTGCTGTGATGTTTGCGATAGGCAGACTGGAAGGGACTGAGGAGGTTGTTGTCGGCGAGGTGGAGGTTGAGTTGGTTGAGGACAACCTTCTCAAGGAGCTTGGACAGGAAAGAGAGATTGGAGACTGGGCGGTAGTTCTTGAGTTCGTTTGGGTCGAGGTTGTGTTTTTTTAAGAGAGGACGGACGATGGCGGACTTGAAGATATCGGGGACGGAGCCATTCTCTAGAGATGTGTTGATGATGTCGGTAATGAAGGGCAAAAGTTTTGGGAGGCCGTCCCGGTAGAGGGAAGCTGGGAGGGGGTCTAGTTCGCAGGTTTTGAAAGGCATGGACTTTATGGTCTTGAGGACTTCATCATGAGAGACGGGGCGGAAGGACGAGAGGGGAGTGCCGGAAAAGGGGGGGGGGTCAGGAAGGCAAGGCGGAGAAGGCAGAGTGTCGAGTGTGTTGCGCAGAGTTTGGATTTTGTCGGAGAAATAGGAGGAAAAAGCGGACGGAAGTTCTTCTTTGCTGTGTGTGTTGGGAAGAGGAGAGTCGTTAGAAGTGCCTAGGAGTGTGTTCATGGTAGCGTAGAGGGTTTTGGAAGAAGTGGATTCCAGGATTTTGTTTTGAAGGTGTTTGCGTTTGGAGTCGGAGATCATTCTGCACACTTTGGATCTGGTGGTTTGGAAGATCTCTCTGTGAACGGTGAGGTCAGATGAGCGCTAGCGGCGTTCCACTTGTCGACGCTCGCGCTTGGCCTCAGCTATGTCGTCAGTGAGCCAGGGGGAGGGGAGTCGGTTGGGTATGGAACAGGTGGTGACAGGGGCATGGGTGTCTAGAAGTTTTCGAAGGGAGGAATCGAAATGGGATGCAAGATCAGGAGAGGAGGCGGGGTCCAAGAGAAGGTCGACAGCTTCGTCGAAGAAGTTCTTTCGGTTGACAGATTTTAGTTTGCGACGAGAGACAAGGAGCTTGGGTTTTTTCGGGGGAGGTAGGTTGAGGGCGACGAGAATAGCGAGGTGGTCGGAGGGAAGCACAGAAGAGGTGTCAGAGTCGAGGAAGAGTTGATCGGAGGTGCGGGTGATGATCCAGTCGAGGGTGTGGCCGAGTCGGTGGGTGGGTTTAGTGATGTGTTGTGTAAGATTGTGGTTTGAAAGTGACGTGCAACGGCGTTTTGTGTCGGGGTGGTCGGGTTTGTCAAAGTGAAAGTTAAAGTCGCCAAGAAGGATGTGTTTTCCGGGTCGTGTGCTGTAGTGGTCGAGGAGGAGATCGAACTCGGTGAGGAACATGGAGTTTGTGAGTTTGTTTTGAGAGCTTGGAGGGGGGCGATAGATACATGAGAAGATGAGGGACTGGCCAGGGAGTGTTGCTACGGCCTCGACAGATTCAAAGGAGGGATGAGCAAAAGGGAGAGACTGAGTTATTGAGTTTGAGTTATTTTGGATAAGAATTACGTACCTTTTTTGGTAGGATTCATTTTCTTGTGCTTGGAGAATTGCAATCGATTTCTGTTGTGTCGCTAAAGTGACGCGTCTTTTCGTTACATTGTTATTATAGTCCTACCTCGTTTGACCTAGAACGTTCTCGAAAAGGCACGATCATTCTAGTGACCTCAAATATGACGTCAAAGTTGTTGGGAACATTTCGTAACATTGTATCGAATTCGCCTAAACGTTAGTAGAAACTTCTGGATTGATCTACAGTGTTCTTTTAAAGAATATTAATGAGTTTTGGTTACGTTTTCTTTTCTGACTGGATTGTTGGATTTGTTGAATTTGATGGATTATTCTGGAAATCTGTAATAGAATATAAGACGGTGTTAGGAAATATGTGTGTACATTGTATAAGAGACGCAGTGTGTCAAAAGTGTTGATGAATTGTAGAGGAGACAGTGTATCAGTTAGTGGATGCATTTGTGGCTGTATTGTGCTGAGATCGCATCGCTGCAAATAAATATTGTAAGTTTAGAACTGTTACTCCAGTGTGGTCTACAACCTTGAGCCACGTGTGACGAGTTGCGGCAGCTGAGTGAAGTTTCTTCACAAGAACCCTACGAGAGTGCCTCTGGTGCGATTGTATCATACTACGATGATGACAGCCACGTAACACGTGGCTTTTTAACCCCGGAAGAGGCCTCAGTGGGATTTTTAGTGTCCTCTAGCACTAAGACCTCGCGACCATGTCAATGTTGTTGAGAGTTCGCTGACGAGTTGGTGGTGGCGCATGAGATACTCCCCAATGCGCAAAAGGCCAGCGGGCCGACGTCGGCCGCCGTTGGCCCGCGCGCGACCGTGCGCGGGCCAACGTCGGCAGACGTCGGCCCGATTGCCTGTTCAGTGCGCAGTGGGTCTGGATCCTCCCGCTCTCGGAATGGTTAACGGCAGGTTTTAAAATGCCTGTGAGTCATCAACCTTCACAGCAGACCCTCGAAAGGAGGATACAAGCCACTGAAATGATATGTTTTCGAAGGCTGCTTGGCATTTCGTACAGAGATCACATCACGAACGAGGAAATGGTAAGCAGAATCAGGCAAGCCATCGGGCCCTATAAAGACCTATTAGCCATTGTGAAAAAACGCAAACTGAAGTGGTGTGGGCATGTCACGCGATCAGCAGGGCTTGCCAAGACAATCCTGCAAGGCACTGTGCAAGGAGGGCGAAGGAGAGGAAGACAGAGAAAAAGATGGGAGGACAATATATCAGAGTGGAAAGGACTAAAGCTGAGCGACACACTAAGAACGGCAGAGAACAGAGTGGAATGGAGGGAGCAGTTTGCCAAGTCATTAGTGGTGCCCCAACGGTCGGCAAGACTACGGGATAGATAGATAGATAGATAGATAGATAGATAGATAGATAGATAGATAGATAGATAGATAGATAGATAGATAGATAGATAGATAGATAGATAGATAGATAGATAGATAGATAGATAGATAGATAGATAGATAGATAGATAGATAGATAGATAGATAGATAGATAGATAGATAGATAGATAGATAGATAGATAGATAGATGGATGGATGCATGCATGGATGCATGGATGGATGGATTAGATAGATAGATAGATAGATAGATAGATAGATAGATAGATAGATAGATAGATAGATAGATAGATAGATAGATAGATAGATAGATAGATAGATAGATAGATAGATAGATAGATAGATAGATAGATAGATAGATAGATGTTGATGGCGATGTCAATGCTTCAGCCGTTGTAAAATACATTTTCATTGAATTATCGCTTGCTACGTCCACTGTAGAGATGATAGAACAAATATTCTCTCCTTGTTTGGGATGAATATTATAAACGTTGCACCGAGTGAGGAGCAATCCCCATTTTGAACACGTAACGTGCATGTTTATCTCCGCTGCAGAGTGTCTATGGACAAACATTGAGCTCGTGGCACAAGCTTGCTAAGGTTTTTTCTTCTTCTTCTTCTTGCCATAGAGAGCCTTTTCAATGAGTATAATTTTCGCAACAAAAAAAAATGTACTACTCGAATGTGACGTCGAACCGTTGTGTGCTTGTTACGTGGTAGTCGTAGTCGTAGTATGATACAACCACAAAACACCTCGGACTATAGCAACAATGTAATGAAAAGATGTGTCATTTTAGCTACACAACAAAAGTCGGTCGCAATTCTCCAGGCAAAAGAAAATGAATCTTACTAAAAAGGTACGTAATTCTTATCCAAAATAACTCAAATGAATATCCGATCTTTCCTATGATCAACACACTCATGATCTCAAAAGAATAACACAACCACAAACGTAACCGTGCTACAACAATATGACGTCATTTTTCTGTCAAATGAAGTTAGTGTTTTTTGTTTATGTCATAATAGATTTTGACATGACATCTCTCTACGCCAGTGCTTGTGGGGCGAAATGGCTGGAGTCTGAAATCTTTCACATCGCAGGAGCTGCCACCCAGTGTGCAAAGGCCATCAGGCCGACGTCGGCCAACGGCCGTGCACGGCCAATGGAGGCCGACGTCGGCCAGCTGGCCTTTTACGCATTGGGCAGTGTCTTAAGCATTAATTAGGGCCCTCTACATCAATTTATAATTGCATCTAGGAGCTCATGTCAGGGCGGTAGCACGTTTCATTCCTCCCATTGTTTTCAATATTTTCTGTCGTTTAACACCACTCCAGTAGTCCGACGTAAACCTCGCGTTGGCGGGACCCCGATAGCTCAATTCCGCGCGCTATAGTGTGCTGTTGGCCGTCTTTATCACATAACTCTCTCCCTGAGCTAAACTAATTCCGTTTTTTGTCGTTAATCATCTGTGTGTGGCATGAGAGAGAGTATATAGGAGAATACAACCCCACCCATTTAAGAAACAATTGATTTATTTAATCCTTTCCGTAAAT
>BTPG01000004.1:119484183-119510006 GCA_036245525.1 Semisulcospira habei | reverse complement strand
CATTAGTGAGGCAATATGATTTTCATATTTAGAATGAAGATTGATTAGTTCCTCAGAAGTTAAAGACTCTATGTCTTCTATCATGTATTGTCTTCCTAAATAAGTTTTTGATTTACCTGAAACAACTACAGACAAAAGTTGTTGTTTCTTATATTCTAAGTCTTTATTTTCCACAG
This sequence comes from Semisulcospira habei, assembly GCA_036245525.1. Classification (NCBI taxonomy): domain Eukaryota; kingdom Metazoa; phylum Mollusca; class Gastropoda; family Semisulcospiridae; genus Semisulcospira; species Semisulcospira habei. The sequence goes on along the minus strand of BTPG01000004.1, from coordinate 119,509,830 downwards.
CATTGATATCGTTTAGAAGAAGGAGTTCGTCTTGGTTCATTTTATAATTTAATATAATAAAAAACATTAATTATTTAATGATTATAATAAAACGTCTTATTAAATGATAATGAAATTGACGATGAAGAATTTAAGAGAGTCCAGGATGACTTAAATAACTATAAACAACAAAAATCTGAAATACAGAATAAGATGCGTAGTCAATCTCCCGTAAATGTTGAAGAACTTAAGGCCAGTTTTTTAGCAGAGGGAAAAAGGATAGGGGTACAGGAAACCACAGAAAAACTACACAATCTTTTAAACAAATAAAAATCAGATTTGGTAATCGTTTATTAATGTCATACACTTCGCAGAAAAATGTCATGCCTGATTATTTAACCCCATCAGCACCACCACCTGAGTATTAAAAAAAAGTTTTTTTATTGTCCTTGTATCTTGATAAATCTGTCTCAGTGACTTGAGTCAAGTTGTTGTAAGAACTTAGGGTAAGTAATTAATAAGTTCTTAAAGGTTACCTATGCAGGTTCCTAGAAGTTAGTTGTAACTTGTTAATAAGTATTAAGTTTCAATTGACATCACTTGATTGGGATAAGAGATAGATAATATGACACTCCCAGGATAATAAATTCAATAGAGTCGCATCCGTCATGCTCATCATTTTTTTAAAAATTAAAGGGTTGATTCGGAAATAACGAGAGTGTAATGGGATAACTGAATTTTGTTATTAAAAATAGCGTAAATTAATGACGGATGCGGCTCTATTGAATGTATTGTCCTGGGAGTGTCATATTATCTATCTCTGGGCTTGCCAAGACAATCCTGCAAGGCACTGTGCAAGGAGGGCGAAGGAGAGGAACTACAGAGAAAAAGATGGGAGGACAATATATCAGAGTGGAAAGGACTAAAGCTGAGCGACACACTAAGAACGGCAGAGAACAGAGTGGAATGGAGGGAGCTGTTTGCCAAGTCATTAGTGGTGCCCCAACGGTCGGCAAGACTACGGGATAGATAGATAAATAGATAGATAGATAGATAGACAGACAGACATACAGACAGATAGATAGATAGATAGATAGATAGATAGATAGATAGATAGATAGATAGATAGATAGATAGATAGATAGATAGATAGATAGATAGATAGATAGATAGATAGATAGATAGATAGATAGATTGATTGATAGATAGATAGATAGATAGATAGATAGATAGATAGATAGATAGATAGATAGATAGATAGATAGATAGATAGATAGATAGATAGATAGATAGATAGATAGATAGATAGATAGATAGATAGATAGATGGATGGATGGATGGATGGATGCATGGATGCATGGATGGATGGATTAGATAGATAGATAGATAGATAGATAGATAGATAGATAGATAGATAGATGTTGATGGCGATGTCAATGCTTCAGCCGTTGTAAATACATTTTCATTGAATTATCGCTTGCTACGTCCACTGTAGAGATGATAGAACAAATATTCTCTCCTTGTTTGGGATGAATATTATAAACGTTACACCGAGTGAGGAGCAATCCCCATTTTGAACACGTAACGTGCATGTTTATCTCCGCTGCAGAGTGTCTATGGACAAACATTGAGCTCGTGGCACAAGCTTGCTAAGGTTTTTTTCCTTCTTCTTCTTCTTGCCATAGAGAGCCTTTTCAATGAGTATAATTTTCGCAACAAAAAAAAATGTACTACTCGAATGTGACGTCGAACCGTTGTGTGCTTGTTACGTGGTAGTCGTAGTCGTAGTATGATACAACCACAAACACCTCGGACTATAGCAACAATGTAACGAAAAGACGTGTCATTTTAGCTACACAACACAAATCGGTCGCAATTCTCCAGGCAAAAGAAAATGAATCTTACTAAAAAGGTACGTAATTCTTATCCAAAATAACTCAAATGAATATCGGATCTTTCCTATGATCAACACACTCATGATCTCAAAAGAATAACACAACCACAAACGTAACCGTGCTACAACAATATGACGTCATTTTGCTGTCAAATGAAGTTAGTGTTTTTTGTTTATGTCATAACAGATTTTGACATGACATCTCTCTACGCCAGTGCTTGTGGGGCGAAATGGCTGGAGTCTGAAAATCTTTCACATCGCAGGAGCTGCCACCCAGTGTGCAAAGGCCATCGGGCCGACGTCGGCCAACGGCCGTGCACGGCCAATGGAGGCCGAGGTCGGCCAGCTGGCCTTTTGCGCATTGGGCAGTGTCTTAAGCATTAATTAGGGCCCTCTACATCAATTTATAATTGCATCTAGGAGCTCATGTCAGGGCGGTAGCACGTTTCATTCCTCCCATTGTTTTCAATATTTTCTGTCGTTTAACACCACTCCAGTAGTCCGACGTAAACCACGCGTTGGCGGGACCCCGATAGCTCAATTCCGCGCGCTATAGTGTGCTGTTGGCCGTCTTTATCAACATAACTCTCTCCCTGAGCTAAACTAATTCCGTTTTTTTTTTTTTTTTTTTTTTTTTTTTTTTTCTTTGGTCGTTAATCATCTGTGTGTGGCATGCGCGCCGTCAACAAAGCTAGTTATAGGACAAGAACAAGACATTACCATTGTTTTCTTAGCTAATTGGGAAGCTAAATTGTTTTCCTTGGCTCCGAAATAGCTCGTGATCAGCAGCGAGAATAACATTAGGTCTAAAATACAGCCTCTCACTATAACTGGTCCTTCCAGGTATGTACCTAATAAAAAAAAATAATACGTCTTTTGCTTACGCTGCTAACTGCAGGGAATTGGTCGAACATGACAGCCGAAGGGAAGTGCTTTATTATCTTGGCGCCCGTACCGTAGGTAGATGAAATGTTTTTTTCTGTTATTGTATTAACTGCATTACATGATCAGGTGCGGATCGGTTACCTTCGGGGGGGGAGGGGGGCAACTTTATGTTTGGGATCTTCAACCTGACACGAAAGGTTCCCAGTTGCCTTACCTTGTTTTACTAATGACCCAAAAATCCAAAATTCAAAACACAGGAGGGGTCCTTCCAGGTAGGTATGTACGTAATAAAAAATTTAAAAATATATATCGCTTTCGCTTACGCTGCTGACTGCAGCTGAAGATAAGTGCTTTATTATCTTGGCGCCCGTATCGTAACCCTCCCCCACCCCCTCCCCCATGTGTAGGTACTACAGAGAATAGTGTTTTGCGAGCGTTTCCATGTCACGGGCTCCCTTAATAACTAACCACGGATCTATTGACAAAAGACAAAGTTACTGTCAGTTTTCTAAGGCATATTCAGATATATTTTCACAGAAAACAACAGCTGGTGGGTTTGTTTTTGTGTATGTGTGCCGGTGTGTGTGTGTGTGTGTGTGTGTGTGTGTGTGTGTGTGTGTGTGTGTGTGTGTGTGTGTGTGTGTGTGTGTGTGTGTTTAACTGCTACCCCTGTGTGGAAGACTCTTTGTGACAGAATGGACACAGTGTCAACAGGTGAGATGTCCCCTCATCAAGAGGCGTCATGGACATCACCATTGAACAGGCTATTAAACGCCATGCAAAATCCCACGGTGGAATAGTGGAATTCATCATAAATTATGCAGCCGATCACAGACCGTGCACCACAATGCATGCCAGAGGCAGTTATCTGTAGGAGGCCTTAGCAGTGACTGACATGGACAACAAGAAAAGCAGTTCATACAAGGACTCCGTATCTTCACATGTTGCACAAAGTGAGAAGGACGCTCAGAAAGTCGTCCAGGCTATTGGCAACTTCATTAACCCATGTAAGCTGGGAACAAGGATGTCCTGTACTGCCTGTCCTCAGGTGCACCAGCATCACAGGACATACAGGATCTGAATTCAGATGACGTTGGAGAGGGGAAGCTTTTGGTACCTTCAAGCTGGAAAGACTTATTGACAAAACAAACATTTTCAATGCAACAGCGGTCAAGAAACTGAACCTCAAGACATTTCAAGGAACTGTCTAGAAAGCAACAGCCACACAGCAGTTTAAAAACAAAGTCGAAACATGTCATGGCAACGAGAAATGTCTTTGTTCAACTTGTTCTTTTTGCAGTCGATCAGCACATCATCAGCCTGGAGAGAGTACTCCCAATGCGCAAAAGACCGTCAGGCCAATGTCGGCCGCAGTTGGCATGCGCACGGCCCTGCGCGGGCCAACGGCGGCCGACGGCCTTAAGCTCATTGGTCAGTTACCCGCTAAGTCCAGTGCCCTGTCCATTTTGCTGTGGGAGATGGAACCCCCGGAAAGACTGACATGTCCAAGCTTTTACACTATGAAGGAGATCTTTAGACAATAGAGAAACCCAGTCAAAAGTCATGAGTATGCGGCCTCCTTACAGGAATGCCCTCAGGATACCACAGTCACAAATTGGAACCAAGCGGAAAAAAAACTACCCACTCCTGCCCCTCACCAGATATACATGGGTGGGAAATTACAGATGGTAAACTGTAGTTCAGGTGGATGGATGGTGACCCGATGCGACAGGAACTTGCTGATGTATTACTGGACTTGCCAGAAGGAACAGAAGTGGATGGGAAGAGGCCCTCTCAGAGGAAGTTCCAGAATAGATGAATCTCATAGATTTTGTATTTACTGATGAGTGAACTCTGTGCGCACTGTTGCTGTAAATCGTGAGTTACTTGCCAGCTGCTTCTAGACTTATGTGATCACAGAGAGATAGAGCTTGCACTGGTAAAAGATTATTTCATAATTTTCCACTTTCTGTTCCAGTGATGGTTGCAACCAATTAGCATTGTTATCATCATTTTGATTAAAACGTTTTTTTTTTAGTTTGTCCCCCCCCCCACCCCCTTTCCGATCCGCCCCGAATGAATGTACACATGCGTGGAAACATTGACGATTCGATTCTCAAACCCTCCACTGCCAAGGCAAGGCGAAAGCCACCCAGCCGCAAGAGACATAAACAGAGGCGGGGGCTCAGGAGGATGTATTTCCCTCGGCAATATGAAATAATGACTGTGATATGCAGTGCCGGATCAATAAGTTTTTAAGGGGGGGGGGGGTGCTGAACGACAATATAAAAAACTGTATACTGTTCAGGAGCAAATGGCGCGTGCTTCCAGGGTCCGAAAAAATCGAAAAGCGGGGAGGGGGGGTGGGTAGAGAGAGAAAAGGCGCGTGCTCTTCCAGGGTCCGAAGAAATCGAAAAGCGGGGGGGCAGGGGGGGGGAAGACAGACAAGAGGCGCATGCTTCAAGGGTCCGAAAAAAATCGAAAAGCGGGGGTGGGGGGAGGGGGGTTGGGAAACAGAGAAGAGGCGCATGATTCAAGGGTCCGAAAAAATCGAAAAGCGGGGGTGGAGGGGGGGGGGTACTTTCAGGGTTTGAAGATACCTAAAAGCGGGGGAGGGGGTGCTGTTATAACATTAACCCCCCCCCCCACACACACACACACACACACACACACACACACACACACACACACACACACACACACACACACACCCTCCCACCCTCCTTCTCCGACCATGTTGTAGCCTGGTAGTAATTTTTTTTTTTTTAAGCCGAGGGGGGTGCTGTAGTACCAAAGCACCCCCACCCCCTAGATCCGGCCCTGATATGATTTAACTCAGCTGATTGACTCAAAGTCCCTTTAGAATTACCTACAGCCTATCTTAGTTGTTTATAGTTCTTTATAGGTTCTCTTAACCATTTCTTAGACAGTATATACAGTTTTATAAATACATATGAATTTAGTTAATCTGTTTTCGTTGCGGCTCACTTGGCGGTTTTTGTTGTCAGAATATGCTTATTATGTGATAGATTTATCTTATTTTACTTACTTAGATGTGTGTGCATATTTAGTAGAATGACTGCTGTGCATATGTGTCCACAAATAACCTGTTTTGGTTGCTGGATCAGATCGCTGTAAGAATTGTCTCATGACAGATGTGGTTTGGTATTTTAGAGTCTGCTTGATTGTGATGTATGTATGTTTTATGTGTTGATCTTAACGTGATCAGTTATGCCGCAAAAGATTCCTACCGTTTTTGCATATGCCAATACAGTTTCTCTTATCTTATCTTATCTTATCTTATCTTATCTTATCTTATCTTATCTTATCTTATCTTATGTCTCTTCTTATTTCCTGTGTTCTTAATGCCTATTTTGTATCCCATTCAGATCTCGCTTTTTTCTCGAGAATGTCGGGCAGTGTTTAATGTTTTAGACGCGCATTTCTTGACCAATGGCAGCGAAGGGGTTAATTGTGCGTGTGTGGGGAGGGGGGGGGCTAAAAATACAGATTTGACTCCTACGCATATTTTTAGATGCGATGTGGGATGATTACGGGCGAATGAGTTCCCAGGCTACCGAGCCAAAGTCGGTCGACGTTGGCCCGCGCACGGTCGTGCGTGGGCCAACGACGGCCGACGTCGGCCCGATGGCCTTTGCGCGCTGAGTTTCAGTTATTATGTCTGCGTACAGATAGATCAGATCGACAGTCAAATGTCCACATCTGTCATGAGACAATTCTTACAGCGATCTGATCCAGCAACCAAAACAGGTTATTTGTGGACACTATCCTCTGTAACCCTTTCAGTGCTAGCTGACGCAGACTGTGTTTCTGCAATCTCCGTTAACTGACGACAACAAAAACCCTAGATGTCCCAGGAAGATGGATTCAAAGTGGTGTCAGCAAGAGGCATAGATCCTCCTGAGCCCCCGCAACTGCGGGGGCTCATGAGGATCTATGCCTCTTGCAGATGGGCGCTGTTGAAATGTTCTCGGCACAGAGCAGGTTAAAATGTGTCTAGCATGTCGTACGTTAATGCTGCACAATGACATTTCAATGTAAACAAATTTTTTTTTCAAATCCTGTTCTTTATACGTAGGGGAGTTCCGTCAACCCAATGCGCACAAGGTCATCGGGCCGACGTCGAACCTCTGTTACCTGTGCCTTACTTACATGGATTGTCAAAAGAATGGTAGAAAAGTAGAGAAGCAACACAAGACTAAGAACCCGTTTTACTCGTACATTTGAATTTTAGCCGTTTGCTGTGTCGGCAGCGGTTTTTGTTCCTCCTAGAATCATCGCGACAAAAACGGCTACCGACACGCAAAGGGTTAACTAACACCATTCGTGTGTGTGTGTCTCAGGCATTGAGTCCGTCTAACGTTTTTAAGGTTATCCTTTCCAGCGGCAGTAACGGAGTTAATTCGACCCAAGTTTCTCATGTTTCAGAGTCTGAACAGATTATGTAGGTCTACAGCGGATGAATTGCATTCTGCTCCAACTAATGAGTTCATTTCTACCTTCCAGCGCCAGCTGCTTGAAATTGTTCGACTAGAGTGACTTGCTGGCGGACGCAGATTGTGTTTTTGAAATCAACGTTAACACATTCGAGCCGTGCCGCATCCGGATACGCGGCGTAAGCCGCGTATCCGGATGCGGCACGTCTCGAATGTGTTAAAGGCCCACTACCGCCGTAACTGTTCAAAAATACACTTCTGTAACAGATGGTCACGAAACGCTCTACACAGGTCTATCTATGGTTCATTTGGACACAGAAGGATTCAGTTCAGCACACGTCCTCTTTATATTAAGTAACCTGACAATGACTCCACTCAGTTCTATAAATACAACGCTTTCAGTACCAGAAACAGCTAAAAATAGATTGACACGCTAACGGCTAGACAGAATAAATAAGTGCGATTACGCGTTGTTACGTGGTGGAGTTGTGGTCGTAGTATGATAAACACACCAGACGCACGCACGTAAGCTTCTTTTTAAATAAACTTCATTCAGCTGCAATCCGTCACACGTGGCTTAAGGATGTAGACAATACTGGACTAACAGTTCCAACAATATTTTAATTCGGCGCTGCGATCACCACACAATGCATGTCCAAATGCACTAACACTGATACAAAGTCTCTTCTGCAATGTCCATACTGCCAACACAAAGCTTCTCATACGCAGCGTCTCACACAATGTACACCCTATACGGGCCACGTACCTACGATAAACTGCGTGTCTCTGCCACTGACAATGCAAGACAATGTACGAACGTGCTTTCCTAGCGCCCTCTTTATATATACTACCAATTTCCAGAATCATCTACGAAAATCATACAACGCAACCAATCAGAACGAAACACGCAACCGAAACTCATTAAAATAATCTTTCTAGGAAATCTACAATAGGCTACGAAAATTCGGCTGCTAACTTCAGCTCTAAATCCTAGTGTATAATGAAGTCACATAAAAGTATGGTAGCCCTATCACGATCTTGCATATCCGCTCTAGAAAATTCAAGAATTTTCACAAAACAAAACAAAAAGCTGCTCAATTCACGCGCACAGAAAAACAAAATGTCGCAAACTGTTACGAACTCTCCGACGTCACACATACGAGATCACTAGACAGCGCGACCTTATCGAAGGTTCTACTCTACGCAAAACAAAGATCGACGCTATTCTCCGTGCGACTTTTCTAGAAACTTCCGGTAAAACTTAACAAAATCCGCTCTACGTGCAAACGAGAGAAAAACTTACTAACAAGGTACGTGATTCGTAACCATGATAGCTCAAATAAATATCGGATCGTTTCCTACGATTAACACATGCATGCTCTCACAGGATAACACAACCACAATCGTAACATTACCCCCCTCTTAAGAATGAAATTTCTCAAAAATTTCTTTTCAAACCTCAAAAATACGGTTGTGGCTGTGTAAACCTACACAAAACCATAAATAAGAAGAACTTAAAATCAAAATGAAATCAACACAATCATCTCACAGTTCCTTAAAACAGTCTTGAGCACCGAAATGTTTCTTCAAATTGTTCTGGACACCGAAATGTTCATTCAAACTGCTCTGCTCAAGTAATCTGCTCCAAAGTTCTGCGAACCCTTGATAGATTGTAGTTTAACGTCAAAATTCACCAAGAACATCGCCCATCTCATAATACGAGAATTTGTAAACTTTGCAGAGTTTAGATAGTTCAAGGGCTGATGGTCCGTTTGGAGAACAAATGGCACACCCAGAAGGTACAGTTCGAATCGCCTTACTCCCCAGATGATGGCTAGGCACTCCTTCTCAATGGTCGAGTAGTTTCTCTCAGCTCTGGTCAACGTTTTGCTGGCGTAGCTCACTGGGTGGAGTTTTCCTTTATCTTCTTGCATTAAGACTGCACCTACTCCTTCGTTGGAGGCGTCTGTTCTCAGGATGAAAGTTTTCAACGGGTCAGGGAGGTGTAGAACAGGCTTCTCGGTTAGGATGTCTCGAACCGCCTGGAATGCTCGCTCTTGGGCCTCCTCCCACTTCACTATGTTAGGTTGTCCTTTCCTCAGCAAATCCGTCAGGGGTGCTGTGACTTCCGCAAAATTTGGTATGAACTCCCGGTAGTAGTTCGCCAAGCCCATAAATGAGCGAACTTGCGTCTTGGTCGTGGGTCGCGGGGCATCCCTGATCTTCTGCACGTTGTCGTCGTGTAGCCCCTTTAAACCTTCGCTCAATTTGTGTCCAATAAAGTCTATGTTGTCAGCCCCAAGAATACACTTGCTTGGACGGATGGTGAAATTTGCATCTGACAGTCTTTGGAACAGTTCTCGGAGGTCTTTGAGGTGGTCCCCCCCAAGTTTTGGTATGGATCAAAATGTCATCCCAGTAAAAGACCACATTCTGCATGTCTTCTAGGATCTTTGTCAGTCCTCTCTTCAATGTGGCACCACTGTTTACCATACCAAAAGGCATCTTCAGGAACTCCCAATGACCGTCGGGTGTGACTAACGCTGTCTTGGGGATATCTTTTTCTGCAACCTTGATTTGCCAATACCCTATGCTTAGAGAAAAATCGGTCTCCACTGACCTTATGGAACAGTTCTTCGGCTGTGGGCATAGGCTCTGGATCAAAGATTGTTAGTTTATTGAGTCTGCGGTAGTCCACACACAATCGGTTGGATCCATCTGCTTTCTTCACGATAACAACTGGGGACGCATATGGTGAATTGGACTCTCTGATGACTTTCAGCATTTCCTTGATATCCTTTTTCAATTCTTCCCTCGTGTTATGAGGAAGACGATAAGGTTTGCTGCGAACTGACTCATTTGACGTCAGGTTAACCTCGTGCTGGATGGTGTCTGTTGTCCCTGGGTCAGGTGTAAACCGATGCTTGAACTCTTGAGTCAGGACGCGCAGTTCTTCACGTTGAGTCTGGGTCAAATTCTGACCGAACTGGATATCTTCTACATCTTCCTTGTGGCGAAGTTCGTTAAGGTCAAACAGGTTTTCGTCGTCTAGTCTTTCGTCATCAGCAAGACGCACCGATGCCGCCAGTTGTGTTTTGTCTTTACGACCTCTCTCAATATACTTCTTCAGCAGATTAGCATGGTAAGTCTTCACCTTGTTGTTGATCTTGACTCTGTAGTCGTTGATGCCAACCACCGTATCGACAACGTAGGGTCCCTTTCACTGCATCAGGAGTTTGTTGTTGTCGGTAGGAAGAAGAACCAATACTTGGTCACATGGCTGGAATCGTCGAGGTTTCGCCTTACGATCATAGTAATGCTTCCCTATGTTCTGCGCCTTCCCCAGTTCTTCTCGAGCCATCCTGAGGGTATCTTCCAGCTTCTCTCTCAGGTCGAAGACGTACTGGTAGCTGATCTTTACCTCAGGCGCATCGATATCCTTGGTTCACAGCTCCTTCAGGATGTGCATGGGCCTCCTTACAGTCCTACCGTACAGTAATTCAAAAGGGTAAAACCCTGTCGAATCCTGAGGAACTTTACGGTATGCGAAGAGCAAGGCATTGATATATCTATGCCACAACCTTGGCTGCTCAGCACACAGTTTCTTCAGCATAGCCTTCAATGTTCCGTTAAACTTTTCAACCAGCCCATTACACATGGGGTGATAAGGGGTGGTAGTAAGGTGTCGGATGTTTAATAGCCGGTTGACTTCCTCCATGCATCGAGAGACGAACTGAGTTCCCAGGTCACTCAGGATCTCTTCAGGAATCCCCAAACGGCTGAACATGTCGACGAGCGCCTCTGCCACAGTTGGAGTGTCGATCTTCTTCAATGGTATGGCCTCAGGATAACGTGTAGCGTAGTCAATCAGGATCAAAATATAGCGATGACCATCTTCACTTGGAGGGGATATTGGCCTCACCAGGTCCACAGCTACGCGTTTGAAAGGCATATCGATCAGTGGCATTTTCTCTAAAGAAACCTTGGGCACCTTTCCCTTGGAGATTGTCTTCTGGCATATGTCGCACGACCTGCAGAGTCTGGTGACGTCGCCTCCCATATCAGGCCAGTAGAAGACGGCTCGGATCCTGTCGAGGGTCTTGTTAATTCCCAAGTGTCCTCCCAATATAGAATCATGGGCCAATTTCATCACCTGCATTCTCAAAGGTTCAGGAACTACTACTTGACGTACAGGTTTATTTCCATTGCTGTCGAATATCCGGTACAGGATATCTTTTCTGGTCTCGAAGGTTATCTCTTTTCCCTTTCGCGTCACGGGCTCGGTCTGACCTCGAAACTTGTCAAGCGTGGGGTCGGCTCTCTGTAGCTCCACCAGCCTTTCTTTATTCACCACAGCTGCTTCCGTGTTGTCCGTAATTTTAGAGGGATGGTCTGGTGACTCTTCTTTGCTTGACTTCTTATGGTAACTGCACATGTTTCTGGATCTGGATCGTCTGCGTTTCTGGCACCATCAATGTTTCCGATGATGAGGTCGTAGACTGGTGTCTTCACGCACAACACCTTCACCTCTCCTATCAGGTACGGAGTGTCGACACTTACATTGGCAAGGGGGATAATCCTTACAGTTCCGTCGGCCAAAATGAGGGTGGTCCACTCCTGTAGCTTTTGGTCTTCAGCTATTAGGTCCTCTCTCACGATGACGCAACTACAACCAGTGTCTCTCAACACTCTCACTGATGCTTTGCCGACGAATCCTGACACCACCGGCATGTTCGGCACTTCATTCTCAGGCAGCGCGATGTTTGAGACTGGTAAAAATGTAGCCCCATCTCCTATTGGGATGCGTCCATTTTTTTCTGAAAGATTCAATCAGCTCTGGTGTCGCCTGCCTTTCTCTATATTCAAAGTCACTGGATGACGTCACATCATTGGCTAATACGGTAGCGGCTCTGTGTTGAGACGTGGTACTGCTTCTGCCTGCTATCCCGCGATCTTGGTTGGATCTTCTGATGTTGTCGCCTCGGGGAACGTCTTTAGAAGGACACCGTATCGCTTTGTGACCTTTCTTTTCACAGAGAAAACATGTCAGGTTCTCCACCGGCTTGTATTTCGGGGTGTCTCTGACATTGTGGATTTCTTCTGCTGGTGCAGACACACGCTGTGGCTTACTGGACCCGAACTTCATGTTGTGGGCGTCAAGGTATCTTTGAGCGAAGTCGGCCAGGACCTTTAGGGACTGGTCTTTTTGCTCTCTGAGGTGGGCGGCCAGGTCCTTAGAACATGCGTTGAAGACTTGTTCTTTGATGATGAGGTCACACAGGCCCTGGTACTCTTTGTTTAAGCCAGCCAGCTCTATCCATTTCACCAGGTAGCTCCTGATTCTGTCAATGAATAAGCCGGGTGTTTCTCCTTCTTCAGGCTTGCAGTTCCGAAATCGTCGCCTGTAACCCTCTTCAGTGAAGTCGTACTGTCTCAGCAGCTTCTCATACGCAGCGTCTCACACAATGTACACCCTATACGGGCCACGTACCTACGATAAACTGCGTGTCTCTGCCACTGACAATGCAAAACAATGTACGAACGTGCTTTCCTAGCGCCCTCTTTATATATACTACCAATTTCCAGAATCATCTACGAAAATCATACAACGCAACCAATCAGAACGAAACACGCAACCGAAACTCATTAAAATAATCTTTCTAAAAAAACTACAATAGGCTACGAAAATTCGGCTGCTAACTTCAGCTCTAAATCCTAGTGTATAATGAAGTCACATAAAAGTATGGTAGCCCTATCACGATCTTGCATATCCGCTCTAGAAAATTCAAGAATTTTCACAAAACAAAAAAAAAGCTGCTCAATTCACGCGCACAGAAAAACAAAATGTTGCAAACTGTTACGAACTCTCCGACGTCACACATACGAGGTCACTAGTCACAGCGCGACCTTATCGAACTAATCTACGTAAAACAAAGATCGACCGCTAATCTCCGTGCGAGTTTTCTAGAAACTTCCGGTAAAACTTAACGAAATCCGCTCTACGTGCAAACGAGAGAAAAACTTACTAACAAGGTACGTGATTCGTAACCATGATAGCTCAAATAAATATCGGATCGTTTCCTACGAATAACACATGCATGCTCTCACAGGATAACACAACCACAATCGTAACACGCGTTTGCTTTTTCTGCGTGTCCCAGCTGCTGTTAAAGTTCATTAGGTGTGTCGACAGGGCATAACAAACACAAATGATGCTGAAATATGTCTTATGCGTAATGGCCAGTACTTTAACTGAACGTCAAAGGAACATGGATACGCCGGCATAGGAACTTGGTACAAAGTGGCGTCAGTAAGAGGCGTAGACCCACATGAGCACCCGCTACTGCGGGGACTCATGAGGATCCACATCTCTTGCTGTTGGGTTGTATTCAGTTTTTCTCGGCACAAGGGTTATCTCAAAGGTAATGCCTGAAATGCGGCAGGACTACCAGGCGCTACATTCTAACACACTTCAGCAATCGTGCTAGATAGGGGAAAAAAAGATAAGATAACCAAGCACTGCGTTTCACTGAGCTTTCACTGACGTTCAGTTTTCACGATCTCAGTCGTCATATAATCCCTTCCGGTTCCTTACACCAATGTTGAGGTAGTGCTTGATTGGTATATAGTGCATGGAAGACGAACCTCAAAATAATGTTGTCAGTTTTGGCTGCGGAGTCTAAAAGGATGTGCGTGAAACTGAGAAAGACCCAAGAATAAAATCGAATTATTTAATCGACTTCAGTTCACTGTTGACCTTTCACGTCTTTTCAGCATGAATAGCCGACAACGACGGGCAGAATTCCTTTAATGTTAACAGTCCCTTATCCAGAAAAGTCCCATCTACAAGAGGCATAGATTCACACGAGCCCCTGCAGTCGCAGAAGCTTATGTGAATCTATGTCTCCTGATGACCAATTTCAGCTCCTGCTGCCCCTCAAATGGAGGGGGAGCTGAGAGACTAGCACTTTTATTGCCTGTGGTGAATTACGGGTTCGAACATTGCATAATTAAGACCCCAGTGCGCAAAAAGCCATCGGACCGACGTCGGCGTTGCCGGCGTCGGCCCGATAGCCTTTTGCGCATTGGGACAGAGCCATAAAAGGTAAATGCCGGCAATGACGTACGCGGACGGCTCTTAATGTCGGTGTCAGGTATGGATTAGTATCGTGATCAAAGGATTTCAGGACCGGACCCAGGGGGGGGGGGGTTACCTGGGTTCCGGACCCCCCCCCCCCCCCCCAACTAAAAAAAAAAAAAAAAAACAGTGAATTTTTTTTATGCAAAGGGAGTTCCAAAGTTTTATTATTTTTTTTAATTGTTTTTAAAACATTGCAGTTTTTAGTCACTTTTGATCCAAGGCACAAAGAGTTATTTATAGACAATTCAACGGAAATCCATTTCAAGGGATCCGTTTAAACGTCCAAAACGTTTTCCCGTTGAAACGACCAAGTAACCCAACCCCTAACCCTATTATTAGTAAATGCAGCCATATTTTCTTGTTCTGGCCGCAAGCCTCTTCCAGCGCCTTCACCTTGATACAGCCCTAATCCCCCAAAAACGACTTTTTAGAAAGATTAATTAAGACGCTAAGTTGATAATTATGATAATTCGTTGTAACGAACATCCGTTGAAACGACCATCATTGAATCGTCCAAAAACATCGTTGAAATGGATTTCCGTTGAATCAACCAGGTACCCAAAAGAGTTGCTCCGAGAAAGATCAGTGAAAAGACGTCTGACGTCATTAAGGTTTGTGGGGGGAAGTTTAAATCTAGATCTATTTTCTTTGGTAACACTTCACTTTTGCTGTCTCCTCGAAAATGCCGAAACTGAAAAAAACAGATGCTGATGGCAGTAGGGGACTGTCATGCTGGTTTTCATCAAGCTCCATTTCAGAAGGTGGGTACATTTTTAAATC
Source organism: Semisulcospira habei (assembly GCA_036245525.1). Taxonomy (NCBI): domain Eukaryota; kingdom Metazoa; phylum Mollusca; class Gastropoda; family Semisulcospiridae; genus Semisulcospira; species Semisulcospira habei. The sequence continues at coordinate 119,494,694 of BTPG01000004.1, read as the reverse complement.
CAATTTTGTCTCATAAAAGAAATGTAGTCAGTAGAACTAGGTAAAATTCACCCATTCCGAATTCGATTCAAATGAGCACGTGGCGATGGCGCCGGTACTTACTTCCTGTGAGTGTAGCCTACGCTGTAGGAGCTGATACTAGCTGCATATAATGAATATCATAGATATAAAACAGCCCCACTTATTAAAATACCAAAACAGGTAACAATTAAAGTAATGCATAGCCTAAAATTTATTTCACAAAGTATTATGATATATAACTTTAAAAATGTCAATTTAAAAAATAAAGATATCGGCATCAATGATCAATATTGCTTTTATATTTATAAAAAAAATCTTTGGACGGCAAAATATCGTTTTCAATAACAAAACCAAGGGCTAAGTTATAAGGTATCGTTATCACTAGTGCAGCTTACTAGCTATGTATTGTGACGTAAATCTCTTCGGAGAGCAAAACAGAACCGTCTTGATGGCTGACTATGGAAACCATAGCCTATCTGACGCCACTTGTTGACAGCGTCGCCATAAATTGTGACGGCAACATAGCCTTTCCGGGTGCGAAACCGTCATGACGACTTCGGTTTCTGGAACGACAAGAAGCCATCATGACGGCATCCCAACCACTGCCTTTTTTACATAATAAAATGAAAAATAAAAATGTGCTGAAATTTTGCCAACTGCTGAAAATCAGCAAATTTGTTAACAGTTCCTATGCCTGTGAACAACGTGCTACAAAATAAGATTATTCACCCTTAGGCCTTTTGTTGATGAAATTTAAAATAAGCTAAGAACTAGTCAGAAAACCACTGTTTTTCTTTTTTTTATATTAAATTATTATTATAAAATTGTAGTAGACGTGTTAACACCTGCAATGCATAATCATATATAAGATGTTGAAAAGACGGTTCTATTTTATTTTACATTTTTGTTGTTGCTTTTAGGATAATTTCATGTTTTAATTTTTATGTTATGTCTTTGTTTTTTCTTTTTTTTTTTCTTTTTGTTTGTTGTTGTTGAGTAAATTGTAAAGCGCTTAGAGCTGTTTACAGGTAAGCGCTATATAAGAAAACTTTTAATAATAATAATAATAATATAATAATAATAATAATAATAAAAGTTGTTTTTCTAAACGGCAGATGATGCAGTTTCCTCGAAAGAGACAAAAATCAACCCAAAGTGAGACCACTGGCAGTGGAGTTCGAAACAGTGACATGGGAACAAGTAAAAGCAGTGTTGGTGAGTAATTTACTGCCCCCCCCCCCCCCCCCTCCAAAAAAAAAAATAAATAAATTAAATACAACCTGAAATTGATACGTGATTGAGTGTTTCAATTTAATAATTAATATTAAACAAAATGACTGGTGGGTTCCATTGGCTATCATTAGCCTGAAGAAGACTCTACGAGTCATAAGGTAGCAAAGATTTTGTCCATCATTTGGGGGGAGGGGTCTAAAAAGAAAAGCTGTTATTTCAGATCATAAATATATATCTAAGCTTGACTGAAGTGTGTAAACGAAGACATATATATGCTTTAAATGTAATTATCGTGTTGCAGGTCTCTCTCTCTCTCTCTCTCTCTCTCTCTCTCTCTCTCTCTCTCTCTCTCTCTCTCTATGATCTCTCTCTCTCTCTCTCTCTCTCTCTCTCTCTCTCTCTCTCTCTCTCTCTCCTCTCTCTCTCTCTCTCTCTCTCTCTCTCTCTCTCTCTCTCACAGTTACACACACAATCGTTTTAGTATTTCAGACTTCTCATAGACCCAACTTTTATTTGTATTTCAGACTTCTCCTCAAGCATTGATCAGCCTGCCCGGGGCCTGCTTTCTGAATCCTCTGCCATGCCAATGACCAACCAGCCTGATGTGAGCCTGCTTTCTGACTCCTCTTCAGATTTCTCCTCTCAGATCACCAGCAACAAAAATATCGATTTTGGTGAAGTCAATTTCAAGAAACACACACGAGTCGTTTCACTGTCAAACAGTGACAAGGAGCATCTTCTAAGGCAACACTGGAGACCATCACCTGGTTTTCAGTTTCCAACAACAGTGATAAACAACAAGAACCGAAAATTTCAGCATGAGTGGTTGCAAAAGTACTCCTGGCTTGTGTATTCTCCTTTCGAGGATGGGGCTTACTGCAAGTATTGCCTATTATTTGCAAAGTCTACTGAAAACCTGGGCAAGTTTGTGAAGACGCCATGCAAGAACTGGAATAAAGCCTGTGGTCAGATCAAAAAGCACTCGTTATCACAACACCACAAAGATGCAATGGCAAATGGAGAGCAGTTTTTGACAATCATGGATAAACCAGAGCAGAGCATCGCCAGTGAAATCAATCAGAAAAATGCAGAAAACATCGCTGCAAATCGACAAGTTCTGACAAGCCTCTTCAGGATTGTTGAAGTGTGTGGAAGACAGGAGTTAGCTCTGAGGGGCAACTGTGATGATGGCATTCTTCAGAGTGAGAACAGAAGCAATTTCAATGCCCTTTTGAATCTGTGCATCAATGCAGGAGATGAAACTCTCCGGAAACTTCTAGATACATGCGATAAGAAGGCCATATACATTTCAAAAAGTACACAAAACAGAGTGATAGAGGTTCTTGGTGATCAGATCCGCAACAAGATTCTTGCAGAAATTATTGCAGCAAAACAGTTTACCGTGCTTGCTGACGAAGTCACAGACAGCTCAAACTGGGAACAACTTTCAATTATATTGAGATTCGTCGATGGAAGTCTGAAAGTTCGTGAAGAGTTCCTGGCCTTTGTCCAGTGCAGAGATACCACAGGTGAAACACTTTACAACAAGATTGTTGAGTGTCTGGCCTTGTGGGGGCTTGATTTCAACAATGTTAGAGGACAAGGTTATGACGGGGCCGCAAACATGGCAGGAAAGTTTAAAGGAGTGCAGGCACGTTTTCAAGCAAGGAACAACAAAGCACTGTACTTTCACTGTGCTTCCCATAGCTTGAGTCTGCATTGTAAAAGCATGCGGCTTGCCTGCAGTGAAGAACATGATGGGAGCACTGAGGGAACTGTCACTGTTTTTCTCAAACTCTCCAAAGAGACAAAGAAAACTTGAAGATACCATCGAAGCATCTCAGCCTGACACGACAAAGACAAAGCTTGTTGATCTGTGCAGAACAAGATGGGTAGAAAAACATGAAGCACTGGAGGTTTACACATCTCTCTTCCTGGTTGTTCACGACTGTTTGGGACAAATGTGTGAAGACAGTGACATTTGGGACAGTGAGACATTGACCAAGGCAACTGGCTTTCTCCACACCTTGAGCAGCAGTGTTTTCCTCGTTGCATTCGTTGTCGTCCGCAATTGTTTGCGTTACTTAAAACCCTTGACAGTGAAGCTCCAGAAAAGAACAAAAGATGTTGTCGATGCCTACAGGGAAATCAAAGAGGTCAGTAACTGCATGTCTTCTATTAGAAGAGATGTCGACACAGCGTTCGTTGCCTGGTTTGATGAAGTCAGCAAAATGGCAAATGCTTTGACAACTGATGTTGTTGTTCCTCGTCAAGCATCCCGCCAGACTCTCCGTGACAACCAACCTGCGGCCACTCCAGAAGAATATTTCAAGATTAGCATTGCCATTCCTTTCTTGGAACACCTGTCAACCGAATTGGACTCGAGGTTCAAAAATGCTGACCTAGCAGTTGATGGTCTCTGTCTGGTGCCAAGCACTTTAATAGACAACCAGGATGGTTTCATGCAGGTTCCAGAAGGGGTGAAGACACTGGCAATGTTGTGGGAGTCTGACCTACCAGACAACGCTACCCTTGATGCAGAATACCAACGGTGGGTTTGCAAATGGCGAAGTGCTGCTGAGAATGCGACAGCTATCATCCCATCCACGGCATCAGAAGCACTGAAACACTGTGACAGGGATTTTTATCCCAACCTGTTCATCATGCTAAAGAACCTTTGCACCCTGCCTGTCACTACTGCCGAGTGTGAGCGTTCAAACAGTCAGTTGCGCAACCTGAAAAACTACCTGCGCTCTACAATGGGGCAACAGAGACTCAATGCACTTGCTTTACTGAAAGTGCACAGGGATGTTGATATTGACTTCAAAGAGGCAGTGAACTGTTTTGCCAGAAGATACAATTCACAAATGGTACTAATGCCGAGGAACCTAGTGCAGCAAGACTGAAAGTGAAAGCAGGGCCCTGATGTTCATAAACTACAAGGTAAAGCTTTATACCGTTAACGATCAACAAAAAGTAGTGAATAATAATAGTATACAAAACATCTCTGTTGATAAATAAATGTGTGTGTGTGTGTGTGTGTGTGTGTGTGTGTGTGGGTGGGTGTTTTTTTAAGGGAGGGGCAGGTGATAATTTTTGTACCCCAGAGTTTGTCAGTTCGATTGTTCAAAAAGCTCAAAGTCCCCAGACCATCACAAATGGCTTTTTCAAGGCTCAGATTGCACCAGATTGCACCATTTTGCATCCTTGAAAAAAAAAAATTTCCGGGGGGGGCATGCCCCCGGACCTCCCTAGAAGGATCGGCGCTTCGCGCCTTCGCTTTATACTGAATCTGTAACCCCCCCCCCCCCCCCCCCCATCGACTTTTCCCAGGTCCGGCCCTGGATTTATGAAAGGACAATGTACAAAAACGGTATTGTAAACAGTACCGGTGGCTGCAATGCGCAAGCGGGTTAAGGCAAGTAATTGTAGAAGATTCTGTTAAAGACTGTATGCGTTACCTTGGTTGGATTTTGCCCTTTGATCTAATTGGGATGAAGTGACTATTTCCAACTACAAGAGACGGCCACCTATTTATTAGTATCGTTAGTCTTTGTTTCATAAGGGTAGTTGTTGCCATACCAAGCGTGCGCACACACACACGCACACACACGCGCACACACACACACACACACACACACTATGATAGGCACGCTTGAGATGAATTGATTATCAACTAAAAGAGACGGCCACATAGATGTATTTATTAGTATCCTTAATTGTTGTTTCGTAAAGGTAGATGTGTCCACACATTCGCGCGCACACACACACGCACACACACACATACATACATATATACACACGCAACACACACACACACACACGCACGCATACACACACTCACACGCTCATGTACATACACACAAGCACATAACACACGAATAAACACACATATGCACACATACAATGTGCACACATACATACACGCCAAGCACACACACACACACACACACACACACACACACACACACACACACACACACACGACAAGCATGTGCACCAAATTTCTTTTCATTGTATTTAGCAACTTCTCTCAGTCAATATGTACACAAAAATGGCGAGTAGCTTTCGAAGCATACACACAAAAAAAAAAGCTTAAAAACGGTTTAATGCCCATTACATGGTTAATAACATTTTTTAAAATACAGAAATAATTTTATTTACATTTGAAAACAACCGCGAACGGACACAAGCATCAGCGAAAAAGTGACGAATGCTGAAAAGAACAACCCGAAGACAGCTGAGACCAGAAAATATAATATCACATAATTCCTTGACACTGGAAACAAAAGTACCTCAGTAATTTCTTTTACTTACGAGGTAAGCATTTGCGGTTGCATTAACTCATTCAGCCCGACGGCCGTATTTCCCTAATTTGGGAGGCGTCATATAATGACTATGCACCAATTGCAGGAGATGGATCGACCATAATAATTCAAGGGCAGTACCAGATTAGCTTGGCGCCGGCAGGTGCCGAGCTAATCTGGCACTACCCTTGAATTATCACGGTCGACCCATCTCCTGCTGTAGTGCGTCAGGGCTGAATGGGTTAACCCTCTAATGCACGCAACCCTCTAATGCACCGGTGGCTGCATGCTCAAGAGTGTTAATTACCAGCCATGTGGTAGTTATTACACAGAGCAAATCCCCCTCTAAAACTTCTGTTACATGGCAGAGTTAAAAATGCAATAACAAAATCCAGTAACAAATGCGGAGAAAATAAAACAAGATTCGGCATAAACCCCAGTAGCAAAGCGTCTTCGGGCCCATGACGGAAGCAGTAGGCCCGCGCACGGCCGTGCGCGGGCCCACTGCTTCCGTCATGGGCCCGGAGGCCTTTGCTTGCTGGGACAAGGACAAACCACTTGTTTTGCCCTTGTTTTCATACATCGCGTCCTTCTTATCACGTGTCCTAGTGCCGGCACTTTTCTTTGTTGGTTGGTTAATTCGTGATTTAACCCCACTGTGTCACCTAACGACTATGTGTCCTTTGCAGGAGATGTATCGACCATGACAATTCAAGGGTAGTGCCAGAATAGTTTGGAACCATCATTAACGTCAACACCACGAGAGTGATAACGGACGGTCCTAAGGGGCGGGTTATGGGAGACAGGGACAGCTGTTGCCTGTGCGGTATGACCTGAACACTGATCACCTCAGGCGCACTGCAACTGTGCCATTTTGATTTGCCAGAACCTTTCAACGGACACGCTATTCGTTTGTTGTTTATTTCACTTCATTTGATGAGCTCGGCAGTCTCTCATTTCGTCTGGATATCGTATTAACTGTAGTCACTTAACCCTTTGCGTGTGTGTAGCGGTTTTGGTCGCGATGATTCCTGTAGGAATCATCGCGACAAAAACCGCTACCGACACGCAAAAGGTTAAACAAATTCGGTCGCTTGAATGACCTCATTTAATGAACAATGCACATGTGCAGCAACAGGACCTGCCTGCCAATGTTCGTTTGTTTGTTTGTTTGTTTGTTTGTTTGTTTGTTTGTTTGTTTGTTTGTTTGTTTGTTTGTTTGTTTGTTTGTTTGTTTGTTTGTTGCCATGTTTCTCTGTTGCCAAATTTGTATAGGTGTCCAGTGGCTCGTGTGTTTCTTCCCTATTAGTTGCTGAGATGTTGGTTGGTTAGTTGTTGGTTGGTGGAGACAAACTCACAGTAAAATAGCAAAGTGAAAATACAGACGCGGCCCAGTGTTTCACACGGAACGAAGCGGACTAATTCAAGTCAAAAATAAAGACACACGTGCTTAATATTGGCTCAAGAGTTACAGGCGCAAATTATAAGAAAAGCGTTCTTTCATTTCAAATGTCTCAAGCACATCACAGTGTAACGCTTATATGTTAGATTCACGCGGACAGCAAGCAGACACCATTTACTCGCACATGTCCTCGAAAACGTTTTTCTTAAACGAAATGTTCGTTAATTCTCTCAAAAGTGTGTTCACGTCATCAGGGCCTTTATCTTCTTAAAGATCTTTTGCTCCATGCGTTCAAAACGTTCGTTCAGACGTTTGTAAATACAACGTCAAAGATCCCCTAGCCGTCAAAGACACGTGGGCTACAAAATGATTTCAACGAGAGGCACAGCTCCTCATGAGCCCCCGCAACTGCGGGGGCTCATGAGGATCTGTGCCTCTTGCAGTTGGGTTGTGTTCAATTTTTCTCGACAGTCAAGGGGTTAAGCGTTCCTCTGCCAAGGGCATAAGAAAATATAACTGTCTGTATGATCGAAAAAGTTCGCCGACAAGCGCCTCAGTGGGAAAAACATTACTTGCCGAGGCCTGCGTTACGGTACAAAGTCTGCAGCAGAAACTGCGCCGCCTGGGCTGCGGTCCTCACCTCCACCTGGCCACTCCCGCTGTTGCTGTTGCTCCCATCGTTGCCATTCGTGTTGGCGTTGTTGTTGCTGTTGCCGTTGTTGTTGTTGTTGCTGTTCACTGTGGGCAGGCGGGCCCTGGCGCTCATGCAGGTGTTCTGGCACTCCTCCATCGTGCTGAAGTTGTTCTGGTTGGCGTCACATCCGCCGAAGGCAAACTCTTTGCACAGGCCGGACTCCGGGTCGTAGTAGTAACGGACAATCAGGGCGCGGCATCTGCCCGTCACTCGAGGCTCGTTGCATCCGGTGCTCGTCGTTCCTGCACGGCAACAGACGATAATGGTATGTGAGATATACACAAAAGTGTTACAAAATGATTTCAGCAAGAGGCATAGATGCTCATGAGCCCCCGCAAATTGCAGTCTTGGGTTAAGCGTGGTTTCTCTGCCAAGGCAAAGAAAAAACAAACTGTCTTAATGTTTAAAAAAAATTGTGCAGCCCTAAACTAACAGACCAAGATTACGCTGTTTCACAAGCAGATCGGGCACTTTCTACCAGTTCTGTCTTTTGACGGCAAAAGACAGCAATTCCATTTTTGTGAAAAGCAAGGTTTTTATCGTATTGCAATGAAAATCTCGCTTTTCACAAAAATTGACTTACTGTCGTTTACCTTCACAGGGCGGAGTTGTCCCACTGCAGTCTATTGGTAGATTCTGTTGGCGATCCTCTCCCCGCAGAGAAAAAGTCATGGGAAAACAAACTGTGCTGTTATAGTCTCTATAAGCAGGAAATACACGATGTCAACCCCTTCACTGCCGAGAAAAGTGAACACGATTCAACTGCAAGAGACATAGATCCTCATGTGCCCCCGCGAATGCGGGGGCACATGAGGATCTATGCCCCTTGCTGAGACCGGTTTGTATCCATGCTCCTTGGACCGTCGTTGTTTTTGGTCGTTGAACGGACAAAGATTTCAGAAACAAATATTGTTCCAGTGACAGGGACGAATCCAAAATGCTGCTGAAAATATTTGCACAACCATTGTTACTCACCTGTTGTCACAGGCACTGTTTCCACCCTGCTGTTGACAACTGGAACGGGTGACGGCTCTGAAAGCAAGACACGCTTAAATTCAAACCACACCTACTTGTCTTACGACAATAAACGTCCTCGGAGTCTTGTAAGAATACAGCAGCAACAACAATAAAGCAAACATCAACGCATTTGTTGCACAAGCTCTAAAAACTAATTTGCCACAGTTGCACAGTCTGTGCGATTGTTCTTCAAAATGTGAAATGTCCTTTGTGACTTACATTGGTTAAACACACCCGAGAGATGTCGCAAACAGCCGCGTATCCAGATGCGGCACGTCTCGAATGAGCTAATGGCCTTGGCTATAGTGATACGCGGCGTATGCTTCTAAAACAATTCTGTGTTTGTCTGCTAGGGTAGTATCACAGGCTAGAGCAGCACGTCTCCATCGAATGAGCTAATGGCCGCGGCCAGCGATACTAGGTGACTGCTTCTAGAACAATTCTTTGTTTTGTCTGTTAGGGTAGTATCACACGCGTGTGCGACTATCAGCACATAGTGAGTCGTTGTAAGTCCACTCTTACCGGCCCCGCAGGTCATCCAGTCCCCATAGAAGGGCAGCCTCATCACAACACAGCCGCGCGTACCGCAGTAGTTCTGTAGAGAAGTCAGAAACGAATGTAGATGACAGTCCTTTCAATGCTACATGCCAACAGAATATGTATGCTGGCCTTTGATATTATACCTGACGGCATTAACTCGCTCAAAGGTCCTCGCATCAATAGCTGCGGAAGTGACATATAGCGTTGCCTCCGGCTATGCGACGATTTCGCAGCTATCGATGCGTAGCGTCTTGAATGAGTTGACGGCCGGCTATCTCAAACCTAACTTCCTTAGCTGATATACTACTTACTACGACCACAGCCTAGGGCAGAGAAATGGATTTTGGTCATGTGTACAGCATTTAGCTTTTCTTAGTCTCTGTAACACCCTGCTCTGTAACCACGACAGAGGATAGATTGACCTCGAAAGTTCAAGGGTAGTGCCAGAATATACAGGTATTCTCCCACACCCCTTTACCATCACGTTCTACATTATCTTCTGATTAGGCCTTTATGTAGTTTTCATAGGACGATTTTGGAAAATATTAATTTGGACCAATTTCGTCAAATTGAAACGAATTTGCCCGGCTCAGGTGTCCATATTAACCCTATGGCTGTCGGTAGCGGTTTCAGTCGCGATGATTCATGCAGGAATCATAGCGAGTGAACCCGCTACCGACAACTTAATTAACTGGCTGGTTGGCTTATTGATTGGTCGGATGTTCAAGTGCACACTTGTTTTCATGGGTGAAATATTACAAGGAGAACTCACCCTTATACACAGGTCGTTCCTGCACATACACAGCGTCTGTCCCATACGCACAGCATAACCCTCACTAGGGGAACACACCAACGTACAGCTTGCGGGCACTGGAACATAAACAAGAACAAGAATGTAAGTACCAGATAAACATCAAAACTGTACGATCCACAGGCAAAATACCACCTCACCCCCACCACCCCCTCCAACACTACCCCTACATAACCTCGGCAAGTAGACCCTAATTCATGTCGTGACCAAGTGAAAATGTATCTTCGAGTTCGTTGATTTTATATGTGTGCAAATGATCGTTTTAGTCACACCGTCTGATCCATTTTCACCTGTACTCATCTTTAACGATGATCAAATGAACATTTGAAAGTTACATGTATTGGGCTGCATGCCATAAGGCATTCACCCTTAAACCCTTCATTGCCGAGAAAAATAGAACACCATCCAACTGCAACGGGTATAAATCCTCATGAGCTGCTGCAATTGCGGGGGCTCATGACGACCTATGCCTCTTCCTGAGATCAA
>BTPG01000004.1:119209183-119481683 GCA_036245525.1 Semisulcospira habei | reverse complement strand
AACATTTCTTCAGTGGGTTGATTATTTCAATATAATAAATATTCGAAAGTGTCCAGCAGATTCCTTGCTAACGACGCAAGAGCACTCTTACACATGATACTACATGCCTTTGTGGCACTGCCCTGCGCACAGTTCTACAGCGCTGGCAAAACTTAAAATTGTATGGCAAGCTGATGCTGACAAAAGCGTTGAAGTTATTAATTTGCGGTTTTTAACAGTTTTAAGGGTATAATATCAAACTGGTGTACTAATACCACCCATGTTGTCGTCTTTGTACAAGTTTTGAGTGTTATAATTCAGAATGATTCAGTTTGATTACCATTTGATATGAATTGTTGCAGGAACCAAATGAAGTTGCTGCTTACGAGGCAGACGAAGACGAAGTGTGTGTCATCTGCAGGAAAGGTTTTTTAAAAAAGGAAAACGTGACGCTTAAACAAAAAGGATGCGATTCCATAAACAAAGCCAGTAAGCAGAGGAAAGAAGACATCCACACGATTCCTGGAGATCTCGTGCACGCTGCTTGCAGACAAACATTCACAAACAAACACTATGTGAAAAAAGCTATGAGAAAGCTGAAGAAGTCACCATCACCTCGAAAACGCAGGTTGTCTGGACTTAACATAGCTTCTGGCACCAGTGGTTTGGGAGCAAAGTGCTTGTTTTGTGACAATGGAAGCGAACCAAAGAGAAAGAGATCAAAGGATGATCACTATCAACTGACACCAATAAGAACATTGGAATTCAAGCCAAGGTTGTTGGATTTTTGCAGCAAGAGAGGAACCAGTGACAGGTGGGCAAGAGAGGTGAAGGCCAAGGTTGAATATCTACAAGATCTTGTCGCTCAAGATGTTGTGTATCACCGAGTGTGCTACACAAACTTTCGAAACCACAAGCAAATTCCACATGCGTTTCAGGCAAAGAAACCAAACCAAATGCCAGCGACAAAGAAACTTCATTTTGCGGGTACCAGAATACATGAGGACAAGAGAAAGGCGTTTGAATATGTCACACAGTTCCTCGATAAGGAAACAGAGGAAGTGACAATGAACACACTCGTTGAGATGATGAAAGCTAAGCTGCCTTCATCAAAAAATCCGTACTCAAAGAGACACATGAAGAAGAGACTGCAGGAACATTATGGCGACAAAGTCGTCTTTAGTGAAAAGGACGGAGAACATGTCCTAGTTAAAGAAACAGGCAGCCCGAACATCTGCAAACTGCTGCTTTTTGGGCATGCGTTTGGTGGGTGTGACACCACAAGCAGCGTTTTTTCCATAGGAAAAGGAACTTTGGTGCACACCCTCTTCCAGTCATCAAGATTCAGGCAACTAGGAGAAGTCTTTCTTGACTCCCGAAGCACTCATGATGACGTTGCAGATGCAGGCGAGAAGGCGCTGGTGTACTTGTACACAAAGGCCAAGCAGGAATGTGGCTTGAACAGCCTTCGTCACATGAAGTACATGCAAAAGTTGTCCACTGCTTCCTGCTCCATCGATTGATTGATTGATTGTACATTGCTTAACGTCCCGACAGCAACAAGGCTTTCTCAGGACGTGCCTGCACTGCTTGTGAAAAAAAAAAAAAAAAAACACAAAAAAACCCCCAGAACATTGAATGTATGTCGCCAGCCGGTCAAATACGTTAAATAAACCTAACACATGGGGCCTAAATAAAGCTAAGACCATTTAGCAACACACATCCAATATCAAGAGCTACAGGCAGTGCAGACAGTAGGGAGAGTTTTAAAAAGGCAAATACAGGTGAATGGACAAAGGGTAGACAGAAACACATGCCCCAGAATAGAGAGAAAAACCCACCCTGTGGGGCTGACCAGGGTGACCCTGGGAACTAAAAAATACCTAACCCCACCCAAGTCCCCCAGGGCAGACCCGGGTGGGGCAAAATACCTTCCACCAACACAAGCAGCTGCCCAGTTCCACTCCATGCGGGTATACTTTCAGGTTCAAGAGTGGCTTGGTCTGTCAACTAATCGAGACCCACTGGAATGGGGCTGGAACATCAGAGATGGCCTTATGGTTCCAGTGTACACCAACGCTGAGGCTGCACCAGACCATCTTCTAAACCTTGTGCGTTGCAATTGCAGAACTGACTGTGCGTCAACCAGGTGTTCATGCCGACGACATGGATTGGTCTGCACTGTTGGATGTGGAGAATGCCGAGGTGAAAGCTGTTTAAACACCATGAAGTACACAGAAGAGGAAGAAGAAGAGGAAGAAGAAGAGAAAGAAGAAGAGGAAGAAGAAATAGAAGACATGGAAGACATGAATGACAATAGGGTTGAGATCTAACAGTCTGGCCCTATCACCCGCGCTGTATTATGTTTTTGTTTTCGTGTAATGAAGCGTTTTCTAGTGCTGATTCCAGCACAGCACGGCTAGGTCTAGATCTACGTAATAAATGCTCAATAACTCTGTTTTCCGATAATTTATTTTTCTACATAATTCAGATGTGATGGAGGGAATTATTATCTTTCCGGTGCACTAAAAACTATTTTGGATACCCAAAAAAACAAAACGAAGCATTTTGCGGCAAGCTGGTACCGGACTATTATAGAACTCCCTGACACATTGGCAGATCTGCGAGACTTTTTCAATAGGAGATAATTCAACATCAGAATCAGGTCAAAGACAAAAGATAGACACCATTGACAGCGAGGACAGCTCTCATAAAGAAGGGACTTTGTGGGTTATGTTTCATCCCATCTTGTCATTTCTTTCGTCATATTTTATGTTACGTGGTTTGTATGACAATTTATGTGTTTTAGCCTTTGTCTCTTTTTTTGTGTCGGATTTCAATTTGAATTCAAATTCTTGCAATTATACGTTGTAGATTCATATAAAGTTATTATGTATAACACTAAACAGTCATGTAATAATTAATGTGGGGGATTACATCAGCTAAAATTATTTTATGTGAATGTCGTAAATTTCATTTTCGTATCTGTTGGAATTTCCTCGACAAAAAGTGCTACCGACAGCCAAAGGCTTAACGGTTCAGCCGTTCTCTCCCTTGCTAGCGTCAACCTACTGCACATCTTGCCTTTGATATTCGACATTGGATCTGTAAGTCCGTGGCGTGATTTTTGTCTACCGTATTGAAAATTCGGTAGACTTTGAAATGGGGCTAGTCGGAGCGCATTCCGGAGCATGCACATGACGTTTTTGGCGTGCGGGGCAAAACTTCTGGCAAAGAAGTAACAAGATAAAAATGACGTCACGTCTAGCTACGCAAACCTTGGCTAGAGAACGTCTTTTTGGCGCCGCCAAAGGGCCTGTGTGTGTGTGTGTGTGTGTGTGTGTGTGTGTGTGTGTGTGTGTGTGTGTGTGTGTGTGTGTGTGTGTGTGTGTGTGTGTGTGTGTGTGTGTGTGTGTGTGTGTGACAGCGAATAGAGCCCGCGTTTGAGGACGGACAAGCTTGAAATTTTAGGATATTGTAGAATAATCTCGAGACCTTTTTTTCGATTTTTTTTTTATATATTTTTTTAATATATATTAAAATCCTCATTGGCGAGAAAATAACCGTTTCATAAAAACCGGTTGATCCACACTGGTGTCCGTATTTTTTCTTATTTTTACTAGATATTTTGCTTATAGCTAGATAAAAGGGCCATATTGAATGAGTTCGTTAACCAGCATTGTGAGTGATAATTAAATATTTTTTAACAAATATATTTTCACGTTTTGGGGATTAATTCACGAATTATATGGGTTAATCTTAAAACAATTGAATCTTTTTTACAAAAAAAAAAAAAACAATCTTCTCATTAATAATCGCATTGATTATTCGTATGCGGTATTTACAAAAGCCAACAGTTTGTCTCGGCTGTCGGGTACGATTAGGTCAATTGTGACAGTATGCCCTAGGTGTGAAATTCAGACAATTTCCTGCACCACTTTTTCGGAGTCATTTGTAAAACAACTAACATAACTTTATTTTTTCTTTTATGAACCCCTCCCCTCCCCCCTCCCCCCCCCCCCCCCCCCCCAATATCTTCTCATTAATACCCACATGATTTTTCATAAGTTGAAAAGTGTTTGCATAAGACTGCTGTTTGTCCCGGCCTTGGGGTACCGTAGGATTAGGTCAAAATTGTGACCTGTAAGCCCAGTGTGTGTGGATCAGGGGGTGGGTTAGAGTAGAAGGAGATGGATTTCTGTCGCTACACGAGCCCACAGTGCATACTAATGGCAGGAAGCGCCGTGTGTCCGTCATTATTTGTGTGCGCCGACGTGTATGTTGATCAGAGGTTGGCTTAGAGAGGAGGGAAATGGATCAGCATAATGAGCCTAAAAATATGAACAACTCAAAATGTTCCTAAAAGATCAAACGCAACTGAGCTCTAAACAATACGGTAGACTTTGGGGTGAAATCCTCATCTTGTAATAGAAGCGGCGTTCATAATTAACACCCGCATGATTTTTTATAAACAGTGTTTGCATAAGCCTGCTGTTTGTCCCGGCCCTGGGGTACGATTAGGTCAAATTATAACCTGTAAGCCCTAGGCGTGAAAATCAGCAAGAAAATTGCAAAGTTGATTGTCTGATACGTCAAATGTTAGTACTGCGATGAGTGACGTATAACATCGAGTCGTCACTATGAACACGGCGTCATGGAACTAATGATGCCATGACGTAAAGCTTGAAGTGACGTCATTTCGCTGCTCGTGCTATTATTATTCTTCAGAATAGGTATGCTACGCCAGAACACAGAGCTTACGAATGGCGAGAATCGCCGTGTGTCCGTCTTTATTTCTGTGTGCCAGTGTGTGTGGATCAGAGCGGGGTGGGTTAGAATAGAAGGAGATGGATTCCTGTCGCTACACGAGCCCACAGAGCGTACTAATGGCGGGAAGCGCCGTGTGTAGTTCTTTATTTGTGTGCGCCGACGTGTGTGTTGATCAGAGGTTGGATTAGAGAGGAGGGAAATAAATCAGCATAATAAGCCTAAAAATATGAACAACTCTGAATGCTCCTAAGAGATAAACGCATCTCAGCTCCAAACAATACGGTAGACTTTGGGATGAAATCCTCATCTTGTTTGTTTTTGTTTTATTTTGTTTTTTGTTTTTGTTGAGCAGATGTGCTCAACTGAGGAAAAAAAGTGCCTGAAGAGGGGAGCGTTGTTCTGGCATGTTAAAAAGATTGGTGGCCTTGCTTTCCAATTCCAATTCCAGTTTATTCAGCACCGCCCTACATTGGGGAAAAAAAAAGGGCGACATGGAAGAGGTATGGCCCAATGATGAATATTTCTTTCCCGTCGGCAGCGCTATTCGACACTTTCGCAGCTATTGATGCGGGTCACCTTGAATGAATTAATTAGGAAACACCAACGGGAGGTATGGCCCACTTTAGAAAGGAGTTATAATCCGTGTTGCGAAAGGATACCAGAGTTCATTCCATGCTCAAAGAAGGTATGACAGAGCCATACCTGCCGCCGGGTGTCCTAAACCTTCCTACGCCACCAGCAGCCACCTCTTTCCCCTTGGTTATTTTTATGCAGTACTTCTGCACCTGGGATGGATGGACTCTTCTTGTGACGGACGGAAAAAAGATCAACATACACTCCATCACAAGATCTGAAAACAAATTTCCAGTCACATGCTAAACCAACAGAAGCGTTTGCGTGACAGGCTTGCTCCCAGGAATAAATTGGATAGAGGAACAATCAGATTGCGTCGAGACCTGTACAGACTGAACACGCTGTGGTCTCCTATATCCGACGAAGACAGATTGCGCTGGCAAGAGGCATAGATCTTCACGAGCCACCGAATTGTGCGGGGGCCCATAGTGAAGATCTATGCCTCTTGCTGGGAGAGAATCGTTTGCTATTCTGTGTCCCATCTAATAATAAACTGAATGTTGGGTGGTCCCTGCATCTGAAGAAGAAGATTCAAATGGAGCCTTAACAAGGGGCATTGATCGTCATGAGCCCACGCTTGCTGTGGGGTGCTCGTGAAGATCTATGCCTCATGCAGATCTGAAGCGTTCGCTGCAGAAGTGTCGTCTGCGTGTGGTATTGCATGATCAACATGCACAGCGAGTAGCAGGGGTACACCCACAACACAAACACTCGTCAACCTCTCGGCACCCGCAAGGCGTGCATCAGACGAGAATGCAAAGTGACGCACGGCTGCAATTACGCTAACAAGTGAAAGCACTTGTCTCTGGCTCTCCCTCCCGACACCTCCCCTCTCCTGTCCTTCATGCGGGGTTGCGCAGCAGGAGAGGTGGGGGGGAGGGGGGAGGAAGGTAGGTAGAAGTAGGGAGGAATGACAGACAGGACAAGAAGTGGACAGGACGTTCTGGAAGTAAAGCGATGACAAGAATTCGAGGAGGAATATTCTGCCCTGTTGGTGCGAAAAACACAAAGTCCCTTTTTGTGGAAAGCGAAATTTTCATTGTAATACAATGAAAAGTTTGTTTTTACACAAAGGTATACTGACTAACAAAAGGAATGCGACCTTTCCGATGATTCCAAAAATGTCGTTTTCACAAAAATGTATGCTGACGAGCAAAAGAAATGCGACATTTTGGGAATCATCGGAAACACTTTATGTCGCATTTCTTTCGCTCGTCAGTATACTTACTGCCTTTTGTTTTCACTGCGTTACTGCTCTCCCGATCAATCCTGTGCGTGGTGCACAATACTATTATTTCGGCAGATCTGCGACAACATTATGAATTTGGTCACATCGAGATTGCCCCTGAATACACGAGAGACTTCATGAGACAATAGTTTATGCAGACACCCCCTTCCTTCTGCACTTTGTCACGTGACGTCACGTATAAACAGAGACTTGTAAAATGAAACCTTTGGCTGGCGGTAGCAGTTTTTGTCGTCAGTAATGATTCCTGCAGGAATCATCGCTACAAAAACAGCTACCGACAGCCAAATGGTGAACATACAAACTGCTAGAACACTTCTTGTCATGCAGAAGCCTGTCGCGGTAATTGCATGTACCGATGAGCTGTTCTAAACTTGAGAAAAATGAGCGTTAAAACCCTTACGTGTGGAGTAGGAAGGGTACTGCGCTCCACACTGATCTGCCGCAAGCATCAAAGTCAGAACCAAACCGCACAGAAACATATCCATCTTGCTTATCATAAACCTGAAACATAAACGTAATTGTTTAGAAGAGCATGAGAGTCAGACTTCTACATGGAAACGAATCTTTGTTGTTGTTGTTGTTGACAGCTCCACAAAATATTCAAGCCTTAGCCTTTTTTGTAAGTGTAAAATGGTTCAATAGTTACGTTGCACTACCTAAGCAATGAAAATGTTGAGTGTAGAACTTTTCAATTACAGATCAGCCTACTACAAGCGATACGTGGGAGAAAAAAAGTCAGTCCGCGGTATGGGCGTTCACGTTAATGTGACGCTCAGATTTCCCAGGCTTGGAAAGAGAATACGCAGTAAGCAAAAGGTCCTGTGGCTAACACCAGCCTTAGGTGGCACTAAGGCTGGAGTTGGCCACAGGACGCTTTGCTTACTGGGTATCTACTTCGGAGCACATACCTATCCGCGTTATATCAGATTTCGCGATATTATGATGCACGTTATGCTTTGGCTGGCCTGTGTTTCAGGATATATAATTATTGTGATCCCTCTCTTTCTTTTTCTTTCTTCTTTTTTTCGCTTGGTTTTCTTTTCTTTGGTCGTTTAATCTTCATTTGAAAGGTTTACTATAATTGGCAAACTATTTCGTCATCATATTTCATGATATTAAAGCAAATGTTGTTTTTTTATTTTAATGATTATAATGAAAACAGAAGGTAATCTCTGACCTGAACAAAATGTGTGTATGCTTACAAATTCATTTCATTCAAAAATACGTTATTAATCACTAAAACAACAAACAACATAATCACAGATATGAACATCAGAACTGAAATATCGTGAGCTAGATTTTCTTTAAATGCTTACGTTGTTGGCAAGTTATGAATCGTTGCCGTTGAATGTAAGATGTCAGCACCTCGCGCTTTCAGAAACGGTAATGTCCCAGAGGGCACAGGTCTTCTCGGTGGTGTCTCAGTCCAGCACAAGTACCACAGCAGAAGCGCTCAAAGATGCTTCAAGGTTCAGAACTGCTGAAATTACAACACTTCGTCGATGGTATTTCTTACTTAGAATTACTCTTAACCAAAATCAAATAGCGCTTTAAGACCAACAGTTTTGTCAAAGGTTTTTTTTTTTCAAATGTGTACAACTGAAGACGTTTTTCGAAGAATCCAGGATATTCCAATGCAGCACTTACGTTTCCTTAAAGACTGTATTCTTATCGTGAAGGTAGTGGCTATTATGACTGAGCAAAAGTGCATCAGACATTTATATATACCTGGTCTAAAGATCTGACAACGAGAGGGGTACAGTACTCGAACAGAACCCTACCACCTGCAAGAGACATCGATTTTCATGAGCCGCTGCAGCAGCAGCGGCTCATGAAAATCTATGCCTCTTGCTGGCTTTATCTGGCCACATTTATATATTCAGATGAAGAAAATCTTTTGAATAATGGACTGGGTGGAAGTAAATTACGTGAGCGTTCTCTCTGCGTCACGTCCGTTGAGCCCACGAAGAGTACCTCCCTTCCGTCCCAACCTGAGAATCTCGCCGTGGGACCACTCCCTCTCCCCCCCCCCCCCCCCCCACCCCCACAACCCCCTTGCCGAACCTCTTCCGTCTGCAAGAGTCATAGATCATCATGATCCCTGCAGTCTGGATCTTAAGGATCTATGCTACTTGCTGGCAAGCATCTAAGCGATTAACTTGAATGTTCACTAATGAAAACTTTGAAGCTATCTGAAGTCACTTTTCTGTCATCTTTACCTATCCACCATATTTCTATTTTGTAATATTTCTGACGAAATACAAACAACGCAAGGGCTCACAATGATCTATGCCTCTAGACGGCGAGAGTCAGAGGCCGGAACATCTGTGTTCCTCACAAAAAGGATGGTATCAAGGTTTCACTTTACAAAGGACCGCCTCTACACATTCTCCCACCCCTCCCTTTATACTCTACATACGAAAGACTACCCCTAGTCACTCCCCCACCCACTTTTTCACCGTTTCTGCACGGCTCATACTGATGTGACACAAAGTACCCCCCAAAACAGCATCAGTCAACACTCGAGGAACGAACACAGAATATTGTCACAACGCAGTTTGCATCCAATTACCTCATAATTGGAGGTTTGTGTACTTCGTGTCGACGTTGGCCATCCTAAAATTAACTCATCGTAACATTTCCGGAGAGAACTCGACCGTGATAGCCTACAGGCGCCAAGCTATTCTGGCAGCACATTTGATGAGCTATCACGGTTGATCCACATCTGGGTGGTGCAAGAAGTGAATTTGACAAGCAACACCCCAGCAGCCTGAGAGTCAGTGTGCAAACGCTGTCTGCTTTTGTAACGAGCTTTGTTAAAATGTGACATTTGTGACATATCATGGTGAAGACAACCGACAGAAGTCTAGTTTGTGGAAAATCGAGATTTCCATTTTAATACAATGAAAATTTTGCTTTTCACAAAATGGACTTATTGCTTGTGAAGGCAAACAATGTAAGTCCATTTTGTAAAGCATGTTCTTAATTAAACGAACTTTAGTTCGCGAACTCTTCCCGATCTCGGACGAACCAGGTTGGTTCTTAATTGGACGATCTAAAGATACGGCGAACCTAGTTTGACGTAGTTCACGAACCTCGACAAACCATAGTTCGCTGTCGGAAAAGGTTCGCTAAACGTGTTGAGCAAACCAAGGCGAACCTTTTCTCTGATTGGTCAAAACTTTTACCCTCTTCTGCGTTGGAGATAAGAAGACAGTCACCGATACAAACAAATATGGCGGACGGCGATATTTCACTCGTACGAAGAATAAGACCCATTTTTATTGATTTGTGGGAGGCGCAACGCTGTTTGTGGGGTCGCTACTGCAAGGAGTACAAAAACAAACATCATTCAATTCACGAAGCGGCATTGCGGCAGCCATTTTGAACACCTTCGCAGACGGTAAGTACGCCGAATCAAGCACTTCAGTTAAGAAAGAGAACCATGGCAAACCTGGTTTGCTGAAGTTCGCCTGGGTTCGTTCAACCTCAATTAAGAAGAAAAAAAAACACAAAAGATCGCCGATCTTCTCCGATCTAGGTTTGCCGATCAATAGTTCGTCTAATTAAGAACAGCTCTTACAGCAAAATTGTTTATTGTAATACAAGGACAATTTTGCGTTTTACAAACAGCAACAAAAAACAAGGACTTACTGTCTATTGCCTTGACATGGTTTTTGGCGAGTGTTTGTAAATTCCACGCACTATGTGACAATTGCCACAACGTTCTACACCGGGAGGTTCAAGTTGTGACAACCGAACAACGAATTGTCTCTAGTCAAAGCACGTGGATTCAATTGCATGAGTGAGCTTAATTTTGCGCAAGTCATTAAGCAAGGTGCACCACTATGGCTTGAGCAGGACTAAACTCACTCAAGCAGTTGAGCGATGGAGCTCAAAAGGAGTGCCCAACAAGCGATGTAATAATTGTCACATTGTCACAACGCTCGTTTCAAAGGTTACACAGGGTGCCGTGTGTTTATTTAGGAGCGAAATGTCGACATACCCGTGAAGCGTGCGAAATTTTGCGACCGGGCGCTGTGTACCCGACTCGGGTGTTGGAGTGTTCAACAAGTGTCAACTGGGGACGGCTCTCTCTCTCTCTCTCTCTCTCTCTCTCTCTCTCTCTCTCTCTCTCTCTCTCTCTCTCTCTCTCTCTCTCTCTCTCTCTCTCTCTCTCTCGTTGTTGTTTCATCATGTAATAATTAGCAGGACAAATTCTGAACCCGTTCACTGCCAATAAAATTTGAATACCACCCAACTGCAAGAGGTATAGATAGATACGCATGATCCCCCGCAGTTGTGGGGGCTCATGAGGATCTATGCCTCTTGTCGACGCCATCCTGAATCTATGTTCCTGGAACAGTTAGGGTGTTCTGGTGTTGAATTAACGAAGATTGCAGAACCATAGTCAGTGTAAACTGGAACGGGTCTCTCTCTCTCTCTCTCTCTCTCTCTCTCTCTCTCTCTCTCTCTCTCTCTCTCTCTCTCTCTCTCTCTCTCTCTCTCTCTCTCTCTCTTTCTCTCTTTCTCTCCCCCGCAATCGCGGGGGCTCATGAAGATCTATGCCTCTTACCATATTCAATCCATGTTCATGGGACTAGGGTGTTCTGGTATTGAATTAACGAAGATTGCAGAACCGCAGTCAGTGTAAACTGGAATAGGTTTCATACAAGTACCAAAAAACATTTGAGTAAAGCCTATCTTTGTACAGCTATTTGTGTACATTGATTTATTTGAGTACAGCATTTGTTTTTCGCTGGCGAAACTTTCCAGTTGTTTACTGCCCGTAAGATGCGAGTTAGTTAGTTAGTTATTTGGGTTTAACGCCGAGCAGACAACTAAGGCCATCTCACGGCGGGATGGGTAAAAAAAAAAAAAAAAAAATCTGGCCAGCCAGACTAAAAGAAAGGTCTTAAGACAAGATGTAAATATATCCTAAATATATTCCATAGTTAAAATGTCGCACAGGTCTTTCAAAGAAACTGTAAAATGCGAACACAACCTAATTGCACGAGGCAACCAATCTCATAAGCCCCCGCATCTGCACATCCCTTGGATTTATGGGATTGTTCGGTGCTGAATTTACCCTGCTTTCAAAGATATAAGTTTACGTCCACTGTCAGTGAAGGGCTTAACTTATTGTGCCCGAGGTACGAAATACCCACATTTTGGAGTTATCCTCTGAGGACTGCATTACAATTCAGGAGATAGATCGACCATGATAGTTCAAAGGTGGTGGCAGAATAGCTTGGCGCCTATAGGCGCCAAGCTATTCTGCCACCACCCTTGAACTATCATGGTCGAGCCATATCTTGTTGTGGTGTGTCGCGGGCAGGATGAGTTAAAGCAAACTGCCCCATGACAGGCTTTAATTGCAACGGGTTATCAATGTTGTCTTGCCTCAGCTAAGATTTTCACAATCCGTGTGAGTAGGCACACATACCATAGGTTTTCCAATGCCTTTTGAGGGTAAAGGAAGGAACTCTCCTGCGTACAAAGGAGACGAAAAGCAGCAAAGTCTTTCACTATACGACAGTCAAACTTCACAATTTAAAAGTTAGCCCTTTTCTCTAGCATTATTGTAAGACATACTCAAAATAATAAATAAAATAAATCAGCGCATTAAATGGGCGCTTTATCCCAATTGAAAATCGGCTCAAAGCGCCGCCGCGAACTGAACCCAACAAGCACGCTCACGTGAATCGCGCGCATTCACTCGCACACTGTACATAAACACAGAACATTCACGTGGTGCTAAGGGCAAGCTCAAGCGAGCTACTGAAGTTTGGGAAATTCAAATCGTTTTATATTTGCAATTTGATTACTTACTTACGCCTGTCACCCCTACCCGGGTATAGGCCGTCGACGAGAGACCTCCAGCAACTCCTGTCCTGTGCTTCTCCTTCGATTCTACTCCAGGAGGTTCCCAGTCTCTTGATGTCTGCTTGGACTGGAGGTCTCGACGCCAGGAGTTTCTCGGCCTACCTCTTTTCCTCTTTCCCTGGGGGTTCCATGACAATGCCTGCCTAGTGATACTGGAAGCTGGCTTTCTCAGACTGTGACCGATCCATCCCCATCTTCTTCGCCCAATTTCATTCTCTGCTGTTATCTGCTCTGTTCTCTCCCAGAGTCTGACGTTGCTGATCTTCTCTGGCCAGTGGATTTTCAAAATTCTTCGAAGGCAACTGTTCATGAAGGTCTGTACTCTGTTGACTGGTTTTTGTCAATCTCCAAGTCTCTGCTCCATATAGGAGAACTGCTTTTACATTGGAGTTGAAAATCCGGACTTTGGTGTGTTGTGACAGCTCTCTGGAACTCCACACTTTTTTCAACTGGAGAAAGGCTGCTCTGGCTTTACCGATTCGTGCTCTGACATCTGCATCAGTGCCGCCTTTTTTGTCTATGATGCTCCCGAGATAGATGAAGGACTCCATCTCCTCCAACGGGGTGCCAGCAAGCAAGACTGGTTCTTCCCTGGTTGCGTTCAGCCTCATTGTCTTTGTTTTCTCTTTGTGAATGGTGAGGCCCACTTGGGACGAGATGTCAGCAAGCCTCGTGGTCTTGTCCTGCATTTGTTGATGAGTGTGGGACAGTAATGCCAAGTCGTCTGCAAAATCGAGGTCGTCAAGCTGTGTCCACAGTGTCCACTGTATTCCACTTCGTCTGTGCTCTGTGGTCATCTTCATGACCCAGTCTATGGCCAGTAGGAAGAGGAACGGAGACAGCAGACACCCCTGCCTGACACCAGTTCTGACCTGGAGCTCCCTGGTGAACTGCCCTTCGTGGATCACGCGACATGTCATGCCATCGTAGCTGCTCTTGATCAGGCGGACGAGCTTTGTGGGTACACCGTAGTGTCGTAGGAGTTTCCACAGAGTCTCTCGGTCCACACTGTCAAATGCTTTCTCATAATCCACAAAGTTGACGTACAGCGGGGAGCTCCACTCCCGAGACTGTTCCACGATGGTGCGGAGAGTGGCGATCTGGTCTGTACATGATCGGTTTTTCCTGAATCCTGCTTGCTGGTCTCTTAGCTGGGGGTCAACGGAGCTCTTCATTCTCTCCAGGATGATCCTGTTGAAGACCTTTCCTGGTACTGACAGCAAGGTGATTCCTCTGTAGTTGGAACACTTGCTGAGGTCGCCTTTCTTGGGAAGCTTGATTAGGTACCCCTCCTTCCAGTCAGCCGGCATCACCTCCTCTTCCCAGATCTTTCCAAACAGTGGGTACAGCATCTCCACCGTTGTCTCTAGGTCTGCTTTCAGAGACTCCGCTGGGATGCCATCTGGGCCTGCTGCTTTGCCGTTCTTCAAAAATGCCACTGCTCTTCTGATCTCTTCCCGGCTGGGTCTGTCACAGCTGATGGGTAGGTCGGTCTCTGCCGGCTGGATGTCTGGGGGGTCGGGTGGGCTAGGTCTGTTCAGTTGCAATTTGATTAAGTGGACTGAAATTGATACCAAAGTCGTGCGGGAGGAAGATCCGGAGTACCCAGAGAAAGAATCCCCGACGGTCCGCCCGAATTAACGGTGACACTTACTAGAGGAGAAAAGTCCGACGCCAGAACCGGGTATCGAACCTCACACCTCTAACATTGGTGGCAGGCGCATTTACCGCTGCGCCACGGACCGCCCCACCCCAAAACATTTGTCACAGAGATAAGGCGAACTATTAACCTATGCTGCCTAAAGTAGGTCGCTTTATTGATTTTTGTGTACATGCATTAGCCTTTCCAAGTACGCAAAAGGCGATCAGGCCAAAGTCGGCCGCATTGCGCCCGCGCACATTCGTGCGCGGGCCCACTGCGGCCGACTTTGGCCCGATGGCCTTTGTGTTGTGACGAGCGAAACAACAAAACATTGTAACATGTTCTTTGTGTGTGCCATTCGGCCCCCGGCACACTACAGCAAGATGTGGCTTGGCCTTGATAGTTCAAGGATGACACCAAAATAGTTGGCGAGGGGGGTGGGGGAGGGGGGGAGGGAATGCAGGACAGCAAGATATGGAACCTGATCTTATCTTCTTTGTCTTTATTTGCCATTACCATCAGGAAAAGTAGGAGTGCTATGTACGGCTGTCTTCTAGTGAGCAATCTGTTGCTAAAAGGCAAATGGACATGGTGACTTTTGCCATACAAACGACAGTGTTCGTCTGGGATGTCGTCAGCAACGTACTCCCTAAGGAGGTGTCTCTTTTTCTACTTCTTTAACCCGTGCAGTGCCGGCTGTTTCTGCAGTCTTCGTTAATTGAAGACCCCTCCCCCCCCCCCAAAAAAAAAAAAATAATAATAATAATAAATAAATAAATAAATAATAATAATAATAATAATAATAATAATAATAATAATAATAAATAAATAAATAAATAAATAAATAAATAAAAGAGTCCTAGACGTCCCAGGAACATGGATTCAAAATGGTGACAGCAAGAGGCATAAAACCTCATGAGCCCCCGCAACTGCGTGGGCTCATGAGGATCTATAACTCTTGCAGTTTGGCACTTAACAGGTCAAATTCGAATCTCTTGTTTCGGCGTGTTTCTGTTTCACCTACATTATTACATTAACCCTTTGACTGTCGGCAGCTGTTTTTGTCGAAGTGATTCGGCATGACCTCGACAAAAACCGCTGCCCACAGCCAAAGGCCTAAACAAGGATCTGTTGTTGTTTTGGCGCAAACCTACGTGCTATACATTATCATGCGAAGCCAGTGTGCATCAGCTGTTCTCTGTTTGACTTGCACCAAGTTAGAACAGCCGAAAAAAGCGCTAGAACAACGAATTAATACGGACGAGCAATGTCTCCGTACCGCCATTACCAATCACCGGATCGTGGGCTGCCTGCTTATTCTCAAAGTCAGCACGTTCCACCTACAAGGAGCATAGATTCTAAACTTCCTATTAGGATTTACGCTTTTTGCTTGAAGGAATTTTGCCTCGTTTCCTAACGTCTGTCCTCCTCAGTCGGAGGGAATCATCAGGGTTTATATTGAACGTAATTCCAGCGTGTGTTCTGCTAATTGAAGACAAAGGAATGGGAAGAGCTCTATGCTAATGAATCACCTAGTCACTGGTGGCCACTGGTTTGTGCCTATAGACAAGTCGTGCTGTGCTTAAAGTGTGGGGCCACGTATATTGGCCATGCCTTTCAGAGTTTAGTTTATTTGACAGCGTTTTTATTTGAAATGCATGCTTAACTCATTGTGCCCGAGGTACGAAACACCTACATTTTGGACTTATCCTCTGGGGACCCCCTTGAACTATCATGGTCGAACCATATCTTGCGGTGGTATGTCGCGGGTAGAAGGAGTTAAACATTTTAATTCTTTCACTGCCAGTGTGTTTATGAGTGTGTTTATGATGTGTTAATTCAACACCAAAGAGGGGTGCAAAAAAAAAAACATAGGTATAAAGTAGTGTCAGCAAGAGGCATAGATCCTCATGAGCCCCAGCATCTGCGAGGGGCTCATGCGAATCTATGTCTCTTGCAGATGGACCATGTTCACTGCTTGTCGCTGCTTCACAGTTGTCTCATTTCTGTGGTGTGGTTTGTAATTGTATGACCATGCAGTACATTTCCCCTATGCGCCCACATGGTCTGGCGCACCCTCGAACTATCATGGCCGGCTCTGTCCCCTAGGCGCGAAAGGTATTCTGGTATTGAACTATCACCAAAGGTATTGAACTATCACGGTCGACCTTTCTGCCCTTGAAAGGCAAAAGTCATTTTTTTTTGTGAAAAGCGATACTTTCGTTGTAATATACGACAAATGTCGCTTTTCACAGGCATGTATTGACTGTCTGCTACCTTCCCGCGGCATTTTCCGAGGACAACTCCCAAATGGGGCAAATCGACCTTAGGGCGGCTCAACGTGCTAAACACGGGATTAAAAAGGGAACATCGGAGACACTTTCAAACACCAACGAGACAAAATAAAGGAGCGCCGATGTTCAACACGACGCGTGCCCGACAAACACACACACACACAACAAACAAAACAAAAAAAAGATAAAGAGAGCGCGCTTAAAAAAAGAGAGTGTAGGTGTTGTGGTCCTTGATTTTGAACCTTAACTCGAGTGTATTTCTGGAAGCTGACACAAGCGTGTGTGTGTGGCATTGGTGTTGGTATATGATTTTTTTACCTTACGGCTCCAAGCCGTAAGGTCGAAAATCAGATACCAGCACACTTGCTTGAGCGCATTTGAGAGCGTCGAGAAATGTACTAAGGCTAAGCCCCCCAGCGGAAGCCAGTTGCGTTCATGAGTGAGCTTAGTCCTGCGCAAGTCGTTAAGCAAAGTGCTCCGCTGTCGCGGAGCACTTTGCTTAGCGGCTGGCGCAGGACTAAGCTCACTCGTGCAACTGACCCCTGGTTTCAGAGTTGAAGCTGACATGGAACATGTACGTCTCTGCTTGGAAGAAGCCTCCTACTAGTAGGGCAGTGAAATGAAATGGTGACAGTAAAAGAGCTTTTCCTGTCCCAGTCTTTCACCTCCAACGTGCATTTTACGTCATCTCTTCGTGGTAACATTCTCAAATTATTAGTAGCTCTGTGTCCTTATTGCTCTTTGAGAAATTAGTAAAGTTTCTTTTTCTCGTTATCCCAAGGTGTGTTTCCTTTTGGGTTTTTTTCTCTTTCCCCCCCCCCCCCCTTTTTTTTTTTTTTTCTTCTTGTTGTATTTTGGACAACGTACATGTTTACGTCATCTCTTGGCTTATTAACCTTCTCAGATAATATGAGTAGTCCACGGTTCTGTTATTTTTGTGTGTACTCTTTGAAAAATTAGTAAAGTTTTCCCCCCTCGTTATTCCGAGGTGTGTGCTACATTTTTTTTTTTCTTCCTCCGAGTGTCTTTTAAAGTCGCCCTGCGCTAGGAAAACGAAGGACAGTAATTCCTTCTTTTTTAAGCGACATGTCCATTGTAATACAATGAAAATCTCGCTTTTCACGAAAATGCACTTACTGACTTTTACATGCGTTGGGAAGCGCTCTTATGGTCTGCATTTGGTAAATGACGAAGCAGAAGGAGTGCTGCAGTATTAACCCTTATTAGCTCAACACACCAGAGCATGAGATGGATCGACCGTGTTAGTTCAAAGATGGTGCCGGAATAGCTTGGCGCCTAGAAGCGCCAAGATATTAGTCTGGCACCACCTTTGAACTGTCATGGTCGATCTTTCTATGGATCTGGTATCTATAGCCTTTCGAGGATAACTTCTAAATTTGGAAGGTTTCGACTAGGCCTCAATCAATTTGTTACAACGTTAACCCTAGGAGCCTTTGTCTTTGTGTTTGAAAAGACTTCCCTTTCGTTGGTTCAACCCATTTAGCTCCCACGGTCTACAGCAAAAGATGGATCGACCATGATAATTCAAGGATAGTGCCAGATTAGCTTGGCGCCTGATGGCGCCAAGCTAATCTGGCACTACCCTTGAATTATCATGATCGATCCATCTTCTACAACCAGTACATAGTCGTTTGGTGACACCTTAACAATTTGGGAAATGCGGCCGTGGGGTTAAATGTGTTGAATGTTGACAGAGACATGCGCGATACTCCGCATTTCATTTTTGTAAAGCGACCCACTGTAGGCAAAAAAAGGTTCATAGTTGGCAGTATCACCTTTATAAATATGTCTTACAATAATGGTGCCCAATAGGACTGACTTAAGCAGCCTGCTCCTTGGCGGGCTATGATTGCTAAATTTCGTGTCATCAACGTTGTCTTGCCTCATTTAAGACTTTTCTACCCTTCTTTTCACAATCCGTGTGAGCAGGCACACGTACAAGAGGTTTTGCACTGCCTTGTGGAGAATACCGGAAGTAACTCTCCTGCGTACAAAGGAGAAGAAGACCAGAAAAGTCTTTCACTTTACGACATTCAAACTCTGTAATTGAACTCAGCCCTTTTGTCCAGTATTATTGTAAGACATACTAAGAGTATTTATAAAGGAGATGTGCCGATCTATTAACCCTTTTCTTCCTGAAGTAGATCGCTTTTACTTTATGAAATTTGTATATCTTAAAATGAAAGACTTTTCTGCTCTTTTTCTCCTTTTTTTACGTAAGATGAGTCCCGCGATGCGCACAAGGGAAAGTAGAAAACCTCTGTTACGCGTGCCTCCTCGCGTTGCGAAAGAAAGTAGAAAAGTCATAGTTGAGGCAATACAACAGTAGTCACCTGCTGTGCAGACGAACTGTATCGACCAGAACCTGCCAACCTGTAACAGGAGATGGATCGATCACTTGATAATTCAAAGGTAGTGCCAGCTGAGCTTGGCGCCGGACGGCGCCAAGCTCATCTGGCACTGCCCTTGAATTATCGTGATCGATCCATCTCCTACAACCGGTACATAGTCGTTAGATGACACCTCCAAAATTTGGGAAATACGGCCTTGTGGTTGTAGAGGTTAATACGTCAATACTATACCCCCTCGTGCGAAATATTACTGTCTTTACTCCTTTTATGGTGGGATGGTGAGGTTTACAAAATTACATTGGCATTTCTGATGCAAATCTCCGTTCAAATATTTAACACCTCAATCATAGCGAGTCTTCAAGAGTTCTTTTCATTCAAGGGTGCTCCACTGAAATTTTTCCCCCTTCTGAGACTGTGAGCTGTATATGCTTGTATTTACTGCGTTTATCTTGCCCTAATATGGATAGCCTTAAAGGCCCACTACCGCCGTAACGCTACACACAGGTCTAGTTATGGTTTATTTAGACACAGGAGAATCCAGTTCAGCACACGTCGTCTTAATATCAAGTAACCTGACAATGACTGCACTCCGTTCTAGAAATACAACTCTATTAGTATGAAAAACAGCTAAAAAATAGACTGACACGCTAACGCTAACAGAATAATTAAGCGCGATTACGCGTGTGCTTTTGCTGCCTGTCAAAACTGCTGTTAAAGTTCATTAGGTGTGTCGACAAGACGTAACAAACACAAATGGTGCAGAAACGTGTTTTCAGATTTATGCGTAATGGTACTTTAGGAGCAGCGTGTTGACACAGGCTTAACATCATAACCAGCCACCCCTACGCGTGCGCCATTCACTGAAGGTTGAATGTGGATTCGACTTTAACCCCTTCCCTGCCAGCCGCTGAAAACATGTTACTGTTTAAATCAATCACAAACGCGCTGCTGAGGCACACGATCTGAACGATGCCAGCAAGAGACATAGATCCTCATGAGCCCCCGCGTCTGCGGGGGCTCATGAGGATCTATGTCTATTGCATGCTGGTGTTATTTGCACTGCACGATCCTGTACTGAAGCAGGTTGATTAAATAAACCGCTTTAGCTGGGCTGCAGTCATATGCTTGTGTTATTTTTTCTTTAACTCATTCTACCCCAAGACCGAAATCCCCCAATTTTTAAGTCGTCCTCTGAAGACTGCGTTGCAGTGCAGGACACAGATCGACCATGATAGTTCAAGGGTGATGCCAGAATAGCTTGGCGCCCATAGGCGCCAAGCTATTCTGGCATCACCCTTGAACTATCATGGTCGATCTTTATTTTGCTGTGGTGTGTCTGGGGTAGAATGAGTTAAATCGAAAGGGAGCTTTCCTTTTATGGGATAAGTGTCAGCACAGACATACGTGATATGTTCTATTCAAAGTCTTTAAAGTATCATTATGCATAAATCTGAAGACACATTTCAGCAACGACTGTGTGTGTTCGATACAGCTAATGGAGTTTAACAGCAATTTGGACACGCAGCAAAAGCACACGCTTAATCGCACTTATTTATTCGCGCTGCGCTGCCGTTAGCGCGTCAGTCTATTTTTATCTGTTTCTCGCGCTGGGATAGCATTGTATTTCTAGAACGGAGTAGAGTCATTTTCAGGTTACTTGATTTAAAGACGGTGTGTGCTGAACTGGATTGTACTGTGTTTAAATGAAACATAGGTAGACCTGTCTGTACGTTTCGTAACCATCTGTTACAGAAGTGTTATCTTTGAACAGTTACGGCGGTAGTGGGCCTTTAACTGTGGCAAGACAATCCGCCCCCTCAAAAATTAAGAAGAGACTGTACGTCAGACACCCTCTCATCCAGCCGTTCCTGCGTTTGCCTTATTGACGATCGTAGGAAGAGTAGGGGTGGGCTGATATTCTCGGCGTATGGATATATTGCAATAATTGTTTGCCGATAGTGTATGCTGAGAGTAGGCTTTACCATCGAGACATTGGCAATAGCACAGTGACGTTAAGTTTTAATTCGGCAGGGTGGGGAGGGTTCATCTAAAACGATCCAGCTCGGTCATTTAGCAACTTCTCGTAACTGTAAATACTGCGACACAGTCATAGCATGAATATCGAGTTCGGTCCAAGTCTATTCTGAGTTCAGGTTCTTCTTCGCTTTGCTTAATGAAAGACATCACAAGAAGAAAACCAGTGGGCAAAGGCCATCGGGCGGACGTCGGCCGCCGTTGGCCCGCGCACGGTCGTGTGCGGGCTAACGGCTGCCGACGTCGGCTCGATGGCCTTTTGCGCATTGCTACAGTGTCAATGACAAGTTGCGTGCATGCAGTCTCGCTGAATGAACCTCTCTGCTCTTTCACTGAGCAATACTGAGTTTGCAACAGCAAGATGCTAATAATAATAATAATAATAATAATAATAATAATAATAATAATAATAATTGATATAGCGCTAAAATCCCAAACTAACCCATTCAGCCTCAACGCCCTACAGCACTGAGGTGGTCGATCGAGCATGATAATTCAAGGGTAGCACCAGATTAGATTGGCGCCTGATGGCGCCAAGCTAATCTGGCACTACCCTTGAATACCATTGAATTAGCATGGTCGATCCATCTCCATAGTTGTTAAGTGACGCCTCTAGCATTTGGGGTTACATGGGTAAATGATGCTCTAAGCGATTTACAAAACCGAAAAATCAAAGAACAAAAGAGTACAAGAAAAGTTGATGGCCCACTACCGCCGTTATTATTCAAATATAAACTTCTGTAACAGATGGTTACGAAACGGATACTCACAGGCCTAGCTATGGTTCATTTAGACACAGGAGAATCCAGTTCAGCACACGTCGTCTTTATATCAAATAACCTGACAATGACTCCACTCCGTTCTAGAAATACAACACTATCTGTGCGAAAAACAGCTAAAAATAGTCTGACACGCTAACAGCAGCGCAGAACAAATAAGAGTGATTACACGTGTGCTTTTGCATCATGTGTGTCGACAAGGCATAGCAAATACAACTGGTAATGAAATGTGTCTTCAGATTTATGCGTAATGGTACTTTAAAGTTGCAATAAATGCTACAACTAAAATGACACATGTCACAGCATACATTACACACACACACACACACACACACACACACACACACACACACACACACACACACACACACACACACACACACACAACACACACACACACACACACACACACACACACACACACACACACACACACACCATGACAAGAACAGATACTGCCAAGGACTGCTGAAGCACTGAAAGACCATAAACAGGTCAACAAAAGTTCTAACTATAGGCACAAGAAAAAATATATCGGTCTCTAGATCAATGCGCGCTACTAATGTCGATACCCAGCCCTAAGGATGGCCGTCAGGCCTCTACACACATCCAGCCCTACAACTGACGATGGATCGACCAGGATAGTCCAACCTCTTCAATGCCAGCGTATTATTATTAGAAACTATGGCAAAAGTCAACGCCATATGACCTTTAAGGAACAGAGATATGAAGACAGGTGAAGCAAGAGGCAAAGAAACTCATGAGCCCCCGCTTCTGCAGGGGCTCATGAGGTTCTGTGCCTCTTGCAGATGGATCACGGTCGCATTTTCCAGGCAGGGGAGAGGGTGGTGCCAGAACAGCTTTTAGCACGTTCTGGTAATTGAACTACATGCATCATCCTCGCCGCGATATCCACCTATCTGGTTTGTAGTCTTCAAAGCATTTCAGTCTCCCGGTTTTGCGATTTTCTATATTAGTGCTGATCGTGTCAGAGATATTAGCCGGACTCTGCGGGATTAACCCAATGCGCAAAAGGCCATCGGGCCGACATCGGCCGCCGGTGGGTGCGCCAACGGCGACCGACGTCGGCCCGATGGCCTTTGCGCACTGAGAAGATGCCATCTGTCCAATTATACAAAAATCATTTTTAAATGATGAAAATCAGCTCTGTTTATTTTTTCCTTGTGAACTTGTGAAGTGTCTCCTCAACTTAGTCCAGGCAAAACGACGGGCTTGTTCAGATCGCGTGTCCGTTATAAGTTCCTGGTATATCAAACTGGCACAGTTGCAGTGCGACCGATTTGATCAGTGCTCCATAGGTAATAGCTGTCCCTGTCTCCCATAACCCGCTTGCTAGGGCCGTCAATTATCACTCCGGTGCCGTGCACGTTAAACCCCGAAACTAACCAACCAACCAATCAACCAACTCATTTGGCGTCATTTCCTAAGCAAAATTAGGCACTATCGTTGAGCTATCATGGTCGATTCATTTCCTGGCTCCTACAATCAACGAGGAAATGATATATCTAGAAGAGTCATGTGACTGAACTCTGAAATGGGGGGAGACACAAGATCTGCTTGTTTAGACTAAAAGTAAAGAAATGCATCTGAAAGGCGTCTGGAGTTAGCTCTCCGGATCAAATTAAAACGTCCCGAGAACACGCTCCAACTGCAAGAGGCATAGATCTGCATGATCACCCACAACTTGCGAGGACTTATGATGTTCTTCGCCCCTTGTTGGTTACATTTACAGCACTGCTTCTCACCCAGAGGTAGTAAGGCCGTTAATTTGTAACGGCAAACGTATGTCCTGGCTCCCGACTTCCACTAATGACACGGGATTAGGGTGACGAAACGCTCGGCGCGGCATCACCGTCGACAATTAACTGCCTGTAAATATTCTCAAGCTGAAACATGCTAATGTACACTGGATCACCAAGAGGCATCGATCCTCATGAGCCCCCGCGAATGCGGGGGCTCATGAGGATCAATGCCTTTTGCAAACGGGTGGGTTCTTCTTAAGCAGTTCTTCGCCACCAGAAATCAGTGAAGAAGACACCTTGTCTTCTTACTCTCTGCTGGTCAAAAGCGGCGACAGTGGCAAGTCCACTTTTAAGTCATTTTGCAGGTCGGCTTTCAGGAAGACTGTAGGTGTCGGTGGACAGCTAGAAATTGTCTCCCATTCTGGCCAGGCCAAAGAGAATTCACAGACATAATATATAGTACCATATAGGCTTGAGACGAGAAAAGCGTCTGACGGTTTGTACTAATGTAGGCCTACAGAATATTTTTCCTGTTTGCTAAAGTAAACAGGAGAAATCTACTGTATGCTTTCTTCAACTTAAGACAAAATTGTCAGATGCTTTTCTTCACCAAAGTGAACCGAAAGAGAAGTACTGTACAATGGTACACATCGTGAAACTCGATTATTTCTCGAACCACCGCTCACTAGTACGTTTACTAGGATCACTCTGTCTCAGACAGTGGTGTGTACAAATCTGTGCCGTATCAGATCACAGACAAAAGCTGAAACAAACAATTCACTTTATACCTCAGAGAACATATAATAAGTTATGCGATAAAGTAAATTTCAGATCATCCATGTTTCAACCTTCGCCTGTGTTAGATATATAAGAGTTTACAAAATCCTCTTCTGTTTGTCCAGACACGAATCGCGACATACAGATGGTTAGCTATCACGGTCTATTTTGTCCTTTGATTTGAAAACGTACTGCTTAGTGCTATGGCTCTGTGGACGATTCTGAAAATGACTAGGGCCATTTGTAAATTGAAGATTGCGGTTGGGATTCTCTATCTCTCTCTCTCTCTCTCTCTCTCTCTCTCTCTCTCTCTCTCTCTCTCTCTCTCTCTCTCTCTCTCTCTCTCTCTCTCTCTCTCTCTCTGCGTGCGTGTGCAAGTTTGTGTTTGTGTGTGTGTGTGAGCGTGCGTATGTGCGTGCGTGCGTGCATGAGCGAGTGCATACATGCGTCAGTGTGTGGTATGTGTATGTTTACATGTCTATGTCATTTATGTAGTAGATGTAGCAACGGCAAGTTTGAAAACTGGTCCTGTTACCAATAACTTCTACCGCTGGAAAATAAAGGTTCATTGTTCATTGTTCATTGTTCTCTCTCTCTCTCTCTCGCGCGCGCATAATTTCACTGCAGAGTAATGACATAGCACTGCCTGTAAACTGTATTGCATAGTCTGCTGTTGTTTTCTTTCATGTTGTTTATGTTACTGCGTTAAAATGCCAAAGTACATTTTTAGCATAAATATGATGCTGAACAGGACAGATTGTCACGTGTAAGGCGATAGACTTACAAGAAGATTCTTCATTAGATGACAATCACGCACACATGTAAGAAATTGGCTGAGAAATAGAGACCCTTTTAAAAATTCTTGACTTGTGCCGTTACATGAAAGGGAACACCTAATGGACTTTAATTCATTTATTCAAACTGTCATCAGAAAGCTCTTCAACCAACTGCAAGAGGCATAGATTCTCATGAGACCCTGCAGCCGCAGGGACTCATGACAATTTATGCCTCTTGCTAATATGGACTAAACACATACCGACTCCAACAGGTAGAAGAGCACAGGGTTTGCGTTTACTACTGTTCAATCACAAATCCCAGAACTGTGGTGACCTTTCCCGGCTATGGACGGAAGGGTATAACAGGTTTTGTCCTCCGTCTGAAGGCCGTTTTGTATGATGAGGACATGTAGGAATGGTCTTAAACATACCAAACCTACATTTCCACACACATCGTCTACAACAGTGCAGTGATGCCACGTATATACGTGGCATCACTGCACTGTTATAGACGATGTGTGGAAATGTAGGGGATGTATGTTTAAGGCCATTCCTACATGTCCTCATCATACAAAATGACCTTCAGACGGAGGACAAAACCTGTTATACCCTATCTTATCATTAATACCCGCTTGATTTTTCATAAACAGTGTTTGCATCAGCCTGCTGTTTGTCCCGGCTCCGTCTGGGGTAGGATTAGGTCAAACTGTGACCTGTAAGCCTACGTGTGAAAATCAGCAAGAAAATAGCAAAGTCTTATCTTCTAATACGTCAAATGTTAGTACTGCGATGAGTGACATATAACATCGAGTCGTCACTATGAACACGGCGTCGTGGGACTAATGATGACATGACGTGTAGCTTGAAGTGACGTCATTTCGCTGCTCTTCAGAATAGGTATGCTACACCAGACCACAGAGCTTACGAATGGCGGTAATCACCGTGTGTCCGTCTTTATTTTTGTGTGCCAGTGTGTGTGTGGATCAGAGGGTGGCTTAAAGTAGAAGGAGATGGATTTCTGTC
This sequence comes from Semisulcospira habei, assembly GCA_036245525.1. Lineage (NCBI taxonomy): Eukaryota > Metazoa > Mollusca > Gastropoda > Semisulcospiridae > Semisulcospira > Semisulcospira habei. The sequence continues at coordinate 119,455,706 of BTPG01000004.1, read as the reverse complement.
GCTACACGAGTCCACAGTGCGTACTAATGGCGGGAAGCGCCGTGTGCCCGTCTTTATTTGTGTGCGCCGACGTGTGTTTTGACCTGAGGTTGGCTTAGAGAGGAGGGAAATGGATCAGCATAATAAACCTAATATATGAACAGCTCTACATGTTCCTAAAAGTTAAACGCATGTGAGCTCCAAACAATATGGTAGACCTTGGGATGAAATCCTCATCTTGTTTTCATACTTTTTCAGTGTCAGTGATACAATGGACCATTCACAGATCTACCAGTTCAATGTCCATGAAACGCACTTTTTCCCGTCGAAAACTCCAGAATAACTTCGTGTTTTCTGCCCTACGAAAGTAAACGACAGTGAGTCCATTTTTTGTGAAGAGTGCGAAGTTCATCAGAATACAATGAAGTCTCACTTTTCAGGGCAGTACTGGGCTAGAACCGAACAGAGGTGTGTAAACAGAACATGACAACAGACAGTTGTTTAAAAGATTTTCCAACACAGACTAACACTCAGTGTCAACGTCATTAGTTGTGAACTGTTCATGGACGGCGGCAGGATGTGACAAGTGAAGGAACTGCCCTTATACAGTCAAACCTGTTTCGAGGAACCTCCTTTTTGCAAGAAAAAAGTGGTCATAGCCGATTACATCCTGAGGCTGATTTTGTAAAATCTGCTTATTGTCCTATGACGGCTACATAACAGATTAGGATATAGATTAACTGTTTTAGTTCAAGGGTGGTGCCAGAATAGCTTGGCGCCCGAGGCGCCAAGCTATTTTGGCACCACCCTTGAACAATCAGTCAAATTCATTTCAAGCAATGGGTGTATCAGGATGATAAGGGTTAAAAGACAGGTGATCTCTCGTGAGAAGTTTGAAAGGACAAAACGTGCCACCTGTCATAAAAGATATTCACATCCGCCTGATGCTCTTTAACCCGCTCAGTGCCAACTGAAGCAGACTGTGTTTCTGCAAACTTCGTTTATTCAAGTATATTCAAGACCTAAAACCCCTGGATGTCCCAGAAACGTGGTGAAAATGGTGACAGCCAGAGGCATGGATCCTCATGTGCCCCCGCAACTGCGGGGGCTAGAGAGAATCTATACTTTGCAGTTGGGTGGTGTTCAAATTTTCTCGGCACTTCACGGGTTAATGACATGTGACCTCTCTTAAGGGCGGTCACTCAGAACAGGTTCTGCTGTACATCCCCCTTCAGCACGCACTGAGTAAACAGTGCCAGTGGCTGATGCACAATGGGGGTTAATATTAACATTATTCAGTTACAAATCCAAGAATTCCGATGACCTTTTTAATTTTGCCAGTGCACACAGAAAAGTGGGTTCCGTAAATGGCCGGTGAATACCACGGAAGACCCGCGCATGTCCCCTGGCTTCTGAAGGTCAACGTGAACTTCAAGATGACCTTGTCGTTCTATTCACCAAGCCGCCGTAGCCGTGTTTGCAGAGCATTGCATGACGAGGCGCTGTTACTGTGTAAATGTTCAGCCTGCGGTGCCCCCTCTCGTTAAGAAGCGGAACAGCAAAAACACAGGAAAAGGACGCGAGGGAAAGAGATGAATGGAAGGCCCGCGTCGTGTTTTGAGCGTACCCAAATATAACTAAATCAGTGCAAGGACCACGGGCTGACCTCGGCCGCAGTTGGCCCGTTGGCCTTTTGCTTTATGAGTAGCCCTTTCATGTCAAGCGCGAGCTACAGCACGGGGATGGCTCAGCCGTGGATGGTCAAGGAAACTCGGTTGTTTCTACATTGCTGAACGTCCCGACAGCAACGAAGACTGACCTAGTCAGGACGTGCCCGTGGTGAAACAAAACAAACAAGCAAACAAACAAAACAAAAACAATGACAGCAGAACACTGAATGCATGTCTCTAGCCGGTCCAAAAACAGCAGAATAAAAACCAAGACGTCTTGGTCGATGAAAGTGCTTGCATGGCGTTCGTCCCTTGAGAGGCGCCGAGCAGATCGCGTTCTGCCATTGCCGCGGCTTTTTGGTCAATCTGTCTGCTGCGAACTTGTACGTAGCACATATAAAAATGACGCGAAACATATTCTTCTAGAAGTATGAAATTTCTCATCTATTGTGAAATGACTGGGACGGCGCCAAGCTAATCTGAAACTATCCGTGGACAGTCATGGTCGCTAAGGCGCCAAGGCAATCGGGCACTTCCGTTCAACTGTCGTGGCCGATCCGTCGCCCACGCTGTACTCTGACGCTGTATTCGCAGGTGTCTCCCAAATTTGCGAAAGTCGAATGAGTGAAGAAAGTCTAATCAGCAACACTGAAGCACTCTTGATGACGCCCTTCTTACACACAGCATCTCATTACACAACCTTCAAAGCCGGCAGAGTGTAGGAAACAAAATGTTGCGAAATAACTTAACCCTTTGGCTGTCCGCGGTAGCGGTTTTTGTCGCGATGATTCCTACAGGAATCATCGCGACAAAAACCGCTGCCGACAGCCAAAGGGTTAAAAATAAGTTGAGTTCAAGCGTCTGACTGAGTTCCATAAATTAATGTGGGAGTGTTCCTCTGAAGATTACATCAGACCGAAACAGATCATGACAATTGAAGGGTGGTGCTAGCATATTCTAGCACCACTCTTAATACACTATCACGGTCGACCCATCGCACTGAAGTATCATTTCCTCTTCATAACCCACACATTTTTAAAAAAAATAATGAAAGAAACTGTTTACAACAGACAATGCTACCAAAATGTGAAATTGATAGTTGTGTCATGAAGGCCTCCAATGGGACCATTCATCTTGCCAAATCGACAGTCGCGCGCAAAAAAAAAAAAAAAAAAAAAAAAAAAAAAAAAAAACAAAAAAACAACAACTGATAGTTCATTTTTGTTAAAAGCATTATTTTAATTGTAATAAGGATCTATGCCTCTAGCTGTCACTATTTTCAATCCATGTTCCTGGGACACCTAGGGTTTTTTAGGTCTTGAAAAAACGAACATATCTGCTCCGTGAAAGTTTAAAAAAAAAAAAAAAAAAAAAAAAAAAAAAAAAAAACCCACCCAGTATGTTCATTTTTGTGAAAAGTAATATTTTCATAGTGTATTAAATTGAAAATCTCGCTTCCAGAAAAAATGGACTTGCTGTCTTATGCCTTCAGGCCGCCCGTTCTTGGACCGAATAACGAGCAATAGAGCTAAATCTGAATTCATAAGTATGCAGAAACTAGACCTAGCGCTGCGTCCGGTCATAGAATCCCAATGCGCAAAAGGCCATCGGGCCGACATCGGCTGCCGTTGGCCTCCGCACTGCCGTGCGCGGGCCAAAAGCAGCCGACGTCGGCCCGATGGCCCTTGCGCACTGGGATAATACCCAAAACAGGTCTGGACTTTTCCCATTGTGACAGTTTCTGCGCATGCGAATCTCATGAGCAGTACAAAGGCAGTTCCGGTAGAGTTAAAGAAGAATTATAATAAAGCCACTGACATAACATGCTATGCTATGCTATTATTAAAGGGACAAGGACTTCCAGCTGGCGCTGATTTCGTCCGAGGGGGGTGGGCCATGGGATTGGGGGGGGGGTGTCACTCTGGCTGTCAGTCGCTGATGCCCGCGCATCACTATTTTTTTTTTTTTAAATTTTATTTATTTATTTATTTATTTATATTTTTTTAAAATCTAGTATCATGGCCGCCCGCGCCCTAGGAGGGGGGGGGGGGGTCGAGTCGTGGGGGTGTGGGGTGTGGAGAGTTGAGTCTCCTTCGTTCTTGTCAGTGACGGGTCGTTTGTTTAGATGTATTGGATCAGGGGGTGTTTGTTAAGTAGTTGTATTGTGTGGTTTGTGGTGGTGTGCCAGTTGTCTGGGGTGGGGTTTATGAGACCTTCCAGTGAAAGGGGTGAGTTTAATATGTCTTCTATTCTAGCTCTGGCGTGGTTTATGGTTGGGCAGTCTAGGAGTACATGTTCTGTTGTGAGTGTGTGGCCGCATGTACATATGACTGGGCTGGGGTGGACCAGGTATCTCTCGCCCCCTAGTCTGATTCTTGTTAGTCGGGTTTGGTCTTTCCTTTTGCCTGAAAGTAGGATGGGTACGTTGTTTAGAACCCTTGTGAGGCCTTTACGTCTACCTCTTTTTGAGTGATGGAATTCCTTTTCCCATAGATTTTGAAAGGCTGGCCGGAGGGCGTTTGATCTTTCGGCTGCCGACAGGGGTAGGTTGAAGAAGGTCGATTCTTGGTCGAGACCTTTCTTTGCTATTTTATCTGCTTTCTCGTTACCTGGGATCCCTACATGGGAGGGAACCCAAATGAACTTGATTTCCTGGCCTAATTCAGTGAGTTCCGCTACTCTGAGTCTAATAAGATATGTTAGGTCTTCTCGGGAGGAGTCCAAGTTTTGGATCGCCTGGATCGCTGGTAGGGAATCAGAGGCTATGAGAATTTGTTTGGCTGCCTTCAGGTCTGCTTTTATTACTTTGATGGCTCCTAGGATTGCCGTGAGTTCGGCTGTGAAGACCGCCGTGTGGTCCGGTAGTTTGATGGCTCTGTCCGATTTGTGGGGAACGTGGATACCTAGTCCGGTTGCGTGTGTGCGTGGGTCGTGGGATCCATCTGTGTAGACGATGATATAGTTATTATACGTGGTTGTTCTTTTTACGTCGAACTCTAGTCTCATTTTGGGCCCCTCTATTTCCTTTTGGAGCTTGGTTAGGTCCAGGTCTACTTCTATTTGGGGTAGTTTCCATGGTGGTACGCTTATTGGTGGGTTAGGTACTTTATTTGGTAGCTTAAGATTTATGGATTCTTCTAGCTTCTGTACCATTGTTTTTATTTGGGGTTGTTGAGTGGGTTCCCATTTTGGTGTGTGGTTGGTGTTTAGGGTTTGTTTGGCCGGGTGGTCGTCTGGCATTCCTATTGTTTTATAAAGGAGCTTAGCCGCTCTTTCTGCTATTATGATGTTGATGGGTTTCTGGCCGCACTCCGCCAGTACAAGGAGGTTGGGGGTATGTCTTGGGACTCCCAAGACCACCCTCAGGGCCCCGACCTGGACTGTCAGAAGTTTTTGGGTTAGCTTTTTATTGAGGTTGGTGAGGAGGGGGGCTGCATAAAGTAGCCTGGACATCACGTATGCGTGGTATAGATTTAGAAGTGATTTGGGGTCCGTGCCCCAATCTGCTCCGCTAACTTTGCGCATTAGGTTGATTCCTTTCCTGGCCGACTGACAGATTTGGTTTACGTATGGTGTCCAATTATTATTGTGTGTGAATATTACTCCTAGGAAAGTGATTTGTTTGCTGTATTCTATGTTGGTCCCGTCGATTTGAAGCTGAGGTACGGGGGTTCTTATTTTGTATCGTTTGGCGCGGTTGGTTTGAAAAATGATAGCCTGGGTCTTTTGAGTAGAGATTTTTAGGCCTGCTCTTACTAGCCATTTCTCGACTCTTGTCAGGTCTTGTTGGAGTTCTTGAAGTCCCCCTAATTCCATTTTATTCCCTTTCCATTTGTTCGTGATTTTTCCTGTTAGGGACGTGTCGTCTGCAAATTGCATTATTTTACTGTTCCTGACTACGTGTTGTAGACCCGTGAGTAGGAGTGTAAATAGGAGGGGGCTGAGTACCGATCCTTGGGGTACCCCGTTATCTAGGGTGTATTCTTTGGATATCGCGTTGCCTAATCTGACAGCTATCCGACGGTCGGCCAGGAAGGCTTGGACGAAGTTGTACATTTTGTTGGATATCCCTAGGTCGCCCATTCTACTGAGTAATTTTTCGTGCCATACCATGTCATAGGCTTTTTCTATGTCTAAGAATATTCCCACCAGTTCGGTTCTCCTTTCCCGGTGGGTGTTTAGAATTTCTTGTTGTAGGGAGGCCAAATGGTCTAATGTGCTGCGTTTTTTCCTAAACCCGCTCTGTTGGGGTGGTAGGATATGGTGTTTTTCGCAGTGTGACATGAGTCTATTTTTGAGAATTTTCTCTAATAATTTGCCCAGTTGAGATGTTAGTGCTATGGGCCTGTAGCTCCCTGGTTGGTATGTTGGTTTGCCGGGTTTGGGGAGTGGGAATACTATTGCCTTTTTCCACTGGTTGGGATATTGACCACTAGTGTATATATCATTAAATAGAGTTACTATGGCTTGTTTCATGGATGGGTGACTTTTTTTAATCATTTCGTATGTAATTAAGTCCGCTCCTGGGGCTTTGCCCTTCCCTGTATTTTGCAGGGCTTGGGTTAGTTCCATGATTAAAATTTCGCTGTCTAGTTCATAATTCTCTTTCCAAGTGGGTCTTTCGAAACATTGGCTAATGTGTGGTTTAAGATCTTTGAATTCTGCTGTTAGATTTTCGTTCGAGCTGGCCATGCTGAAGGTGTGGGCTAGTATGTCTGCCTTTTCTTGTTCGGTAGCGTACACCCTATTCTCAGTTTTTAGGGATGGCATGTCTGATCTTGGACCGTTATTGAGAGCTTTAATTTTGTCCCAGCTTTCCTTCATTTGGGATTTAATATTGAGTGATTCTGTGAAGGCATGCCAGTCTGCTTTCTTGGCTTCTTTAATAGTTCTGTCGGCTATCGTTTTGGCACGTTTGTACTCTATTCGGTTTTCGGGCGTTCTATGTTTTTTCCATATTTGGAGTTTTCGTTTCCTACTTTTTACAACGTGGTCACAGTCTTTGTTCCACCAGGATTTCCCTGGTTTCCAATTATCCGATCTGGTGGGGGTGCTCTCCTTGACTGCTTGGATAATCTGGTCTGTGATGTGAGCCGTTTTGGTGTCTATGGTAGGCTCTTCACCCCATGCCGATGCGAACCTTGTGAGCTCAAAAAATTTGTCCCAGTCTGTCCTTTTGGTGTTAATTTTGAAGGGGACCCCGGTGCGATCATGCTGGGGGAGTTCGCCCCTACTACTTATGATGACGAGTGTCGGGAAGTGATCGCTTCCGAGATTATCGCTGTTTACTTGCCATTGTGCCGTGTTGGCGATGGTGTTGGTGGCTATTGCTATGTCTAGGGTGTTCATGGTGTCCTTGTTGCCCTGGGCATACATATGGGTAGGTTCGCCCGTGTTCAGTAGACATCTATGTGTTTCATTTATGGCTTCCTCTAGTTTTTTTCCCGCTGGGTCGGCTGTTATTTGACTTTCGTCCCATTGGGGACTTTTGGCGTTCAAATCACCTACCACTATATCTCCAGCGAGCAGCAGCTGCTTGAGGTCTTCGATTGTTATTTGGCTATAGGTTCGCTCGGATGGGATGTAGGCGCACACTATTTTTAGTTTTCGGTTGGTCTGTGTGATTACTTCTCCTATTATGGCTTCAATTTGGGGGTTTATGTTGTGGTTTATTTCCGTGATCGCTAGTCCAGTTTTGGTGTAGATGGCTACTCCTCCTCCTTTCCTATCGGCTCTATTTTTATAAATTGGTGGGTAGTTGTACCCTTTTATTTGGGGGGGTTTGTCCCGGAAACCCGTCTCCTGGAGGGCGAGGATTTCCGGGGGATTGGGGGCTAACCAATTTCGGAATTCATCTAGTTTGGTGCTGAGGAACCTGCAGTTCCATTGGAGGATATGAAGACCTGCCATCTTAGCTTAATACTTGGAGTATATCTTTGAAGTATCGGAGGAAGATGTTGAGGTCTGATTCGGTGCCCGTTGATCTAATGTCTTTTATCTTGTGGACGCCCCAGCCCATTACCCAAGCAGTGAAGTGGTGTCGTTCACTCGAGCCCCGGGCGACCGATCCGCTCGGACCGAACCCACACTCTGCTGGTTGGGCCTGTCCGTAGATGGCCGACAGGTCCTCCCATGTGAGGAAGGGGGGGCTGGCCAGAATCGCCTCGTTCATCGACCCGTGCGCGGCCATCGTTTCTTGCTGCCCGTGGGCTGGGTTGTTTGGTGGTTTTGCTGTGTGGTTTGGTGGTTCGTTTTCTGTATTTGGCTGGTCCCGGTTGATGGGTGTTCTCGGGGTTCTTTCTGTCGCGTTATTTGGATTCGGTGCGTGTTCGGTATTTTCCGCCGGGAGGGTTTCACGGTTGTTGGTGGTGTTCTTCTGTGGGGGGTTTCTGAGGTTGTTTCGGGCTACTGCGTAGGACACTCTCCCTGGGTTGTTTTGTTGGGTGTCTTCTCGGTTGGTATGCTCCGTTCGCTCTGTGTCTTGTGGCGTTTGTTGATTGCTGTTGGTTGGTTGGGCTGGATTTGATCTATTTTTGTGTCCTGCTGGATCTCTGAGTGCTTCCGCGTAAGACTTTAGCCCCAAACTAGCGACCCGGGCAGCTTTGTCGTGGGCTTTTTTTTCTCTACATCCACCATAGTTGGCGGCGTGGCCTTTTCCGGTGCAGTTTGGGCAGATAAAGCAACTGCGGTCGTTGATCGTGCATGCAGTGGTCTTGTGGTCCATTCCGCATTTGGCGCACGTGGGCTCTCTTGTGCAAGCTTTTGTTGGATGCCCGAATCGTTGGCAGTTTTTGCACATGAGTGCTTTTCCTTTATATGTGTCCACGTAGAGGATCTCGCCTCCTATTTTGATGCTTTTGGGGAGAACTTCTCCTGGGAACTGTACAAGTACTGCTCGGCTCGATTGGCCATCCCTATTGGTTAACCGTTTGAGGACTCGGGCTCGGGGGTGGTTTTTCTTAATCTCCCCTTCGACGAAGGAAATTTCTTCGTCTGTGTGTATGGGTTTAAGTACCCCTAGTGCTTTGACCTGGGCTTCTTTGTCTCTGGGGGGGTTTGGGATTGAACATGTCACTTTGATTTCCCCGATTCGCGTTTTGGTCAGCGCTCGGGTTTGAACGTCTCTTGTCGCGCATGCTATTAATATGCGCTTTCCGTGTGCGACTCTTATTGTATCCGTCGGCGGTGAACCGAAGGTGTCGGACAGTGCCTCGTACAGTTGCCTGATCCCCATTTTGAATAGTTCGGGTGAGTTTGCCTCCGGGGTGATCAGCACGGGGAAGGCAAATAATTTCTTTACCCTTTTTAGCGGGGGGCGTTTTTGTAGCCGACGGTTGCGCGTTTGGGTATATGATTGCTCAGTTTCGGCTTCCGAGTCTGAGTCTTCGCTGGTCTCCTTTAGGGGAGTGACTTCCCCCTCCGGCTGTAGTGAGTACTCATTCTCTTTCTCGCACTCTTTACCTTCGCTTTGTTCTCTGTCTTCGCCCCTGGCTCTGGCGGCCGCCAGGCGAGTAATGGGCCCTTCCCCCTGGGGGGGTCGGTTGCTAGTCAGGCGGGCCCTACTGTCTTGACCTTTGTTCGCCTTCGAGCCGCTATTGGTGGACGAGTCAGCGTGGTCTCCAGGCGCGTCCATTCCGCTGTTCGAATTTGAATTCAAATGGCCCTCTTGGGTGGCCATTTTGTCCTTCGACCACGGGTCGACCCTAGCCAGCCCGCTCTCCTGGTTATCGTCTAGCGTAAGCTAAAGCTAATCGTAGGCTAAGCGTAAGCTCTGCGTTAGCGTAAGCTATTATTGACCCAAGCGAAAGCTCAAGCGTAAGCGTTGTTTCCTTCAGTTGTTGGGGGCTATTACCACTTAACACGTGCCGTTTATGGCGCCCAAGTAAACTTAAAACTTCAGTGAAAGCGTTTTGCCTTGATGTACTGTGAAGCATAGGCAAAGAGTGATAGAGATCAGTCACGGAGCTGTAGGTAGCTCCCGTCAACAACTATATTCTAAGTAGGAAGGATTCTAACGCACCGAGGATAGACAGACTGTGTTAAGATAAAACAACGAAAACGTGGCCGTTCTTGTGTTGGCTCCTCGTCTGTCGTTATAAGCGTAAGAGTACGGCTGTTTCCCCGTGGGTAAGATTTGACTGCTGTAAGCGTAAGTAGCGACTGTTGCCAAGCGTAAGCGTAAGTAGGGACTGTATCAAGCTGAAGTAAAAGACTGTTGGATAAACGTAGGCGTACGACTGTTACCACGTGGGGGCCAGTAGAACAAAGAAGACGTATGCTTTCTTTGTGCTGGTTTCTCTGTAGTCGTTGGTCCTTCTCTTTTTAGGTTTCAAATTTAAACTAGTATATTCTATCAAGAGAAAGTGTCCCACCGGGGGTCCTACCTTATTTCAGAACCTTTATGTCGCTTGCTTGCTTGACTGGCGTTCATGCTGGGGGTAGTATCCCTCTGTGGCCATATTCTCCTTTCTTCTATTCTATCATATGCCGGGGCCAGAGACCACCGCCCTTACGGGCTATCGGTCCCTGCAGCTGCCGTTCTAGTCTATCACACCCTATCACAACCCTATCTATCCTCGTTAACTATGCTAGGAAAATAACTTGGTGGACCGAGCTACCAACAGCTCTGCCACCGTTCGACTCTATTCTGTACTGTGAGTAATACTCGCTAGACTGGTCTCTGGAGCGCGTCCTCTCCTCACTGCTGCTGTGCGCCGAATGCTGACATAACATACGGGTACATTCTCAGTCCTATAAACATTAGTTTATCCAAATATTCGTGCTGTTATTGATTTAGTACCTTATGATATTACTCCGTAAAGTCCATAACCCTAAACCATCACATACGCACAGCCGAAGTGATATATGGATGTAAATAATTATTCTCAAGTAAAGCCCCGACGACATCCATTTTTGTGAAAGCAAGATTTTCATCATAATACAATGAAAATATTGTCAGGGGAGAGAATTGTGCATTATCGACCAATGATCATAGATCTACTTTGGTCAAAGCACACAAAAAAGATAGGAAAAAGGGGGTGCGCTAAGTAAGTGCCTGGAAGCAATGCATATGGAAGCCCCCCGCCTCCCCCCCCCCCCCCCTCTTGGTGCATGGAAATTTAAATCTAGGTCCCTCAAACTGAAAGGGGTGGGGGTGGGGGGGGGGGGCAGATATTAAGCACTGGCAGTCAACCCTTTTGGTCTAGTTTTTTTTACTACAATTACGACTACAACCCCTTCCCCCTTTTTAGTAGGTTCTCTCTTAGGATGCATGGAAATTTAGCTCTAGGTGGAGGCATGGAATGTATGCCCCTACAGAAACCAGAGTAAAATGTGGTCTTCTTTGCAGGTAGGCAGAAGTTTCTTCTCTTCCTCCAGTGTTGCCAATGGTGTGCTGAAGAGGTCGCCTAGACCGAAACTGCTGTCCACACCGGCTTAATATCCGGACCCCCTCCCCCCTTTTGGGAAAACTAGATTTAAATTTCCATGCACCAAGGGGCTTGAAATCCAGTGGATATGTGATACGCGCCCCTTCGGGGAGGGGGAGGGGCTTCCATATGCATGGTTTCAGTCACTTACTTAGCGCACCTACTCTTTCCTTCTTTTTTGTGTGCTTTGACCAAAGTAGATCTATGCTCATTGATCGATAATGCACAATTCTCTCCCTGACAGTGCATTTTCCTACTCACTTGGTAGTTTCTTCTAAATTACAAGCACTGGCAGTCAAGCCTTTTGGTCTAGTTTTTTTTTTTTTTTTAAATGAAAATTTTGCTTTTTACACAAATGGACTTACTAGTGTCTTTTGCCTGCACAGGGCAGATATGAACGAAGTGCAGTCTACATGAACTGTAAGAAGGCGCAAAATCCGCAGTCCGTTTCCCATATCTCCAGGTTCAGGAAGCAGTAATCTTTTTTACAAAAGTCAGGTAAGCTTGGCGACAAACCAAGGTAAACTGGTGATTAACGAATTGGCCAAATCATCGACAAAACCACACGTGACGTCAGCATGTCCAGACGACGTGGGGGAAGGGGAGAATAGGGGGGGGAGAGAGAGAGAGAGAGAGAGAGAGAGAGAGAGAGAGAGAGAGAGAGAGAGAGAAATAGGGGAAAGTGGAGGGCTGCCCTATATGAAAGCAAAAGTCAGCAAGTCCATTTTTAATCCAGACCAAAAAGGTGACTGCCAAGCGTGTAAAAATGCATAGAAGAACACAACGGAGAAAGACATACGCTTAGAAAAGACAGTTATAACACAATTTATTGTGTTGCAACAGCCTTCTAAGCGTGTTTCTTTCTGCATTGGGTTCTTCTTTAAACCTTTGCGCGTGGCGATGATTCCTTCAGGAATCATCGCGACTAAAACCGCTACGGACATTTTTGTTCAACTCGTTACTGGTTGAGGGTGTTTCCTTACATTTTGCCGTCTTTTGCCTTCACAGGGCAAAGCGGGGTCGCAGTAAGCTTTTCTGTTCATCTGGTTCAGTCTATTGTGTGATTTCTGAGATTTCAGACATATCACTCAGGCGCGGTCTCTGGTATTGAAGGAGTTTAGTAACTTGGCGCAACTACAAAAAAATCTTTCAAGTTGATTGTTTGAGATTAACCCATTTAGCCCCGATGCACTACAGTAGGAGACGGATCGACCATGATAGTTCAAGGGTAGCGCCCGATGGCGCCAAGCTAATCTGGCACTACCATTGAATCCATGATGGCACCAAGCTAATGTCACTACCCTTGAATTATCATGGTCGATCCATCTCCTACAACTGGTACCTAGTAGCTAGGTGACACCTCTAAAATTTGGGGAATGCGGCCTTGGGGTTACATGGGTTAACATGTCGCACATACGACAAAGAAAAACAACCCAGTCACTGCCAGAAATCTGTGTTCAGTCAGTCGACTAGTTCTTGCTACTCCATTCACGAACTATCAAGGGTGCATCGGGGGCGGGGGGGTGGGGGGGTAGAGGTTTACAATCACGGATTTACGACGATTTATTTTGCCATTCACGAATCAAAAACGCCAAACAAGAAAATATCGGATAGCATTCACGATGCAAGAGACGATGAAAGTAGGTACCGCTTTCATAACCTCCTTGAATACGATACGAAAAATCTAACAAAACGGAGGAGGTGGGGGGGGGGGGGAGAGGCAGTTGATATTGGTGGTCCACAGCCTTCACTGCCTTCCTTAAATGGCCGGAATATCAAACGACATGGGGAAGGGACAGGGGGATTCATTCAAGATTCAAGATATTTATTGTCCCAAAAGGGATATTATTGTTACAGCTCACAGCTCATAAAAAAAGAGGTAAAAGGTTTAGCAAGAAACATAATCTAAAATGAGTCCGATAAAGAATACAACCACTATTCATATTCTAACGATATCACAAAACATGTAAGCTAATTAATCAGTTTAAAACACAACATTAAATATCATAATTTACGTAATTTAGGCACTTTCATCACAATAAGGCAGCTATGAAATGTCATGAAAATGTATTCTATAAACACACACACACACACACACACACACACACACACACACACACACACACACACACACACACGGTATTAAGGTAATAACGGTATTATTATTATTATTATACACACACACACACACACGCACGCACACACACACACACACACACACACACACACACACACACACACACACACACACACACACACACACGCACGCACGCACGCGCGCGCGCGCACACACACACACACACACACACACACACACACACACACACACACACACTTATCAGCGTCGGGATCAGGGATAAAAACGGGACACCACATTGAAGTTTCTAACTAGATTTTAAAGTCTGGCAACAGACTTTCACGTATCACGAAATAACCATGAAGTGTTCACGGATCACGAACCTCTTATTTTGCCTTTAGCGTTTCACCTGCACGGTTCATGAGAATGAGAAATTTGCAATCACGAATCGCGACAACCGAAAAAACGCCTGTCATGCATCACGATTTTAGGGCATAACCTCCTTCCACCCCACCCCCTTCTCCGATATAAAATTTATCTGCGGACTGCATGTAAACAAAATGCTATCTGGCCTACGTTCGCCTCAGTCGGCAGCGCACACTGGCCGACGTCAGATGGCGTTTTGCTTTCTGAGTGAGCATCATGCGGCAAGTCCCCGGACGAATTGTATCACGAGGATCTAGTCTAACCCTCTTGGTGTCGGTAGCGGCTTTAGTCGCGATGATTCCTGCAGGAATCATCGCCATTAAGACCGCTACCGACACCCAAAGGGCTAACCGGCATTCATGACTGATGCAGACTTCAGGCGTTCAACTCAGTGCAACCGTGCTCACCTCAGCTACAGAGGGACAGGAGAGGCTTCGCATGTATAGGGAAGGGCTGGTGGGATTAGCTGTGTTTACCCACCAAGTCCGACCCCTGGCTCCACCCAGAGAAAAAAACTGTCATAAAGATGCCGACCCACCACGCGACTGCCGTCGGTAGTCGGCAATACCACATCCGGGTTTATTAGCTGTCTCTTTTAACACATTTAGCCCCAGGACCGAAATCCCCCAATTTTGAAGCTGTCCTCTGAAGGACTGTATTACAGTTCTGGACAGAGATCGAGCATGATAATCCAAGGGTAGTGCCAGAATAGCTTGGCGCCTATAGGCGCCAAGCTATTCTGGCACCACCCTTGAACTATCATGCTCGATCCATGTCTTGCTGTGGTGTGTCGGGGCTGAATGAGTTTAACTCCACAGCCATGCAGCGCACATTTCAGTATACATGTAGACTGATGCACATGCCATGTTCAAGAAATCTTGAGTAGCAGTTTTAAATATTTTTATTTCTTTTTGTTTTCCAGTTTGTCCGTACAGTAGGGCTTCTTGGTAAGCTCGAGAGGTCTAATCTAATTCCAGTTATGCCAGGCGCCGTCGATTTCAGACGGGGAAGGGGGGAGGGGTACGCCGTAAAATCGTGATGCGTGATTGACGTTTTTGGGCTCTCGTGATTGCAGTTCTGTCATCCTCCTGATCCGCGGGAAAAAAGAGCTCGTTGTTAACCCATCCCCCCCCCCCCCTCCCCACACACACACACACACCCCACGCCGCCCCTTTTCAGACTTTTCGGTCAGTGCAAAATCTGCATGGTCCCTTTCCAGTTCCACCTTTACCCCCCTCCTCCCCCACCCAAACCCCCATCCCCCTACACCCCCACCTCCACCCCCACCCCACCCCCACCCCCCATACACCACCCACCTCCATCACCCCCCACCACCACCACCACCACCACCCACACCTCCATCCCCAAACACTCACATTTAAAGGCTGTGAAAGAAAATGGTTTGCCAGAGAGAAAAAAATATGGGTCGTGGAGAAAATTGGAAAACAACTAATTGTATCGACTTCTTCTGTTCTACTGTGAAATGATCGCTGATCAGTGGTAACGAATCAAGGAAGACAACTAATGTGTTTAGTATCGTGACAGTAGAGCAACAACTAGCAGAATAAAATACAAAAACATCAATACTATAAAATTATAGGCATCGTGAAACAAATGCGTTTCTCTACCTCAGGCATACGCGAGCGCATAAGAAAAAAGAAGCACAGAGGAATAACTACGATTGGAACTTTATTCCGGTGGAATGGTTTATATCGATCAGAAAGTTCATTCAACACAGTACATCGAAATGACCTACATCTCTCTCTCTCTCTCTCTCTCTCTCTCTCTCTCTCTCTCTCTCTCTCTCTCTCTCGCTCTCGCTCGATCTCGCGCCCTCTCTCTCTCTCTCTCTCTCTCTCTCTCTCTCTCTCTCTCTCTCTCTCTCTCTCTCTCTCTCTCTCTCTCTCTCTCGTACGCGGCACGCGCGCGCACGCACGTAAACAAGTAAACAGTGGAATCCAACTCGTTCAGTTAAAGTATCAAAAATCAGACGAAAAGAATCAAAATATATATCTTAATAAAAAATAAATTCAATGGAATTCATCGATCACCAAACGGAAAGGGCGTTAAAAATTAAATGGAAATTTCAGTAATGGCATTCATATTTATAATAGGCAGACGTTTCAACATGCCACTTGCCAAAAGGAATGTTTTTAAGAAGTCTTTTATTCCAACTGCTGTCTCGATTTTGAACTCTCGTTTATAACGCCGCGGTAAGTATGATCTACTTAACATTACCTCCCATCTTGTGACAGATTGCTTGTGATAGATTGCTGCAATGATAATTTTTCATGATATGCTTTTGCAGCGTTTGTTAATGTCTTATATTGTTGTTTCATGACGAGCCGAAAGGCAAATTTCTGTCGTGCCTGGACTCGAAAGTTGTATTGTATTGTATTGTATTGTATTGTATTGTATTGTATTGTATTGTATTGTATTGTATTGTATTGTATTGTATTGTATGGCTGCAATAAATTTAACAATGATTTATTTTACACGTAAGGCTTTAACCACATTACAGACAGGATTTAAATTTCTGAAACTCTGCTTATACAATGAAAATCTCGCTTTTCTGAAGAATGGATATACTGGGTTAGTTATTGCAGGCACTGAGAAGGAAACAAAAACAAACTAACCCGCACGCAGAACTTGGCCAGCGCAAGAGACATAGATCCTCATGAGCCCCCCGCTTGAGCGGGGGCTCATGAGGATTTATGTCTCTTGCAGATGGGTTTTATTCACCATTAACTGACAGCCACAGTGCTAACACTAAGAAAGTAACTCATTTCGCAATGCTGTCGAAGCGAGCCAGGGCCAACATGGCGTTAGCGTAAGTGTAGGCAGGCGACGACCAGAAGGGGAAGTAATTTCCCGGCTCGTTAAAGCTGGTGAAGTTGACAGGGGTTGCCGTTCCGAAGTGTTTCTCGGTGATCAGCACCTTGTACTGGTCCTCGGGAATGAGACCCTGCACGCCGAAAAGAAAGGGTCCCCCCTCTGGGAAGGTGCGGTCTGAGAGAATCTTGGTGCCATTGAGGTATTCGATGCGGTTACTGGGGAAACCAAACGGCATGCTCTGGGGGACAGTAAGTGGAGATATACTGAGTCATGGATGGTTGTGCTGGTGGTGGTGACGATGCTGATGATGACGATGACGATGGTGATGATGATCTTGATGATGATGATGATGCACACTAACTTGATATTACATATATTTACTAGTTAAGGTGACGGTGCAGTGTTTGCGCTAGGGTTTTTTGACAACCGGTATTTTCTTTTAGAAGTGCATGGCCAACCCAGTGCGCAAAGACCATCGGGCCGACGTCAGCCGCCGTTGCAACGACGGCCGACGTCGGTCCAATGGCCTTTTGCGCATTGGGAAAATAGCGCCCACCGGTAAAACCGGTTAATCTTGCCGTAACACAATCGGTATAGTTTCACTTTCAGACCTCGAAAAATCAAACGACGCCCTTGTTGGAAGGGGAGGGGCGAGCGGGGTAGTAAGCACAATTAAGGCTAACAAAAACAAACAAGGAGGGAGGGGGCGGAGGCTGGATGCAACGTACACACGACTTTCTATCGCAGATCAGTCAATTCATTGACAATTTCGGTATTCTTCAACCCGCCGTGAGATGGCCTTAGTTGCCTGCTCGGCGTTAAAAACTTAAATCCAAATAACTAACTAACTAACCGGTATTCTTCAACGGTTTTCGATACCCTTACCTCCGCAATCGGTATTTCTCTTTTCTACTCGATATCGTCTACGGGCTGCTCTATTGTTTTTTGGTGTTTGCCTTCTACAACATTTTTCGCGTGCCCATTCAGCCCTGACGCACTACAGCAGGAGATGGGTCGACCATGATAATTCAAGGGTAGTGCCAGATTAATCCATCTCTAGATGACGTCTCCAAAATTTGGGAAATACGGCGGTCGGGCTGAATGGGTTAACCGGTTAACGCGAAATCTGTGATGCCTAAACTCACTGGTGACATGCTACATACGGGCACGTGGTTTGTTTTCATATCTCAGCAGTGACATAGTGACTTCAAAAGCCTCCACACCCGGCACCCGCCCAACCAACCAACACCCCCACCCACTAAAAACGTGCATCTATATTACACATCGTATGTCTGTTTGTACTTACAGATCTTCCCTTAGAGGAGCCGGAGAAGAAAGCGTTCCATGGTTTATACGTGTCGCCCAAAATGTGGTCTGTCAGCCATCGCACTGACTTCTCCACTGTATTCAGCACAGCCCATGGTGTGTCTGGAGACAAAACGAGAAACACCGGTGATGGCGATCTGCACTTGTAACCATAACCTGGGGCAGAGAAACTGCTACCAGCAGCACTTCATTATTGTCGACCGTATTGAAAATACGGTAGACTTTGAGATGAGACTGGTCGGAGCACGTTCCGGAGCATGCAAATGACGAACATGGGCGGGCACACATCAGAATCTGACGCACTGAAGTAACACGATAAAATTACGTCATGCCTAGCTACGCCGAACCGCGCTGTTGAACGTACACAAGTTTGGCGGGAAACCCCGTGTGTATGTGTGCGTGTGTGTGTGTGGATAGGTGTGTGTATGTATGTAGACACTAGTTTCTCCTATTTCTGTGTACGTACAGATCTGAAAATTTAGGAAATGCTTCCTTCAAGACGTATCTCGGAGGACTTTTCAGCATTTTTAGATTGGATTACTCATTTTTAAAAAATGCCGTTTATACAAAGTCGGTTGACCCGCATTTGAGTCCGTAATTTTTGTTATATTCATTTGAAATTTTGAATACAACTAGCATCGAGAAGGATATTGGATGAGTTCGTTAACCAGCTTTGTATCTATTTAATGTTTTTGTTAAAAAAAAATAATTCATCTCAGAAAAAAATGTCGAAACGAACTATTCTCGACTTCAGACAGTGACGGTGACGTAAAAGCATTATACATTGTTGCTATTGTTATACATTGTTGCTGAACTGACGCAAAGCACCAAACACGTCATTGTTTTACATTAATTTGACACAAATCTCTCTGACAGTTTGATTTAGGAAGACCTCTTATAGAAAGTCGATTGACCCACATTTCACTCCGTAATTTTCGTTCTATTCACTTGGAATTTTGGATAGCTGGCTTTGAAATAGACATTGGATGAGTTCGTAATCCAGCATTGTCAGTACCTCTTCAACTTTCTGAACAATAATTAATTCATTTTTGCAAGTTTTGGATCCAGTAACTCCCATCAAACAGTCAGCCCTGGCAGAGGCTGTGGGGGGGGGGAAAAAAGTCAGCCATGGAAGAGGCCTTTCGGATGAGTGACGTGTAACATCAAATGCGTCACTGTGTACGCAGCGTCGTGAAACGGCTAGCGATGCCATGACGTCAAGCTTATAGTGACGTCATTTTGCTGCTCATGCTATTATTCTTCAGAATTCCTGTCGCTAAATGAACCCACAGGCCACACAGGGCAATTAGGTTACGCCCCCTTTTCACACACTGTTATCTGTTAGCCTTTTGCAGCATAAAACTATGAACGAAGAACTTTTCTGCCAAAACAAAAAATCCACGCGGAGCACATCACAGGAGAAGCTATTTCAGCAATTCTTAAAAAAATTAAGAGTTAGCGTTTTTCACAACACTCAAATGCATTAAGTACCCCATGACAAAACTGTCGTCTGCAAGCCTGCATACAACCGTGCACATGCCCCAATTAGGCTCCCATGAACACACTAGGTCGACTAAAATTACCCAGATTTTGCTCTTTTTCACACCACCTGTCATGCCTTTTGTTGCTCAAAACGCCAAAAAAGGCATACAATTGAAGTTTTACACCCTAAAAAAATGGCAAAAAGGGAGGAAATTTTTTTAAACTATTTCTGGCGGAAAAGTTACTACATGCACCGGAAGCAATTACCCTGTGTGGCCACAGCGTACTAATGCCATTAGTAATGGCGGGAAGCGCCGTGTGTCCATCTTTATTTGTGTGCGCCGGCATGTGTGTTGATCAGAGATTGGCTTAGAGAGGAGGAAAATGGATCAGAAGGGTACAATGGTTCCTTTGACCTCCCGAAGGCCTACAAGGGTCTGTGCAGGAAACCCCTGCTACCAATAACGTATTTTGTTTTCATTCCTCCGCTATTTTCGTAAAAGAAATCAAGAAGAAATCTTCCGACCTGGGTCACACCAGACATGACTGACGACAAAGGAATATACATTTATACATAATAGAATTATGACGTAATTTAAAATCTTTCATGACGCTGTACTCTCCAGTAGTGTGCCTGTTGTTTCGAACAACACTAAGTAACTTTGTACTTTAGAAAGTGTTGGTGATCTTTTATAGAACAAAACTGGCATCCAAGACGCGTCAGAAAGAGGGCTACAAAAAGTCGGCCATTTGTCGCTACAAGGGTTTTTGTATTCCGGTCACATGGTACGGTTTGGGCTAAAGTATTTGGTCGTGTGACGTAGGGATGAAAACAATATAAGTTGTTGGTAGCACGGGTTTGCTACACGGACCCTTATAGGTCTAAAGGAGGTCAAAGAAACCATTGTACCCCGAAGGCCGGAGGGGCACCATGGTTCCTCTGACCTCCCGAACTAATAACGTATTTGTTTTCATTTCTCAACTATTTTTGTAAAAAAAAAAAAATCAAGAAGAAATCTTCCGAACTGGATCACGCCAGACATGACTGACGTCAAAGGAATATACATTTATACATAATAGACTTATGACGTAATTTAAAATCTTTCATGACGTTGCCGTCTACAGTTGAGTGCCTGATGTTTCGAACAACAATTAAGTATTGGTGATCTTTTGTAGAACAAAACTGGCACCCGAGACGCGTCAAAAAGAGGGCTACAAAAAGTCCGCCATTAGTCGCTACAACGGTTTTTGTAGCTTGGTCATGTGGTACGGTTTGCGCTAAAGGGATTGGTCGTGTGACGTAGGGATGAAAACAAAATTATCTTCTGCGGTGTATCAATGCACGGTATTTATTTTTTTTTTTTTTTGGTCACTGTAAAACAAGTCACTATAGTGATTTGTTTTACAGTGACCAAAAGAAATAAGTACTGTGCATTGATACACTGCAGAAGAAATAAACACTGTGCATTGGTGCACATCGTGAAAATGCATTTCTCCACCCACAGCCTATGCATGCAGCCATCTGACAAACATATTTCATTTTCAGACTCGCCAAAGACAGACTTTACTTATACTATGAAGTTTACCTGAACTGAAAACTGAACTTTCGATGAACCCAACCCTCCTCCCTCTTCCGACACATTTAAACAAGAACCGTAACGGCTGCAAAATAACGTGAACATTCCCAATGATGAGTTTTATCCCTTGGGGGAAAAAAAGGGGGGAGGGTTGGGGTCATTTAGAGTTCGGTTTTCAAAATTTATAATGTGTTCGATGCGCTTTAAAGGCAATTTCAAACAAAGCTTCTAGCGCAAACTCAGTCTGATCGATGAATCGACCGTGACAGCTCAACGGCAGAGTTCGATTTGCTTCGAGCTTCTAACAGTAATTTCCAGCTCAGCAGCCAGTTTATTTCCCGTCGCATGTGGCAGAGAAAGTTAACTCCTTCATTGCCAGTGGATGCATTGCATATTGTGTTTTTGAAACAGCGTTGTAAATTCAAGGCCAAAGAGCTCCAACCGTCAAAGGAATGTGACTACGAAGTGGTTTCAGCAAGAGGTTATAGATCCTCATGAGCCCCCGTAACTGCGGGGGCTCATGAGGATCTACACCTCTTGCAGCCTGGGTGGTGTTCAGCTTTTTTGGACAGTTTTCAGCTTTTCTGGGCAATGAATGGTTTTAAAGAAGAGATGTGGTCCCGCGGTTCAAAATTTTATATAAAAAAAAATTATAAATAAACTCAGCAGAGCTCGAATATCTGTGCTTACCTGGTTTCCACACTATCGTCTTGTTCTGCAAGAACACAGTCCAGGTGGTCAGAAGTGCGTTTGTAGCCACAGACGTTGTGAACAGCCGGTCTTCCGCGTGTATCTGACCAAACGTAACACGCAAGTAGTGAGAACAAATACTGTCGAATGCAGGATTAAGCGACTCACAGCTACTGACGATACCCTTCGAATGGCATCGTCAGCAGCAACCAAAGGGTTACAAACGACGAAATAGAATTACGGACCTGGAATCCAACTTCGACACCGTCGATAATGACCTGTAATTCATGGTTAACTCATCGTACCCCATATTTTGCCGTTGTCCTCTGAAGACTGCTTTGCAGTGCAGTACACAGATCGACCATGATAGTTCAAGGGTGATGCCAGAATAGCTTGGCGCCCATAGGCGCCATGCTATTCTGGCATCACCCTTGAACTATCATGGTCGATCCATATCTTGCTGTGGTGTGTCTGGGGTAGAATGAGTTAAATGAGTTTAACCCTTCACTGCCAGTGATCGCACAATGTGTGTCTGATATCTTCAATCATCAAGCGCAGCAGACACCCCAGCCGTCCATGGACCATACACACAGTGGCGTCAGCAAGTCGTAGATTCTGATGATCGCCCTCAACTGCGGGGTGTGTGTGTGTGTGGGGGGGGGGGGGGGGGGGTCACGAGGATCTATGTCGTCAGCTCAGCTCTCTTTTGTTCGGCACTGATGGTGTTAAAAGCGAACTGAACCCAGAAAAGCTCAATGCTAACTCATTCAGCCCTTAATATACGCAACGCATAAACTATTCTGGCATCATCCTTGAAGCAGCATGGTCGATCTATTTCTTGAACTGTCTGGCATATCTTCTTCAACAACCCCAGTAGCAAAACGCCTACGGGCCCACGACGGCCGCAGTGGGCCCGCGCACAGCCGTGCGCGGGCCCACTGCGGCCGTCGTTGGCCCGAGGACCTTTGCTCACTGTGAAATTTAATAATACTCACCTTTTGACTCAGTGAGCCGAGCCCCTGTGCGTGCAGCATGCGGCCCTGTGCATGTACCGAAAACAGTACCAGAGGCTGAATACACAATGGGTTAACCCCTTGACTGCTACTGGCGACGTCGCTCCGGCGGGAGGAAAGGACATGTAACTACGCGTCTTAGTTTCCACCGAACAGTATCGTCAGTAGCTGTCGAGTGGTTAAAGTATAAAACTGATCATTTGTTTGAAAAATTATTTTTAAAAAATAAAATAAAAAATGACCACGGTATTGTTGTTCTCATCCACGTCTCCGTCGCCCAGGAAGTCGTCAAAGAACGCGTAGTCCTGTCCTTCTGTCTTGGCCTGCTTCAGCACGTCGGACGTCATGGTTCTTTCTAGCGCAGACTTTAGCACAGGGTACACCTCTTGCATCACCTGCACAGAAAGGGGACATAAGGAAATATAATTGAAAGAAAACAGTTTATAAAACAAACTGAAAAACCATAGCCCTCAGTCTTGCCTGACTCAGGCAAGGCTACGGGCTGTTGTCTTTTTTTCAGTTAATGTTTGGTTAGAAGGAACCAAAGCCACCCGCCATTCTTCTCGTTTGAAAGACATAGAGTCAAGGCTCGCTGGGCCGACGTCGGCAGCAGTGGGCCCGCGCACGTTCGTGCGCGGACCCACTGCGGCTGACGTCGGCCCTAGGACCTCTTGCATACTGAGGAGGGACTTTGTTGGGAATTAACGAGGGAGTACTGAATGTTTCGCCTCTTCAGCGACGGGATCCTGCCTTGGTGTCAAGCCTGTAAGCGGTTACTGCTGACCTTGTGGCATGTCGATGTGCTACCAAATCTCAGCTAAATGTTTTTCTTTCAAAAGAACAACAGATGTATGCTGCAAACAGAAATAAAATGACAGGCTCAGATTTCTTTCTCTCAAGTTAAAAAAAAAAAATTAAAAAAAAAATTAATAAATAAATCATCCCACACATATTGTACGGGAGCACATACGTACGTGCACTTTGAAATTACGCGGAACGGCTTAAACAGACTAGCATAAAAGTACACATAAGCAAGCGCGCACACATACACCCAAAGACATGGGCGCCCACAAGATATCATAACCATGATTACTCAGCAGCGTACTTACCTGTGGCAAAGGCATGACCTGCAGAGCCGTCTCCATGCGGGCGTAGGTCCTGGCCACGAACCAGTAGAACTCGAACACGGAGGGGTAGTAGGTTAGCGCCAGGTCCGGTCTCCCGTACATGTGGTTCACTACCTGGTGAGCTATCATGGACGATGTGTTCACGTACACTTGCTGCAAAACCAAGGAAGAATGACACTCTTTCACTTCAGTCCTGAATCGACTGTGATAGCTACAGTATTGCCTAACTGACGTTCCCAATGCGCAAAAGGCCATCGGGCCGACGTCGGCAGCCGTAAGCCCGCGCACGGTCGTGCCGCCGCGGGCCAACGGCGGCCGACGTCGGCCCGACGGCCTTTTGCGCATTGGGTTGTGCGAAAATCTGAAGTAGGTCAAAACTGCACCTGTTTCGACGAAAACAGTGGATTAGAAGCCCGTACAAATATGGAGTACCGCCCGGACAAACATGTAGTACCGCATGTTTGTCCGGGTTCAAAAGCCCGGACAAACATGGGAGTACCGCGTGTTTGTCCGGGTTTTTATCCATTGTTTTCGTCGAAATGCACGCAGCAGCTCTGACCTATTTCTGATTTCGTCTGTTAGCTTGAACAAAAAAAACACAAAAAACACACACACAAATCTCCCTTACCTTACAGTGAATACGTTCAAAAACAGTAATGGTACATATATCTACTGTAAATCGATACACATCGCAGAAAGCACAGTTCTGACTGTAATCTTTGTTACTGATAAACCACAGGCGTTATAAAGCGCGCGAGGGTTTTACTTTAGGCCTACTCGAAGAAAGCGTGTATTATATCAACACGCGCTTGACGGGTGCCTTTGTACTCATCCTTTCATTCGTTAACCCTTTTCATCCTGTTTTCATCCTGAAATTAATTTGACCATGATAGTTTAAGGGTGGTGCCAGAATAGCTTGGCGCCTGAGGCGCCAAGCTATACTGGCACCACCCTTAAACAAAATGTTAGTTATTGGGGTTTAACGCCAAGCAGGCGACGAAGGCCATCTCAATAAAATGGTTGATCTATCTCCGAATCTGTAACGTAAAAACGTTAAACGTTTAGGGCTTATGGTATTTTGTCCATCACGAAGGTGATTTCAAATAGGGTCTGAACAAATTTTGACCCCAGCTGGATTCGAACTCGGGACCTTTCGGACGAGAGTCGAACGCTCTACCACCAAACTACCCAGCGCCCCCTTAATCTGTAATGTAGTCTTCTTAGGACAATAAGCATTTTTTTTTTAATATCAGCTTCAGGGTGTAACGAGTTAACATACCCTGACTAGGGTATCGTCAAGAGTGTCGTATGGCAGAACCCCGCTAAGAACGCCGGCCGTGAGACCGTACAGAGCGTTAGCAGCCACTGTCACATCCACGTTGTTAATCTGGAAAGGCATGGCCACCCCACGGTAGTAATTCTTCCGAGCCTCGTCAAGGTTCTGAACCTGCACAATACACACAAAAAAAGTACACGTGTAGTTACTTAGGTTGCTTCAGTGCGTTTGGTTTTGACTAAATTTAGATTACAAAGGTGACTGCCAAGCGTGTCACAACGCAAAAAATAACCCAAAGGCGAAAGAAACGCGCTTAGAAAAGACACTTACAACACAATTTATTAAAATAAATTGTGTTGTAACTTTCTTTTCTAAGCGTGTTTCTTTCTCCCTTTGGGTTCTTCTCTGGTTTTGACTGGTTTGGCCCGGGTTGGTTTAGGTTGGACTGGGCTGGAATTGGTTCGGTTTGATTTGGACCGATTTCGTCTGGACCAATTTAGTTTAATGTGATATATCGTATTTCTTTTGTTTTACTCTCTTTCATAAAAAGACCTGGCTCAGAGCGCCCGCGCTAACATGCGTTGATCCAGGGACGGAAAAAAACAAAGACATCGCCGGAGTTAAACAGAAGACACAGATCTTTATAAAAATTTACTTCAGACAACCTGATTCGTTTTGTCCCAGTTAGCATAGACGCTGAGCGAATCAGGCAAGGCCACTGAGCTAGTAGTGTTTGAGTCAACCCGCAAAACCTGTTGGAAAGGAAGTCACATTGTCCGAAAATTTCGAAAACTGTTTAACCTGGGTCTTTTTTTTCCAAAACATGTTTCTTTCTTAGTTATTTCCTTGCATTTTTACAAGCTTGGCGGTCACCCTTTTTGTCTGGATTTTGATAAATGAAAGTTGAGGACGTGAAAGGGTTGCCACTGTTCTTACCCATGTAGGTACAAGAGCTATGTCCTCCCCTCTCGCCTTGGCCTCGCCCAAGAAATGACGCATGTAGTAGAAGGTGCGGACGTCGATTGTGTTCACGTTCTGGTCGCCTGTGAACGGTCTGTACGCGTAATGCCGCAACGCGTCGATTGTCGACGTCAAGTTGCTGTTCTGCTGACGCCACAGGGCCAGAGCGTCAGGCGTGATGTCAGCCATATCCGTCAGAAGAGAGCCCAGGCCAAGGTTGACATAACTGTCGTCAAAGTCAGGCGGGATGTGAAAGGCACGCTCAAATGTCGACCTGCAACAAAGACAAAGCCCAGTGCGCAAAGTCCAGTTGGCACAGCCATGCGCGGGCCAACGGTGGCCGATGTCGGCCCGATGGCCTTTTTGCGCATTGGGAGGCCACGGCTGCTCTATGATTTGATCAGGACTGCGAGCATGTTTATATAGGCCGGCCGAGAAAAGCGAGATTTTTATTGTGATACAATGAAAATCTCGCTTGTGACAAAAATGGACTTAGTGTCCTTTGCCTGTACAGGGTACAGAGTGACGGGGACAAAATCAAAACAATTACTTGACTTGTCACGTACTGCACTCCGCAATGACTCTAGAGGCTCGAGATCAAGGGTCTGTATCTCCTGCAGTGGGGTGGAGTTTGTCGTGTCCCGGCAGTAAACAGGTTAAAATACCAAATACAAACGACCAAAATTTCAAAGGCCTTAAAATTCTAACCTCGAGACTGACGATACCGTTCGGTGAAAAAGACGCGCATACATGCGTCTTTTCCGCCGAAGGTTATGCGTCTTTTCCGCCGAAGGTTATGCGTCTTTTCCGCCGAAGGTTATGCGTCTTTTCCGCCGAAGGTTATGATCAGTAGCAGTCAAAGGGTTACAACAATTGTGATGCCGAATTTTCTGCTAAAAATTAAATTAAAAAAAAAGAAAGTTGCTAAAAAACTTTCTGTGTATGTATACCAAAAAAAAAAAAAACACACAAAAAAATCGGTTATACTATTGACTACCATTTTCAAAAAGAGGAATACTTTGAACTGTCTAACGATTCACCCGGCAATTCAACAGCTCACATGCGGCCATTGCAAGCGGATTTAAGAGACTTCAGGTGTCTTGACGAAGCTTGTGGCCGACGTGAAAATGGTTGGAATGTAGCAATGGTCTCATCATAATATTAAGCCACACAAGTGCGGGAGTTGTCGGCGGTGTTCCGACAGTTTAACCCATTTAACCCCTAGGCTGCATGCCCCAAATATTTGGGGTGCCACGCACCTAACGCCTAGACGGATCCACCAGGAGACGGATCCACCAGGAGCCAAGCTAATCTGGCGCTACCCTTGAATTATCATGGTGGCCATCAGGTGACAAGCTAATCTGGCGCTACACTTGAATTATCATGGTCGATCTATCTCCCGCTGTAGTGAGCCGGGGCTAAAATGGTTTAATAATCAGCATGAACGAAAAACCAAAATAATTACGCACCTCAATGACAGAAGTTCTTTGATGTCCGCGGCCACGTCACCGAGTCCTACCAGCTTGAGGATGTCCTCCACCAGTTGCTCTGGGACGACGTCGAAAATTCCGAAGGCGCGAAGCATGTTCCACGGCGTGCTCTCCCAGGTGCCCGTCGTCTCGTTGTACTCTAGGGGCCAGAAGTTCATTATAGAGTTGTTGTAAGGTCGGTTCTTGTCGCGGTACGCATCTATAAGAATGGAGAAGGAAAGAAAAAAGACGATTAACTCCTTGATTGCCGGGACACAGCCGTCCCGATGGCCTTTTGGTTATTAGGGACGCGGTCTCAGTAACCTTAAGGCCATCGGGAGGACGACGTCGGCCCGTGACAATAGAGAGGTTAAGTTAACGCCAAGCGACTCTTAACAACGAACGAGAGCGAAGTCACGGCGGAAACCTGCTTCTGCCTTAACTCATTTTGCCCGCGACACACCAAAGCAAGATATGGCACGACCATGATAGTTCACCACCCGTGAACTATCATGGTCGATCTGTCTCCTGAATTGTAATAGTCACTCAGCGGATAACTCCGAAATGTGGGTATTTCATACTTCGGGCACAATGAGTTAAGCATAGACAACACTTCGAACATCTCCAACAAGCACAGATCCTCTAGGAAGCATGGATACGGGCATACACCGATGGATCAGCCACAGATGCAGTTCAGAATGGAGGGGCTGGGGTGTACATTCAGTACCCAAACGGAAAAATGGCAGGCAGAGGCAGTACCAACAGGCCTTCACTGCACAACTTACAGAGCTGAGGTGGAAGCCCTGGTCCGCGCTGCAAACACCCTTAGTGGCACTGCAGACCCTGATGCCCAGATTGTCTTCCTGACTGATGCCATGTCTGTCCTTGATGCAGCAACAGCAAGCAAACTGCAACGTCTACAAGAGGCACTGCAAAACATCAAGTGCACCAGACTGATGTGCAGTGGATCCCTTCACACTGTGACATCTATGGCAATGAAGAAGCTGACAGAATGGCAAAAGTGGGCACAGAGGAAGAACAAGATGAAAATGGAGTCAGCTTCACATAGATGAAGACCATGTACCATCATTAAGTCTGTGTACAGACCACTACAACGGCCCCTAGACAGTCACCATCAGCTGTCCAGACAAGAGCAGGTCACCATCTTCCGTCTGAGGACCGGGTACAACCGACTCAATTTCCACCTGCACAGACGCTTCCACCTTGTGCCATCTCCCCTATGCCCTTGTGGAGAAGTAGAGCAGACCACAGAGCACATCCTCCAGGACTGTGGGAACCATCAGCTGCTGAGGGAGGAGATATGGCCGAAGCCCGCCACTCTACAAGAGAAACTGTACGGGTCTGTGGAGGTGCTACAGAAGACCACAGATTTCATTTTGAGAGCCAAACTCAAAGTGTGACGGCGTTCGAGAAGAAGAAGAAGCACAGATCTTCAAGATCATCAGCCGAGTGCTCATGAAGACCTTTGCGTCTGGCTGACCAGGCCAGCCCATGCCTATGATGTACGCCTCTGTGTTCCTCTCGCGGAGTGGTTGCGGGGTTATCGGTCTGTGATAGTTTCAGAAACAAATTGTGTCCACCGGCAGTGAAGAGATTACGCTGGAACATAGAGCTGTGCAAGTGTCCTGGTGTGTTTTGTATGTGCCCGTCAGAACTGTAAGGCCTCTAAAATTCGAATTGAGTTGTTGCCGGTCTATCCCGCCCCGCCGCCCCCACCCCCCACCCCCACCCCGCCCCCCACCCCTCCCCCACCCCCCACCCCCCTAAAAAAAAGGGGGAAAAAAAGAAACAAAGGGTAAGACTGACTTACATGTACCGCTAATAGTTAATTATTTTGTAGAGTACAGATATGTCTGTTATTACGTATTTCAGGGGGATGGGGAAGGGGGGGGGGGGTAGGGTGATGACATAATCTAATCCTCTAAAAGAAGAAGATAAGACAATATATAGGCCCTTACCAAGAGATAAACGACTGTCACCCCTAGTCAGTGCATACTGAGGTCAGAAGTTCATGATAGAGTTCTTGCAGATCAGCTCTAGTGGTGACAGATGTTGTACGGTGGCCTTTGCGCACTAGGTAGTCTGGAGTATAATGCACATCAACGCGCGCCAACCCGATACAGAGAGTCAATACAGTTTGTGACCCGACACTGAGAATCGATACAGTTTGTGACTCGATACTGAGAATCGATACAGTTCGTGAACTGTATCGATCCTCAGTATCGAGGTGCAGAAATGAGGTAAATCAGATTTCCGGAAATCGCCTAGATATTGTGCGCCCTGCACGGACCCACTACGACACGGACATCAGCCCGAAGACCTAGCTCTTGCATCCCAGTAAGCAAAGGTCCTCGGGCCCACGACGGCCATAGTGGGCCCGCGCACGCACGTGCGCGGGCCCACTGCGGCCGTCGTGAGCCCAGTAGACGCTTTGCTACAGGGGATACTAGGGTACTCACCGATAGCCTGAAGAGCGTGCAGAAGCTGATCATCAGTGGGCCTCGGCGCGATGCTAGTGTAGTGGTGCGCCTCCAGAAGACAGATGGTGATCCAGGCTGTCGCGAACATGTTGTTGTCGTACACTGACAGCAAGTCGCGGAACTCTGCAATCTCCGGGCGGCCCGCCAGGTTCAGCTTCACCGCGCTGGGGTACAAGCCTTTGTCCCTCTCCCATCTGTTTATTAGTGTGTTGTTTGTGTGTGTTTTTTTAAATTGCTTTAGATAGTTAAAAGTGCAGTAAATTCGGGGAAGAAAAAAAAAATGTCCCAAGATTCACATTTTCTTCTTGCAATATCCTTAAGTAGAGAATTTTTACACAGAAAACCTGTGGCCGAGACCTCTGAAATAGTGTTGTTATGTCCGATTTTTGTTGTATCGGACATAAAAACCCGGTACTCTGCAAAAGGCGATCGGGCCGAAGTCAGTGGCAGTGGGCCCGAGCACAACCGTGCGCTGGCCCACCGCGGCCGGCTTCGGTTGGATCGATGGCCTTTGCTTACTCAGTGAGAAGCGAAATCGATTACTCGGCCCTATTTGTACGTCTGTAAATAAATACTTAATGTATATCATAACAATAGTGCACAAAAAGGTCATTTTCAGTCACGACATCCCAATGCGCAAAAGGCCATCGGGCCGACGTCGGCCCAATGGCCTTTTGCGCTTTTGGGATGTAATCATATGAGTGAAAACCAATAAGGGCGTGAAACACAACCACGCAAAAGGCAATGAACCTGACAAATTGCTGCTACTAACGATACCGCTCACCTGAACACACGCGCCAGTCATATCTCGACGGAAAAGAGTCAAAATACGTGTAACTGCTCATCTTTTCTGCCGAGCGGTAACCAGTCAGTAGCCGAAATCCAGTAAAAGGGTTTGACAATCACTTCAAAATGACTTACTTTACGGGCCATACGTAGTGTGTGTCCTTTTTCTCTTGAAGGTTTTCCAGTTCTGCGGCCAGCTGTTTCACAACATCTGCTGTTGAGGTGGAACGTGCAGATTTGCCGGCGGACATTTGTATTATTTCATCATGTTGCGTAGGTAACGCTTCAGCATTCGGATAAAAAAGCAGAAAGCAGAGGAAGCCTAGACCTGTAAGAAACTGCGGCATTGCTGTTCAGAAACTATATATGACACGCTGTAGAGATCTGTCAGTCGGCTTTTCGTTGACGACGAAATGTCCTTAAAATGACATGAGACTCAAACTAAAAATAAAAAAACTGTTATTTTTTGTCGACACTTAACAAAAGTCGTCAAGGCAATGCATTTAGGTGTCCACTCAGTTTTAATCCCAGACGTAGAGGATGTATTTCAAGAAAAGAAACGTATCTAAGGCGAGACTCCTGTCGGTAGATGATTCTTTCTGCAGACCAGCATCTGAAAGAAAGAGGGAACCTTATCGTCCCGCCTTAAATGATGTCAGTCGGAAGCTTATCAAAATCGGGTCAGAGCTACACTGAGTCGCACTGGCACGGCCAATCAATGTTCGTCAGTCTTAACTGAAATACAAGTACATGTACACGATGGCCCGACGCAACACGCCAAAACGATTCTCACGCCAGACCGTTCCAGAGTCTGCCCATCAAAAGGACTCACTGAATCAAGGTCGATGATCTTATCTGGCGGCGTGAGAGTCACTTTGGCGTGTTACTCCCAAAACTGACGCCCCGCAAACTTGCAACGCACAATTAAAATTAAGTAACTCAGCCGGATCGATCTCATATGCCATAATGGTGTACGGTCATTCTGGTGTGTTACACCGGCTGAAATCAAGCGTACTGGTGTACTAATTGTATCATTATAACAACCCACAATTCGTTGGGCCCTGACAGCTTTCATGACCTTGACGGCCACGTGTGTTCGGTTGGTGAACTCACACCACGGGGAAATCCCACGCCATGTACATGTACGCAGCTACACCTGGTCAAGTCAGTTGCTTCACATCAACACAAACTAATTTACGGCATAACACAAACCGAACCTGTAATGATCTTTTACGCAGACTGGGGTCAAGAGACAGGTGTAGATCGAGCATTGGTCTCTTCTTTTTACTGGACAATACGCCGGCGCCTCACGTGGTGGAGGGATGGCTTTTTCAGTTATGGGCGACAGTTTATTAGAGCATGCCACCTTCCATCGGGCCGATGGCCTTTGCGCACTTGGATCACATCATCGTTCTCCTTTCCCTATCATTATGAACATTTGAACTTGCCTCAGTTGTTGATACTGAGACACCCGGCCCTCAGTCGTCCAAGCGAAGAGAATAAACTTACAGACACTACGTTTTCAGAGTTTGCTGATTTCATGGAGCAGAATTCTGTGGTAAGCTTGTGATTGTCGGTGACTAACTTTCAGTTTGGACTGTTCTTCCAACGCCAACGGCTCGCATGATTGATCTCAGTATTACTGTGACAAACCTACAGTCTGTCTCAAAGCGGCGTGCGGCATCAGCCTGCGCATACCAAAGGTCATACACTAGACTGGGTCGTGTGTAGAGA
The DNA here is from genome assembly GCA_036245525.1 of Semisulcospira habei. NCBI lineage: Eukaryota > Metazoa > Mollusca > Gastropoda > Semisulcospiridae > Semisulcospira > Semisulcospira habei. The sequence goes on along the minus strand of BTPG01000004.1, from coordinate 119,423,350 downwards.
GGAAGACTCAATATAAATATTTAAATTAAATATTTTGCCCTAGGATAAACCAATCAGTGGACCATTCCACTTATCCTACCGTGACTGATTAATTCATCCTATAACAAGATATAATGCTAGGCCTAATTTTTATCCTAGGTCAAATTCGATTTAATCCTAGGACAAATCTGATTTACTCCTAGGACGAATTCGATTTAATCCTAGGACAAATTACAAATCGAAACAATCAATCAAAACATGATTCCGGCTTAGACCGGCTGAACACACACTGACACACGCACTCCCCACACACACGTTCAAGTGACACGCATATTGACACACATCTTGACTGACACACCAGGTCACTGACATCGCAACTACACTAGACACCTCAATCTTACCATGCCGTTTAACAGTTTTCCCTATGACCTACATATTGCATACAATGTAGTTTCAGTTTCCTCACTTGTACTTCAGGTTAGACCAAGGCTTAAGTAAGCCGTGTTGGCAAGATAAATGAGTAGTTCCGCGTCAGTCTTCATTTTGATGTTCACAGTGGGACTATGACAAACCGTGTGCGGCTGCATGTGTTCGTACAAGTGGTAGATCAGCAGTGTCAGCACTACAGCATACAAAGGGCTTGTTTCGTTTTCTTTGCACAGTTACTAGAAACTTAAAACGTCAGTCACAGTAACTGAATCAGCCTGGTCAGTCAGACGATTTTCCGTGGAGACATCAAACACGTACGTGTATCTAACTACGTACTTGTATACATTATGTTGCTGAATAGAAAACAAGTAAAGTTTCATACAACCTTTAGCGATTTAAAATACCATGTCCAGCTGAAGGAAGAGTTAAATGGGACGATCTGGATGATCAACTTTGTAAACAAAAGGCCGTCTGCTCGTTACCCTGAGTTATCACCCCTTGCACGCACTTCCGCTTGGGTCCGGTCAACTCGCCCAAGTACCATCTCGCGCAATCAACTCGCCAAAGCCTAGTTTGTTTTTCTTCGAAATGAGTGTGCCATTTTCTCAGCTTACTAAACAACAAATGACGTCGGTGGAAATTAACCTTTTCTGTGACCTAAAAGTCAATGAACAGCATTTTTTTTTAATATGACTTGTCTATAATGTTATTTACAGTGAACGTCGGAAGTATATAACAATGAACCTATCATGTGCATAGAAAATTGGAGCAAGCACTTTAAAACTCATTTAGAGTGGGAGAAAATATTATGTACGGCCATAAAAAAAACTACTTCTGATCCTCAGCTACGCTGGTTTCAGTACAGACTTATCCACCGAATGCTTCCAACGAAAAGATATCTTTTTTTGAGAAAATTGTCAGATTCATCTGTCTGTACCTTTTGTGGAAATGAGGAAGAAACCTTAACATACCTTTTCTGGAACTGTGGGCATGTCCAGTCCTTCTGGACAGTTCTAATCGACTGGTTAAAAGATACATATAATCACTTTTCCACTCTCTCCCTATCCGAGATATTTGTACTTTTTGGTAGACAGCAAAATATTGTTACAGATAAGGTGTTTGACCTTATTCTGTTATTGGCAAAATTTCACATATACAAATCAAGACTGCAAAATATTTTTTCCAAATATTGTGCATTTTAAGCAGATGCTTAAATACCGCTATTCTGTAGAAAAACATACATACGTAATGAAAGGTAAATTAGAGATATTTAATCGTCATTGGTCTCTGTATTCAGAAAATACCTCGTAATTGTACTATTTTATTACTGCTTTTCTTGCTTCCTCTCTCTCTCTCTCTCTCTCTCTCTCTCTCTCTTCTCTCTCTCTCTCTCTCTCTCTCTCTCTCTCTCTCTCTCTCTCTCTCTCTCTCTCTCTCTCTCTCTCTCTCTCTCTCTCTCTCTCTCTCTCTCTCTCTCTCTCTCTCTCTCTCCCCAAGACGGCCACTAAAGCTACGCTTGAGCAAATAAATTACACTCTTGACCCAATTCAAAAAAACTGGGAAACTGACCCCTCCAGAATTTTTCTATGGAGAATAGCCATCCATGAAAGATATCTTGAGCAGCCGCTTCCCCTTGGGGCTACAGCTGAATGGAAAGATCAAGATGCCAATCATAACCCAGTGAAATGGCCTATCTACCCTCCCTACCCCGAGTCGCTACAGAGTACTATACTGTGGCTTAGACAGGGATCGTCTAAAACAGGCTGTCGACTCACAATAACTGTATTTTACACTACACGCCTTATCAGAGCCCAAGGCAAGGGATGCGAGAGGTGGATATTTCAGTAAGGAATTTGAAATCATGAAGGATGTCGTAGAGCAGTTTCGCTCCAATCTTGATTCCAAGTCGCTACCTCTCTCCTCCCCCTCTTCCCCACTCGCGCGGCTGCCTTCCGCCCCCTCCATTATCCCATATCATACTGAGGCTAAAGGCTTCAAATTTGTACACTGCCATATGAAGCTACATTATAGTACTTACAGATAAGGATATAGACCAATGGCTTTAGTTCAAGGGTGGTGCCAGAATATGCTTGGCGCCTCTAGGCCTCTATTCTGGCACTACCCTGAACTATTTTAGTCAAACTTATTTCACACACAGGTGTATTCCGAATGATAAGGATTAAGACTGACAGCGAGTCCCCGCCCATCCTGAACCCTGATGAACCGATAAAACCACTCCTCTGCGAGTCAGCCTCTACTGTACCTATAGAGACTCCATCCCATTCATCCAGACCCATGTCGCCAGCGGCGACCTCAACTAATGCCGAAACTGACGGCAAAGCCTCGCCTGCTTCAGGCACCCCTGATGATGTAACGGACACTGTAGCCCTGTACCATGACCTGTCCCCTGCTACACTGCCGAAATCCCATTATGACGTCACATTGATCAGTACGCCAAAGGCATGTGTGCACTCAGATATCAATAGTACCCAGCGCGTCAACGATCAAGCGGACCTTCCCACCAGCAAAAACGACAGCCATGAGAATACCACTTCAACTACCTTCTCATCTAACAGTTGGAAGACTTGCTGAGCCAACTAGCAGCCGCCACAGAGTCAATAAGAGACCTACAAACAGAGCTATTGTCTGTGAAAAGTGAGCTGGCTACTATAAAAGGGCAATATGCAACACTTCAAGAAAAGCAAACCGTTCTTGATAGTGCCATCAGGGACACTGAGGTCATGGTAAAAAAAATGGCAAGTTAGCCGAAGAAAAGTGTTTAACAGTGGCTGAACAATCGCACCACGTAGCTCTGGAACAACTGACCAAGGACCATGAGAAACTTATCAAAGAACATGAAACACTGAATAGACAAATGAACAAGCTAGCTAAAACCAAGGACACTCAGAGTGCTGAAATCACGGAACTTAAAGTTCAGTTTGATACTTTGTGTCGGTCACTGTCCCCCACCGCGCCCACTCAAACTGATGCCAGCCTGCACACTGACAAAGCCCTCACCTTAAGCGCCCAGTCATCCATCACCCCTCCGGCCCTACCTCAAGTATTGGAAGCTGGTCAGTGCACGCCACCAATCAGCCCTGGGGGGAATAGCTGTAGCGGGACCGGGACCGAAGGGGTGTCGGCTATTCCTATAAGTCGTCAGCCACCGCAGGATAACTTACATGTCCCGTTCACTGTGCGACTACCGGCTAAAGCCAGGATAGCGGGACTACTGATTGGCGACTCTAACTTACAGCGGGTAGATCGCCGGAGACTGGATCCCAGCGGGGCCACGTGTGTTAGAACCCTACGAGGGGCATGGTGACAGTTGGACAGCTGGCGGCAGTGGCCCTGACTCATTGCGAACCACGTGCTGACATTGGACATGTAGTGGTCCACTGGCACGTTGGTACAAATGACTGCGCCTCAGGCCATGACATTGACGTCATCCTGAGGGACTACGTTAATAAGTGCGTCATCATCATCATCATGATGGAGTCAGCTCACAGAGATGAGCCATCTTAGTCGTGTACAGACCCCAACGGCCTAGCAGTTACCATCAGTCCAGACAAGAGCAGTGCCACTTCGTCTGAGGACGGCCAACGACTCATTCCACTGCACAGACGCTTCCCTGTGCCATCCCCTGGCCTTGGGAGAGCAGACCACAGAACATCCTCAGGCTGGGAACCAGCCGCTGAGGGGGATATGGCCGAGCCGCACTCTACAGAGAAACTGTACGGCCGTGGAGCACTACGAAGACCAGATTCATTTGGAGCAAACTCCAGTGTGACGGCGTTCGGAAGAAGATATCTCATCTCATCAGTCCTTGCCGAACTGGCGCTGGGGGCTGAAGGCAGCACAGACAGTGCTCCCTGAGTCTATTTGGGCGGTGCAAGCAAGTCTGGCATCTCGAGTTCGGTCCATTCTTTTATGTTTGCGACCCAACTCTTTCTCTGACGACCTCGCCGACGACTTCCTTCGAGAGTGCCTTGGAGGATAGTCTTGGACAAGGTGTTGTGTCGGGTCACGTGGCCAAACCAAGCAAGCTTGCGCCGTTTCACGGTTGCCAGAAGGGGTTCATGTGGGCCCACCAGGGAAGTGACGATGCTCCGTACATAATTATTCGTTGGTCTTGTGCTCGCGGTACGAGATGCGGAGCAACTTCCTCAGGCACTTGTTCTCAAAGGCCTGGATTTTCTTTTCTGAGTCTGCAAGCAGTGTCCAAGTCTCACAGCCGTAGAGTAGAATAGACACTACGAGGGACTTGTAAAGCCTGTACTTGATGGTGAAGCTGATGGAGTTACTTCGCCATATCCTGTCCAGCCTGGCCATTGCGGATGTTGCTGTACCTATCCTGATACGGATCTCTGCTATGCAACTACCGTCTTTGGACAGGGTGGCTCCCAAGTACTTGAAGCTATTGACCTCTTCTAGCTTCTGGCCGTTCATGTGAATGTTGCTGCTGCTGTCGCTTGTGGTGTTGATCATCACTTTGCTTTTATCCGTACTGATCTCCATGCCATAAGACCCTGCGCTACTTGAAAGTTTGTCTGTCAGGTTTTGGAGCTCACTATTGCTGCCTGCCATGAGGTCAATGTCGTCTGCGAATCGAAGATTGCACAGGGATCTGCCACCAATAGAGATTGAAGTATGGTGGTCGTGGAGGGTTTCCTGCATGATCTTCTCCAGGAATATGTTGAAAAGGACAGTAGAGAGCAGGCATCCTTGACGGACACCGATCGTCGTCCTGAAGAACTCGCCTGACTGATTGTTAAGTAGAACCGCGCTGCAGGCGTTCTTGTAAAGCGCATCTATCATTTGGATCAGTCCCTCCTCTATGTTGAACGATCTCATGACTTGCCAGAGTCCGTCGTGCCAGACGCGATCAAATGCTTTCCTGAAATCAATGAAGTTGTGGTAGAGTTCGCGCTGATGCTGCAGATGTTTCTCGATCAGGACGCGACAGTTGAAAATCTGTTCTACAGTGCTTCTTCCAACTCTGAAGCCAGCCTGTTCTTCTGCCAGCAGTTCCTCGGCGAAAGTTTTGAGGTGGTTGAGAATGATTCTAAGCATTACTTTGCTATGGTGACTTATCAGACTGATAGTTCTGTAGTTCTGGCACTGTTTCAGGTTTCCTTTCTTGGGGAGCGGGATCACTAGAGACTGTGTCCATTCTACTGGCCATTTCTTTTGCTCCCAGATCTTTTGACAGAGTGTAGTGAGGCCCTTCGTTGTTACTTCTCCTCCATGTTTCAACAGTTCAGCAGGTACGTTGTCTACACCTGGAGACTTTCCTCCCTTCAGGCCGCGTACGGCTGCTTCCACCTCTTCAGCTAACACTGGCAGGTCTTCAACCTTCCTGGCCCCAGCCTGGTTGTTTTGGAGGATGCTGGTGTCTGGCTCAGCCTTGTAGTTATACAAGTCTCGGCAGTACTCAGTCCATCTGTTTAGTACAGCAGTGTTTTCCGTAAGGAGTTGGCCGCTGCTGTCTTCGATGACTGTGGCTCTTCGCTGTTGAGTCTTGGTGAGGGTCCTTAGCGTTTCATAAGCCTTCTTGCTGTTGCCGTTTGCCATGCCCTCTTCCACGCTACAACACTGGTCTTCAATCCAATCTTCTTTGGCTTCTTTCATCCTCTTCCTGATCTTCTTGTTGACAAGTCTGTACTTGTTTGCTGATGTGAGGTCTTGGCCTCTCTTTTTCTTCCAGGCTCTCCTCTCATCACAGAGATCGAGGATGTCATCGGTGACCCAGGGCTGTTTGCGCTTCCTCTGCTTCCCCAGCACTTCTTCTGCTGTAGAAAGTAACACCTCTTTTATATTTCCAGCAAGGGTGTCTACGTCGCAGTCCAAAGTAGCCAAGGCTGCAAATCTGCCTCCACCTGGGCTTGGAAGAGCTCTTCTACTTCCGGGTCTTTTAGCTTCTGGAGGTCGAATCTGATGCGAGGGCTCTTGCTATCTCGTTTCAATGCCAGCTTCAACTTGAGGCTAGTAAGGACGAGGTTGTGGTCGCTGCCAATATCAGCGCCAGGAAAGGACCTCGTTTGTGCTTTGTTAATGCTGGATTTGAATCGTCGAGGCAGCAAGATGAAGTCAATCTGGTTATGGACCAGGCCTCCTGGCGATTGCCATGTCACTGTTCTTGACTTCTTGTGCACAAAGCACTGAACGGGAAAGCCCCCCCCCCCCCCTACCTGGCTAAGCTTTTCACTGAGAGCGAAAGGGTTTACAGCACTTTGAGGAACAGTCTCGTCATTGAACGGCCCCGAATTGACTTGTTTAAATCCAGCCTTTCTTACGCGGGTGCCTCAGTCAGTATTTATGGAACTCACTTCCTCCACATATACCGGCAGCAAACGAGACATCTTCCATTGTTTAGGACGAAAGCTTTTAAATACATCGGAGAAAACTTGAAAGAAACGTAGATAATATGTCCAAAAGAGTCATGTCAATGATTTCCTGTGGTCCTCCGTTTTGCACTTGTTTTTTTTTTTTTACATAATATCGCTCTTTATCGTGGTGTTTTGGGTGCTCACTAAATTCCTACACATGAGTAGCTGTATCATAAGTGTGCAGTCGCTTTCTATAAACACACTTTACATCGCACCCCCACCCCCCACCCCCACCCCCCACCCCCCCCCCCACCCCCGCCCCAAGACCCTGTCATTTTGCTGTGTGTGTGTGTGTGTGTAATCTTCAGCAATTTTGTAACTTGTATCGGAATGCAACACAAGTGACCTGTGGGCTGTAGCCGCTTGTTTTGTGTTGTTAACATATTGTTTTAATGTCGCTATTCAGATGGTGAGGCTAGCGCTGGCAGAATGTATGCAAACCAAGGGAATCACAGCGCTGTGACGACAGTTATTGTTTTCATGTCGCTTGAGAAGTAGAAGTATCCAATCATTCATGAGTCCTGTGCGCTTATTGTCTCTCCATCCTTGAGAATCTCATCAAGTATCCATTCATCTCATGCTTCATCTCTCTCTCTCTCTCTCTCTCTCTCTCTCTCTCTCTCTCTCTCTCTCTCTCTCTCTCTAGAGAGAGAGAGAGAGAGAGAGAGAAGTGATATTTGGTGTGTGACTTCATAAGTGAACGAGGATTTTGGTGGTGTGTTTTTTGTGAAAATTGGATAGACTGAACGTGAATAATTTGGAACTATAGTTCTTCAGCACCGGCTTTCCATTTAGCTGGAGGCGCGCGCGCGTGCAGGCCGTAGTATAAGATAAGCAGCCAAGCAGCGTGTAGCGATGTTTTTCCGCTCTCTCCAACAAGACGCCAAGCAAGCAAGCAAGCCAGCCAGCCAGATACAGAGCGCAAGTGCACGGTCCACCGCACAGCCAGCGCTCCCACTACACACAGCCGACCAAGTCAAGTCAAGTCAAGTCGCACGCTCGGCGAGATGGACAAAGGCAAACGGAACAGAAGAAAGACAAACAAACAGCAGGCGGAGGAATATGCCTCCACCCTCCCCCAAGCGTCTCGACAGCAGCCAGCGGCCCAACGGGAGACAAGGAGCTATCGGCCCCCTCTGTCTCCACCGATACGGCCGCAGGCGCAACCAGAGTGGGACCCACAGATAACAAGGACACCAGAAGGAAAATTCGTCGTGAGGCCGTTCGCTTATCCGACGGCCCCACACGACCTGTACCAGTTCCCATCACCAGAGCATACACAAATGCTCATGCAAGGACGGGCGACTCCACCCAGCCCGTACCATGACCAACGACAAGAAGAAGAAGAGGAGGAAGAAACACCCCCGGTCACCCCCTTGACACTGCTCGAAGAACCGGAGACATCGTCGGAGCCAGCATCTGAGCCGGACTTCCCGCCCTCCCCGCCGCCGGTCAATCTTCCCGAGTCAATTACCCGGGAAAGGCCGGCACTGCCTGTGGAGGCGGGAGCTCGGCTCAGGGGGATGGACTTTGACGATTTAGTCCTCCTGCTGCAGGATGCAGTCCCAATCATCAAAGCAGTCGAAGGGGACGACTACCACCGGGGGCTGGTCGCCGCCCGGTGGATGGTGCACGCTGGGGCGCTAAAGGACCTCCGCCCACCAAAATCCACAGAAACGGCCAGCCAAGCCACCACCTACAGAGATGGCGAATGCCAGGCAGCACCTGAACAGACTTCAACAGGGACGTCAGCTGCCCCAACGACGGCAAAGACTAGAAGATAGGGACCATCACCGTCACCACCAAACACAGGGGTTGCGGAAACACCGCTCCGCCTACGCAAGAAACAGGCACAGACGCAACCCCTGTACCAACCAAAGAAGAAAAGAGCACCGCAACGGACCCAGCACCACAACAGCCGCCACCGCCGCCAACACCAACAGCCAACCAGTCAACCGCCACCCAACCAAGCCGACGACACCACCGGCCACCCAAGCGGTTCAGAAACAAGCGCCCGCCACTCCTCCCCACGCCGCCACCACACCTCCGACTACCACCCCAGCACCGCCACCCACCACGCCCGTTCCAGCGTCCGGCCCCTCGACCAAGAATTGACTGGCCGCCGCCTCCACCACCCTACCTCCCCAGACCCATCTACAACCGGCCACGGTTCCCCCGGCCACCACCACCACCACCGCCACCACTCCTCCAACATCTTCTGGAGTGGTTGGCACACCACCACCCACCAGCCTGGCGATAGGCGTCGGTCCCCCGGCCTACCACCTGCCTCCTGCACCACCAACCACCCGGCCCCGGCAACAACATCAGCCAGTTGAGCGACGGAGCGGCAGACAGTCAGAGAGACAACCTCCCCCCCCCCCCCTCCACACCCCGTGGCCCACCCCCCCTGGACGAAATCAGCGAAAGCTGGAAGTCCGGATCCCTTTTAAAGAATTGATTGATTGTGTAGCGATGTGTGTACACTGACGCTGCCGGAGCGGCCGACCGTCAATGTGCTGCACGGGACACACTGCCGGTTTTTAATGGCGTCGCTTCAGTTTAGTATTTGAGCTCTCTAAGTCTAAGTAGGAGTAGGCGTGATCAGCAAACTGAACATGGCGTCCTACGAGTGAGTCCAGCAAAGAGATGACATCCGTCAGCCTCTCACCATGCCCGGCGGCCGCACCACTCGCTCAACTAAGACGGCCACTAAAGCTACACTTGAGCAAATAAATGACACTCTCGACCCAATTCAGAAAAACTGGGAAACTGACCCCTCCAGAATCTTTCTATGGAGAATAGCCCTCCATGAAAGATATCTAGAGCAGCCGCTTCTTCCCCTTGGGGCTACAGCTGAATGGAAGGATGAACTGAGATGTCAATCATGACCAAGTCAGTGAAATCGCCTGTCTACCCTCCTTACCCCGAGTCGCTACAGAGTTCTCTACTGTGGCTTAGACAGGGATGGTCTAAAACAGGCTGTCGACTGACTCACAATAACTGTATTTTACACTACATGCCTTATCAGAGCCCAAGGCAAGGGATGCGAGAGGTGGATATCTAAAGAATTTGAAATCATGAAGGATGTCGTAGAGCAGTTTCGCTCCAATCTTGATTCGGCCAAGTCGCTCATCTACCTCTCTCCTCCCCCTCTTCCCCACTCGCGCTGCCTTCCGCCCCCTCCATTATGACTGACAGCGAGTCCCCGCCCACCCTGAACCCTGATTGAACCGATAGAAACCACTCCTCTGCGAGTCAGCCTCTACTGTACCTATAGACTGAGACTCCATCTCATTCATCCAGACCCATGTCGCCAGCGGCGACCTCAACTAATGCCGAAACTGACGGCAAAGCCTCGCCTGCTTCAGGCACCCCTGATGATGTAACGGACACTGTAGCCCTGTACCATGACCCGTCCCTTGCTACACTGCCGAAATCCCATTATGACGTCACCTTGACCAGTACGCCAAAGGCATGTGTGCACTCAGATATCAATAGTACCCAGCGCGTCAATGATCAAGCGGACCTTCTCACCAGCAAAAACGACAGCCATGAGAATACCACCTCAACTACTTCTCATCGAACCTGTTGGAAGACATGCTGAGCCAACTAGCAGCCGCCACAGAGTTAATAAGAGACCTACAAACAGAACTATTCGCTGTGAAAAGTGAGCTGGCTACTATCAAAGGGCAATATGCAACACTTCAAGAAAAGCAAACCGTTCTTGATAGTGCCATCAGGGACACTGAGGTCATGGTAAAAAATGGCAAGTTAGCCGAAGAAAGGTGTTTAACAGCGGCTGAACAGTCGCACCACGCAGCTCTTGAACAACTGACCAAGTACCATGAGAAACTTATCAAAGAACATGAAACACTGAATAGACAAATGAACAAGCTAGCTAAAACCAAGGACACTCAGAGTGCTGAAATCACGGAACTTAAAGTTCAGTTTGATTCTTTGTGTCGGTCTCTGACTGTCCCCCACCGCGCCCACTCTAACTGATACCAGCCTGCACACTGACAAAGCCCTCACCTTAAGCGCCCATCACCCATCACCCCTCCGGCCCTACCTCAAGTATTGGAAGCTGGTCAGTCCACGCCACCAATCAGCCCTGGGGGAATAGCTGTAGCGGGACCGGGACTGAAGGGATGTCGGCTATTCCTATAAGTCGTCAGCCACCGCAGGATACTGTCCCCGTTTACTGTGCGACTACCTGCTAAAGCCAGGATAGCGGGACTACTGATTGGCGATTCTAACGTACAGCGGGTAGATCGCCGGAGACTGGATCCCAGCTGAGCGGGGCCACGTGCGTTCGAACGCTGCGAGGGGCCGTGACAGTTGGACAGCTGGCAGTGGCCCTGAGTCATTGCGGCGAACCACGTGCTGACATTGGACATGTAGTGGTCCACGTTGGTACAAATGACTGCGCCTCAGGCCATGACATTGACGTCATCCTGAGGGACTATAAGAATCTGACAGTAGCAGTCCGCCGTGCCTTCCCGTCTGCATCTGTCGCCTTAACCTCTGTCCTTCCGCAAGGCCAGTGCCCCCTGCAGAAAGTGTGCACCATTAATGAACGTCTGGCAAAACTCTGCCGCCAAGAGAAAGTGCACTTTCTCCAAGAGACTGGCTTTTACACGCCAGCAGGCGCAGTGGTTACATCACTGTTCAATAACGACAGACTTCATGTCAATGAGCGTGGTGCTGGTGTCCTGCTCCGTCTGGTCAAACAGTTTCTCCTTCAGGCCAGAGACCACAGGGAATCTGACACACAACAGCCTCGCGACCAGCGCGCCACCCGCCAAGTACTGAGCACATGTGCTTTTGATATGTTATGTTCGGACAGTGATCGTACTCAGGTAGTAAATTCTGCTGAGGGCCGGCCGGAGACCATCCCACTCAGAATTCAAACGGTACTATTCGCAAACCCTCAGTGACTTTTCCTGTCCGCCGTTGGGAGACAGCCCACAATACTCTGTTCTCACCTCCCAAAAACAGTAACAATACACATGACATTGATCCCTCAGCCTCTGGTGGACGTCAAGCTACTGAAGCTGTTGGCATCCAGTCTTACGACGAACAGAGTGCGCCGCCTGCCAATGAACCCACAGGTGCCAAACAGGGCGGGTCGGGTGCTGCTTTTGCCTCCAACTTCCCTTTCTCCCAGCCGCTCCTTTACCACCGTGTGGAAGCTGGACCGGACCCTTTCGCATCGTGTTTTCCCGGCAACTACGTACGCCCTTCTGCCGGCTTCTGGCCGCAGGTCACACCACACGGACTACCCGTGCCACCGTTACCTGCATTCCACCCGACTTTTTCACCGTACCCAGTACCTTATCCGCAGTGGCTGGTCCCGTACCACTCGGGCGGCTTGCGGCCCCAAGTCATCTAGTGATTGGATTATGCCAGGGATAGCTGGGTTTTTTTTTTTTTTGTTTTTGTTTTTGTTTGTTTTGTTTTGTTTTTATGTTGTTTTTGTTGTTGTTGTTGTCATTAATATGTATTCATAGTGACATGTGAACTAGTTTAACAGGACACAAAGTGTGAGGCTTGTTGTTATCTATTTGGATTCTACTGCCATATTTAGCCGATTGGTGCTGTTTTTGTTGCGATAGACAGATATCTGGACTGAAATTACCGTGCCGAGCATTTTGGCTACGTTAATCTCATTTTGCTTCTGACGCAGACGTCGTCTGTGATATGACTATGTATTTGCAAATGAGCAGCTTTCTGACTGAGCCAGAAATTTTTCTAGACAAAGTGTGACATTAAGCGGCTTTTTTGAGAAGCTGCGTGAAAAGGGACACACGGATTTGTTTCATTGTGCCGGACGGTGAATCTGCACTTTGGAATGTGAAACTAGTAAATTTTGGTTTTTAGTCATGTGTGGACTGAATAGCGCCGGTTATAACTTGAATGTACTCATTTGAGGCCGGAGTGTGACTGTATAGTGAAAGTTTTCGTGAACTCTTAGTTATCGAAATTGTTTTTCTTCTTCTGTTCAAAGATCAGTCGTACAGACTTATAAGAGAAAGGATAACTATTGACTATTGACTTTATTAAAAGGTCTTTTGTCGTCGTGTGTACACTAGTGTCTATATACAACGAACAATATGGCGAGTGGATCCACTGGCTCAGCCACTCAAGGACTGAAAGTCTGACATTTAAATGTGTATCATTTATATCCGAAAGTACATGATGTATCCCTGTTTCTGAACCAGCCGTCACATTTCCACCTCTTTGGTCTCACTGAATCTCGTCTGGACTCTCGAATCACTGACGCATGTGTCAGTATTCCGAATTTTTCTCTTATTCGACGTGATGCAACTTCTCCTGGTCATACTGGGCTAGCTGTTTATGTGCACAGCACTATTCAGCACTGGGTACGCAGACGTCTTGATCTTGAGACAAAGGAGGTGGAATGCGTGTGGTTGGAAGTCAAGCTTCCTAACACGTCGCCACTGCTAGTTGGCTTTGTGTATAGAAATCCAGCATCCACTGCCGAGTGGTATGACGACTTTGTACAGGTGATGGATAAAGTGAATGACACAGGCAGGGATATACTCATTCTCGGTGATTTTAACATTGACATCTCAAAACCCCATTCGATGTGGCAATGTACAACAATGCTGTTTGGACTAAAACAGATGATTACCACTGCAACCAGAGTAACCCACTCTTCGTGTACTTTGATTGACCACATCTATACTAACAACCCTCAAGCTATCATGGAAACTGATGTCCTTTCACTAGCTGTCAGTGACCACTTTCCCATCACCTGTACATGGTCATGTTATGTTCCTAAACAGAGCCGAACCCAACATTTATACATTACTTATAGATGTTTTAGAAAACTAGATAGAGATAGTTTCCTTCATGACCTCAGTTTTTTGCCGTTTCATGAAGTTTACAATCACAATGACCCTGATATAGCGCTCTCACTGTGGCTTGAACTGTTCCTCGGAGTGCTAAATAAGCATGTCCCTTTAAAAAGGAAAAGAGTCCGGTGCCGTGAGCCCCCCACCTGGATTACGGAGGAGATTAAACAAACCATGGAAGCCAGAAATCGAGCCAAGCGGGACAAAGATTTTATTGAGTTCAAAAGGTTACGTAACAGAGTCAAATACCTTATCCGGGAGGCACAAAAAGCACTGGTAGAGAAAACTATACGCGGCGGGAATCCGTCTTCAGTATGGAAAGTTTTAAACTTACTAACTAACAATAGTAAAAATCGTTCTGCAAATACGACTGCCAACCTTACAGCCGATGCATTTAACGACCACTTCATTTTAGCCCCGAAATCTTTACTACATGCTGAAGGTTTAGATCAGGTGGAACATGTCGCATCGCAGAAGCTTAGTGACTTTTGTAAGCAAAGACTGTCCGCGGGTGATGCTTTTAATATCCCCTACATCGCTGTACATGAAGTGGGCAGATTTATCTCTAGTCTCAAGAACAAAAAGTCAGCTGGCATTGATGGTATCAATGGTTTTATCCTCGAACTTTCTCTTCCATACATTGTGGAGAGCTTAACCTACATTTACAACCTATGTATTCAAAATAATATTTTTCCGGCGGCTTTCAAAAGATCTAAAGTGGTACCTATACCTAAAACAAAAGACACATCTGATCCAAATAATTTTCGGCCTATATCCATATTATCTATTCTATCGAAGCCTATTGAGAAGCATGTACACAAACATCTTCTCGAATTCCTGGAAGAAAAGTCTCTCCTGAATAAATATCAATCTTGGTTTTCGCCCTAAACATTAGTGTCACACTGCCTTGGTTCATATGATTGACACTTGGCTGCTCAACATCAACAGAAACAAAATGTCTGGTGCTGTCTTTCTAGACCTAAAAAAAGCGTACGACCTTATAAACCACGAAATTTTATTAGAGAAACTAGACTGCTACTTTAACAAGAACAGCTCAGGGACACTCTCATTCTTTCGTTCATATATCGTAGGGAGAATTCAAACTGTGTACATCAATGCTACCTTCTCTTCTGAAAAGAGTGTTGAGTATGGCGTGCCCCAGGGATCCATACTAGGGCCGTTACTTTCTGTTTGTTTATAAATGATCTTCCACTTTATATATCCAATCCAAATACCGAATGTGACATGTTTGCCGATGATTCAACTCTTCACGCTGGCGGGAAAACTGTACCTGAAATATCAAGCAATCTTCAGCTTTGTCTTCAGGAGGTCTCACTGTGGTGCAAAAATAATCAAATGCTTGTAAATCCATCCAAAACGAAAAGCATGCTAATCACAACACGCCAAAAGCATCAGCTCCGCCCCCATTCACTTAACCTCTATTTTGATTCAGTTACCATTGAGCAAGTCAAGGAATATCGCCTCCTCGGGGTAATTGTTGATGACCAACTGTGCTGGTTGCCCCATCTAACACAACTAGGGAAAACATTATAAAAGAAGCTATTTTTATTGTCAAGATTAAAATCTATCATTGATACTAAGACACGAAAGCTATTTTTCAACTCCTACAGTTAAACCTCACATTGACTACGCATCTACTATTTGGGACGGCTGTAGTAAGGCTAACCTTAAGCGGATCAATTCTCTATACAATCGCGCAGTTAAACTGATCCTCCCAATCCCCTCTCTAACTTTGGAGGAAAAGCTTCAGGCAACAGGGCTCCTTCCTTTACATCAACACCTTACGTTTAATAAGTGCGTACTTATGCACAAAGCACTCAACGGAAAAGCCCCCCTCTACCTGGCTAAGCTTTTCACTGAGAGCGAAAGAGTCTACTGCACTTTGAGGAACAGTCTCGTCATTGAACGGCCCCGAATTGACTTGTTTAAATCCAGCCTTTCGTACGCGGGTGCCTCGAACTCACTTCCTCCACATATACAGCAAACGAGACATCTTCCATTGTTTAGGACGAAAGTTTTTAAATACATCTCTGAGCAAACTTGAAAGAAACGTAGATAATATGTCCAAAAGAGTCATGTCAATGATTTCCTGTGGTCCTCCGTTTTGCACTTGTTAGCTTTTACATAATATCTCTCTTTATCGTGGTGTTTTGCCTGCTCACTAATCCTACACATGAGTAGCTGTATCATAAGTGTGCAGTCGCTTTCTATAAACACACTTTACATCGTACCCCGCCCCCCCCCCCCCCAAGACCCTGTCATTTTGCTGTGTGTGTGTGTGTGTGTGTGTGTGTGTGTGTGTGTGTGTGTAATCTTCAGCGACTTTGGAACTTGTATCGGAATGTAACACAAGTGACCTGTGGGGTGTAGCCGCTTGTTTTGTGCTGTTAACATATTGTTTTAATGTTGCTTTTAATGTTGTAGTTTAGCAAGGACAAACATGAAAAGAGGCCTGTGCGCCTATTGTTTCCATCCTTGAGAAATAAAGTATCATTCATTCATTCATTCTCTCTCTCTCTCTCTCTCTCTCTCTCTCTCTCTCTCTCTCTCTCTCTCTCTCTCTCTCTCTCTCTCTCTCTCTCTCTCTCTCTCTCTCTCTCTCTCAAAAGAAATGATTGTGGACTTTAGAATGAAACAGTCCCCTCCCCCTCTTGTGATCATTAGTGAAATCTTTGCAACAGTCCAGAACTTTAAGTTTCTTGGCACTACCCTGTCATGTGACCTTAAGTGGGAGGAAAACACTCGCCTCATCGTCCAAAAAGCACAGCAGCGTTTGTTCTTCCTGCGACGTCTGAAAAGTGTCAGTCTCGGTGCCCACCGACTCACTGTACCAGCAGCGTCTCTTACGTAGAGCAAGGCTCATCTCCAGTGATTCCACCCACCCCGGCAATGATCTTTTCCAAATTTTACCATCAGGACGCAGGTACAGGCCCATCAGTACCAAGACCAGCAGATTCCGCCACAGTTTTTTTTTCCCCTCTTGCTGTTCGCGCTCTCTCTGATCTGATTGGAGAGAGCGCGAGCGGCGAGTGAGAACGAATGTGTACAGTCAGCTTTTAACTGAATCAGATGTTACTGTTTGTCTGTGTGTGTGTGTGTGTGTGTGTGTGTGTGTGTGTGTGTGTGTGTGTGTGTGTGTGTGTGTGTGTGTGTGTGTGTGTGTGTGTGTGTGTGTGTGTGTGTGTGTGTGTGGGTGGGTGGGTGGGTGTGTGGGTGGGTGGGTGTGTGTGTGTGTGATTTTAGTCTTAGTAACTGACATCAAGACAAATTCCAATGTTTTTATTGTTTTGTACATGGAAACATATGGCAATAAACTATCTTCTCTCTCTCTCTCTCTCTCTCTCTCTCTCTCTCTCTCTCTCTCTCTCTCTCTCTCTCTCTCTCTCTCTCTCTCTCTCTCTCTCTCTCTCTCTTAACGGCAAGTTTGAAAACTGGTCCTGTTACCAATAACTTCTACCGTTGGAAAATAAAGGTTCATTGTTCATTGTTCTCTCTCTCTCTCTCTCTCTCTCTCTCTCTCTCTCTCTCTCTCTCTCTCTCTCTCTCTCTCTCTCTCTCTCTCTCTCTCTCTCATACTCCACATATTGGGGATTATAAGTAAACATGTGTTTTCTTCTTAGGGTCGAAAGTTATGTGTAGTATATTGTATTGGATCTGTAACTCTGCACTAATTTGTAACTTTGGTTGTGTTATGTGTATGTGTGTGTGTGTTATGCAAATTTTTAAAAAATTTAAAAACAAAAAAAACAATGAACCTATCATATGAAAAAACAAATAGTTTGTACTTAATTAAAAAAAATGAATAGTTTTTACTTGACCTGATGGAATTCTCTCCATAGTCAAGGATTCATTGTGAGCAGTTTCCTCAGCCGTGATGAGCTATTTTTAGCCGTTCTGCTTTCCCGCTTGACAGTTTTCATCCAAAATCACGTATCACGGTTTATGTCCATGGCAGAGTTCCTGCTGAAATTGAAAAGTATTGACACAATTCCAAACATCTACAAGATGAATAGATCCTTATAAGCCCCCAAAGAACACTAGGGCATGAAAATCTATGTCTAAAGTTACCTATATTTTAGTTTTATACACGGCAATACATATGTGCACTGCTAGCCCCAGAAAATTTCCACACAGTAAAAAATAACACAGGCAAGTCACCTAACACCTTAGTCTAAGAGCCAGATTGACCCACCATGCACCCCCTCCCCCCCACCCCCCACCCCCCCACCCCAGTAATGAATAAGTAATGAATTAGACTAGCTCCAAAATGTTTCTTAGTATGTCCTGCTATGTTGTTCCTATAAAATCATTAGGAATAAAGCTTGTGCTCTCTGCACTTGTAATGAAAAATCTCAGATAAAGAATTACGTAACTGACTGTCAAAGCCTCTCTCTTGGCTTGACTTCGCGAACGAAGATTCTATAGGAGTTGTCCATGACGTCTGCAGGCATGCTCGTGACTTCGGAGGCCAATCCGGGACAGGCAGGTTCGACCGCAGTGGCTGCAGAGGGAGGCCTTGGCAAGGGTTCTGAGTTGCGGCATCTCTGTTTTTTCTCCTGAGCCGCTTGTCTTTAAGGTCAGCTCTGCGAGAGTCCTCAAAGGAGACGGCTGCCTTGTAAATGGTGGAGCGCCAGGTGTCACGGTCCGCAGCAAGTGAAGACCACTGGCGGTGGTCGATTTGGCAGGCACTAAGTGACTTCTTGAGACAGTCTTTGTATCTCTTCTTTGGTGCCCCTCTGTCTCTGTGTCCAGTGGCGAGCTCGCCGAACAGGGTGATCTTGGGTAGGCGATGATCCTCCATCCTGGAGACGTGCCCAGCCCAGCGGAGCTGTGTCCGCAGCAGCAAAGCCTCGATGCTCACAGTTTCTGCCTGTTCAAGGACCTCGACGTTTGTGACATAGTCACTCCAGTGAATGCCAAGGATTGTACGCAGGCAGCGCTGGTGGAAGCGTTCAAGGAGCCGTAGTTGGCTGCGGTAGAGGGCCCAGGACTCGGAACCATAGAACAGGGTGGTGAGGACGACAGCTCTGTGCACGCTGATCTTGGTGCCTGTTTTCAGCTGTTGATTATGCCACACCCGCTTGTATAGACGCCCGAAAGCGCTGTTTGCTTTTGCCAGCCTGCTGTCCAGCTCCTTGTCCAGCTTGGCGTCTGACGTGATGATGCAGCCAAGGTAGGTAAACTGGTGCACTGACTTCAGTTCAGACTCGCCGATGGTGATGTGTGGAGGGCGATGCTCTACCTTGGGTGCTGGCTGATGGAGAACCTCTGTCTTTTTCAGACTGACCTCGAGTCCAAAGAGCTGGGCGAAGCAGGATGTGATGCGCTGCAGGGCTCTCTCTGTGTGTGCAACGAGGGCAGCGTCGTTAGCAAAGAGCAGCTCACGAATCAGTTGGTCTAGGGTTTTGGTATGGGCCTGCAGTCGTCTGAGGTTGAACAGGCTGCCATCAAGACGATACCTGATGTACACCGCATCGTCATCGTCGAGGTCCACTGTGGCCTGCTTCAGCATCATGCTAAAAAAGATGGTGAAGAGGGTCGGTGCCAGCACACAGCCCTGCTTCACACCGTTGAGAATGGGGAATGGTTCTGAGAGGTCATTGTTGAGTCTGACCTGGCCTTGCTGGTCCTCGTGTAGCTGGACGATCATGCTGAGGAACTTTGGGGGACAGCCAAGTCGCTCCAGGATCTGCTACATGCCTTGCCTGTTCACAGTGTCGAACGCTTTTGTTAGGTCGACAAGACGTTACGTACAGCCCTTTGTTCTGCTCGCGGCACTTCTCCTGAAGCTGTCTCAGCACAAAGACCATGTCGGTGGTGCTTCTGTTGGCTCTGAAGCCACACTGGCCCTCTGGGAGGTGGTCTTCTGCAATGGCAGGTACCAGCCGATTCAGGAGCAGCCTTGCGAGTATTTTCCCGGCAATGGACAGCAGGGTAATTCCACGGTATTTGGAGCAGGCAGACTTCTCTCCGTTGTTCTTGTACAGGGTGATGACGACTGCATCGCGGAGATCCCTTGGTAGTGTTCCTTCCTCCCAGCAGCAGAGAAAGAGGTCATGGAGCTTGTTGTGCAGTGCTGGGCCTCCATGTTTCCAGATCTCTGGTGGGATTCCGTCAATGCCTGCTGCTTTGCCACTCTTGAGGTGGTGGATGGCTGTGAGGGTCTCTTCAGCAGTGGGCGGTTCGTCCAATTCAACCTTTACTGGGAGGTGTGGGATTTTGAGGATGACTGCTTCTTGAACAGTGCGCTCAGCGCTGAAGAGGTCCCGAAAGTATTCCGACCAGCGGTTCAAGATGGAGTTATTATCTGTGAGGAGTGCCTGTCCATCAGCGCTTCGCAGGGGACTTTGTATCAGGTGCCTGGGGCCATACACTGCTTTCAGTGCTTCGTAGAAGCCCCTGTAGTCACCGTTGTCAGCACAAAGCTGGGTCCTCTGAGCGAGTCTGGTCCACCACTCGTTCTGGAGATCTCTGAGCTTGCGCTGGAGACTGCTGCAGACGAGGCGGAAGGCAGACTTCTTCACAGGGCAGGAAGGCTGGGCTAGGTGGGCCTGATGGGCGGCTCTTTTTTTTTTTTGCTAGGAGTTCCTGGATCTCTACGTCATTTTCGTCAAACCAGTCTTTGTTCCTCTTTCTAGCGAAACCCAAGACTTCTGCAGAGGATTTTCCGATAGCAGTTTTCAGCCATTCCCAGAGTGTTTCAGGGGAGGAGTCTGCTGGGTCAGCTGTGTCTGTGAGCCTGCGCTGTAAATCTGTCTGAAAGGCAGCTTTTACGTCGTCACGCTGAAGACTGGCAACATCAAGCTTTTTCTTAGGGGGCCCCCCTTTCTTGGGTTTTGGCTTGAAGTGGAGCCTGAGTTTGCAGCGGACAAGGCGGTGGTCAGTGTGGCACTCTGCGCTGGGCATCACTCTGGTGAGGAGGACATCACTGCGGTCCCTCTGACGCACTAGGACATAGTCGATAAGGTGCCAGTGTTTGGAGCGAGGATGCATCCAGGTGGTCTTTCGACTGTCCTTTTGCTGGAAAGTAGTGTTGGTGATGACAAGCTGCTGCTCTGCACAGAACTCCAACAGTAGGCGGCCATTGTCGTTGCAGTTCCCGACGCCATGCTTGCCGAGGACTCCTTTCCAGGCTTCAGAGTCCTGGCCCACTCTGGCGTTGAAGTCGCCAAGGATGATGACTTTGTCGTCTGCAGGGGTGCTCTGTAGGAGGCTGTGCAGGTCAGTGTAGAACTTGTCCTTTTCTGCAGGCTCTGCCAGGAGGGTTGGGGAGAACACACTGACAAGGGTGACGTGTTGTTGGTGTTTCAGTGGGAGGCGCATGGACATGATGCGGTCTGAATGACCGGTTGGTAGGTTTTCCAGCTTAGTCGCAATGGAGGTCTTGACCATGAAGCCCATGCCTGAGAGCCGTCTTTCTGATGCAGACTTGCCTGACCAGTAGAGGGTGTAGCCAGCGCCAAGTTCTTGGAGACTGCCTTCGCCCGGGAGGCGTACTTCGCTGAGCGCAGCGATGTCGATGTTTAACCTCCGCAATTCATGGGCAATGAGGGCGGAGCGACGTTCAGGGCGTCCGCTGTCTGCTGTGTCAAGCATGGTTCGGATGTTCCAGCATGCTACGTTGAGTCCGGTCGTGGTCGTCATTAGAGTGGATCCGTTGTTTTTACTTGTTTTCTGACCGCAGGAGAAGATGCCCGTTGACCGCGGCTAGCCAACTGGGGTTGTGAGGGGACGAGCTTTGGTTAGGCCACCTTTTCTAGGCCCCTCTCCGTGTGGAGCAAGCAGTGCTGTCCCTAGAGAAGGCTGCTTGGTCGTTCAGGGTGTGCCGAGTGACGTTGTCATCCCCAGGTCAACATCAGGCGACCAATATCCTGAACCGCCTGCATGCAGGTTTGCGACTGCGGCTTCCAGTGACATCTTTCACCTGCCGTTTCGCCCGTCGCCCGTCGCTACAGGACTTGGAATGGTCTGTGTCATGGTCCGTGGACGTTTCCTAAAGCCTGCGCGGTGGAGCTTTTTGGTGGAGTGCAGTGTGCGCAGTACTGGCCCCACCCTTTAAACCCTTGGTTCGTCTGCCATGGCCTAGCAAGCTGGGACGATGGCATCGAGGTCCTCAGGTCGTAGGTTTTATATCAGACTGTCCTTGTCCTAGTCTCTGGCTCAAAAACCTTCCCCGGAGACACGGGGGCTTTGAAGTCAGGGTTTTCCTCCCTTAGCCTTTCCGCAGCCAAGCGGCCAGGCCTGCAAGGCAGCAGGACAATGTTGATTAATTTTTCGAGGTTCTCTCCTCTAGATCCGCCGTGTTTAGCCTGGGGGCTCGTGCTGCCCAGTTTTTTGGGTCACCTCGGAGAGGATGTGGCCAGGGACCACGCACGGGCGGTCTTGGGATAGAGGGATGCTATGCTAGTCCGGAGGGATTACACACGAGGGTGCCTCACGAAGGCCAAGAGGCCCTAGACTAGGGTGATAGTCCCGGGGGAGGCGCCGCTGTAAGAGTTCCCCACTACCCGCACCACCAACGCAACTCGTCCCCTGGGGCCCCCACCTTTTGAGTCGGGCAGCGACCCCTTGACCCGAAATAGCACTACTACTGTAACTTTCATGGTCGATCCACATCTCTGAGAATTCCACACAATGAAGTTGACAAATAGGCTTGACACCGGATATACCACGCTACGAGTGTTCAAGCCTACCTGCGCGCGGTGTAGTTCTAGTGCACAGGACCAGTCCGAGCGATCGGACGAGAGCGAAAATCGCAGTGATGGCGCCCCTAGTGCATTTAACCTAGATACAGGGCGAGGTATTTTCCACCTAACTTAATCATGCCAAGTCGACTGGTATCTTGGGCGAGATGGCGCTTGGGCGAGATAACAATATGGGCGAGTTGGCTGACAATCTTCCGCTTTGGCAGAACATGTGGATCTCCGGAAAACAACTGTGTTATTGGCTCTGTTAGTGTTATTTGGTCTAATTTAGCACTAATTTCAAGTTTCTTAGATCTGCCTAAACGCCACAGGTATTGTCGAAACGTTACTACTGTTTGTGCTATCTGATTTATAATTTTCGTTTTTTACCTCGGCACTTTCACTTTTCACTCTGGCATAAGATTGGTTTGTCCACATGGACATTTGTATATAATATAAAAATAGTCGTTTGACTACTGTCACTCCTCACACAGAGGTCGCTCTGTAGAGTGGTGGCAGTCAAACAGTCATTTATATTTGTTTATCTAGTAACAGGTTTGCCCACATCTGGCGAAGGTGGTCGAAGACGATACATCAATTTTCGTAGTCGAATGTCTATTATATTTTGTTGTACAGGAAAGACATGGAGTATAAAGTAGGACTTGTAGCAGATCTCATCGGTGGAAAGAAGTCTGTTGCACGAGGAAAACTAGCTGATCTCTTTGCCTGTGGGAGATCAACCATCAGTGAATCAGATCATCTTATAAAGGCAAGAATACAAATCTTAAGAGTTTGCTGCACCACATGAAAATAGGATTGATACAGTGCATATGCAGATAAAAGATTTAATTGTACCATGTACTACTGCAAGCGGAGAGGTAAAATCATTGAGTGTGGAAGACATACCAGAAACTTTGTCAGCAGTTAAAGTACTATAAAATGCATCACAGTCACACAGTGAACATGTGTGTCATGTCTGAGCATATAATCAATTATTTATATTTTATGACAGAAACCAGTGACCACATCATCTACAGAAACTACAAGGAAAAAAAAGTTGACGAAAGTACATGTCAAAAGCCCAGCCAACAACAAGCAGACATCAGATGTTGAACTGGTCTCTTCAAGGTCACCAGGCTTCAACCCTCCACCAGGCGTTTTGCATGAGTCTTTGGCTGCTTCCAGTTCTAAACAGTTGTAAGTGCTATCCCAGCCAATATGCCTGACATACACTCTTTGCGCGTGTGTTTTGTTCAGACCATAGGGGCCTGACAACGAAGCTTTTTAGTTTTTCAGAATGTGAATACCGCTGTACCACCGTATGCATAACAAGCCACTGCACAAACTTGTTACTATAACACAAGGGCAGAAAAATGCAGCATGTATGAAAATCTGGAAAGGCCCAGAAATATCGCTGCATGCTTTGATCTCTTTCACAACATCTAGAGTCCAAACCTTTTAGCACTAGCAGAGTGCCATGAAAGAGGCCACACTGCTCTACTTTGTATCTTTCGTTTTTCTAATTCCAATGATATCAAGTTGAAAATAATCGGACATCTAGAACAAAAGTTTTGAATTATTTTGTTTATTTTTTTGCATGCCTTTTTGGTGACAGTGAAAATTGAATGATTTGGCATTGTTACGATTGTGGTTGTGTTGTTCTGTGAGAGCATGCATGTGTTAATCGTAGGAAACGATCCGATATTTATTTGAGCTATCATGGTTACGTATCACGTACCTTTTCAGTAAGATTTTCTATCGTTCGCGCAGATAGTGAAATTGGCTTTGTTATGATATGCTAAGTTTAGTCTGGAAGTTTCTAGCAAAGTCGCACGGAGAATAGCGGTCGATTTTTGTTATACATAGATTTGCTGAGAATAAACCAGAACGTTCAAGCAAGGTCACGCTGTCTAGTGACCTCGTATATGTGACATCAAAGTGTAGAGCTGCTCTATTTTTATTTTTAGTCATAGTTGTTTTCTGTGTGCGTGAATTTAGCAGCCAGTCAGTGTGTTTTATGAAAGGTCATGAACGGTCTGCCATACTCTTGTGTGATGTCATTACACACTGGGATTTGGGGCTGAAATTAGCAGTCGAAGTTTTGTAGACTATTTTAGTTTATTCTAGAAAGTTCCCTTTATTTAATATTTATGAGTTTCAGTTACGTGTTCTGATTGGTTGCGTTGTGTGAATTCGGTGGATTTTTTTAAAAAGTTGTTTTACTATAAAAGAGGAAGTGCACGTGTGTACATTGTCACGCATTGTCAGTTGTAGGGACACACAGTTTATCGTAGGTACATGGCCTGTATAGGGTGTACTTGTGAGAGACGCAGCGTAACGGTGGTGTACGTTGTAAGAGAAACGTATTTGTGTCGCCAGTGTTGATATTTGCAGAAGAGACATTGTATCAGTGTTGGTGCATTTGGGAATGCGTTGTGTGAGAATCGCGTCGCTGAAATAAAATATTGTTGGAACTGTTACTCCAGTGTAGTCTACATCCTTAAGCCACGTGTGTCGGGTTGCAGCTGAATGAAGTTTCTTTAAAAAGAACCTTATATGCGTGCGTCTGGTGTGATATCATACTAAGACTCAACACGTAACAGGCATTTGTTTCTTCAAAAACATTACCGATGACATGACTGAATGGGAAGTGTCTACTACTTACTCATTCTAGCCTAAGAGCCAGTTGTGTTAAAACACAACCCGGGAGGCACTCGGGGAACCCCGAGGGGACCAAGAGTTGTCTCCCTATACCCACCACCCGGAAGCCGGGTACCCATAATCCCTCAGTCTAGTCTACTTAGGCGCACGATTCGGTCGTCTTGCGCTCGGCTCTAGCCTACGGACTTTGGTTTTTCGACCAGTTCTCGGGTTCGGACTTGCGGTTGGAATGAAGAGCGGGAGATAGGATCGTTTCGTCGGCCCTGCCTGTGCTGCTGCGTGGCTTTCTCGTCCCCACTGCTTAGCATCGACGCTTCGACCTCTGGTGAGCTGTCCGGTGAGCTTCGCCGGTCGTGCCAGGCGGGTTTTGGACGTCTCCCCCCGTTTCCCCTTCAGCGGAGAGGTAAGGTAGCGGGGTTGACCCTCGGCCGGTTCCCGGGCTGGGCACTGGTTTGTGCAGGTATGAAGTTTTTCGTCTTCTTCTCACTGTAATTGCGCGCCCACTCACCTTCGGTGAATCGTAGCGAAGTTTCCTACGCATTTGTACCTTGGGTGTGGAGAATTCTTTTACTCCATGGCCTGATTAGCTGGGTGGCACGGCTTGGGTCACGCCTTGTCATCGCGTAGTTTGTTCGGTACCAGCGCCTGTTCTGGCCCCTTTTCTGTTTTCGCTAGCGGGGGATGAATTTAAAGCGCACACTCGCTTACGCAGGCATACGCTGTGGACAAGTGCTCACGTACCTTAGAGAGTGGGTATACGTTCCGGTGGGCAGGTTGGCGGTTCACGCTCCTTGGCTGGGCGGGCCCCGCGTGACATGTCCACATAAAGTGGTGATTTACTGCCCCAGATGTTTTCTTGTCTTGGTTGTCATTGCGTATTGAGTTGTACAGCATGCGTCCGGTGTTGTTTTTTTTCCACACGCGGTCACCCTTAGTAATGTTTGGGGCCTGACTCCTTTTATGACAGGGGTTGGTACATATGTTGTTGCTCACCTTAGCGCTTGACGGCGGTGAATTTACCTCGTTACTGCACTGCTAGATTGCAGACGTGCAGTTTGGTACCTCGCTTCCGTCATGACGTATTCGTCTTTTGTGTACATATGTTGGTCCCTCGCCTTAGCGCTTGGCGGCAGTGGGCCTACTTGCTTACTGCACGGCTAATTGTAGGCGTGCAGTTTGGTACCTCGCTTCTGTCATGACATGTTTGACTTTTGCTACATATGTTGGTTGCTCACCTTAGTGCTTGATGGCAGTGAGTCGACCTTGCTGCACTGCTGGCGTGCAGGCTTGACGGCTTGACAGTCTGTTACCCCGCTTTGGTGCTTGTGTGTTTTGTTGTTACGAAGGCTACCTTTCGTGGCTTAGTCCCACAGGACTCGCCCGCAGGCCTTCGGGTGTGTTATCTGTTGCAGGGATGTGCTACCCATTCACACAGATGACAGTGGCTAGTTCAGCCCCCAGGGGTCTTTCGCCACTGCACCGGATGCCCCGCTGACCTTGCTTGCGTTGCAAGCGATCGGCACCGGGTTAGGTGCCTTCCGGACACCGCGGGTTTTCCGCACGACAACGGACTGACCTGGGGGAGAAGCCACACCGGATGTCACGACTAGTGCGCGAGCGTGGATCGTGGAGGCCGCTGCCAGGGGGAGCGCACGTGAACAGCCTCTGGCAAGGCCCGCTCAGTAAGACAATTACACACACGTCCGACTTCTTAGGACGTTGCAGTACACTACCACCTTGAGAGGACAAGCAGCTTCTCGGCTGTAAGCACCAGCCCGGCTGCTACTGGTAGGTGTGTTCTTCATGTCCAGGCAGCGCCCATTTGGGACTAGGCCTGTCTTCCGACACGGGAGGTGCCTCCTACCACATTGGGATGATTGTGTCACCTGGCCTCAGCAGCACGGATGGCAGCATTGAAGCGTCTGCAGGCGGGAGCGACCTATGCTGTTGGTGCTTGAAGGATCCCGTTCCGCCCCGATGAAGAGGGGCATGCTGACGTCCTTCACGCAAGGCAGATGTGCCGGTGGCCGTCGGACAACCACTAGGTCGGGTCTCCTATGCGCAGGATGTGGATACGCCAGCCAACGTATCCTTGGCACCGGTCGCTTGAGACCAGGACGTCCCTGTGGGAAGCCCCACACCGGATTCAGTGGACTAGTGCACGAAGTGGGCCTGGATCGATGAGACCGCTTCCAGGAGGGAGCGCGCCCGGACTAAGCCTTCCAAGAAGCCATGTCCACTATCGGTCCCACTTGTCTCCAAGAAAGCCTGCGGGATCCCGCTGGGGGTCCCCCTTACCGGCAAGAAAGCCCGCCTCCCTCGGAGCCCGGCTCAGAGACATTCACGTGCACGTCCAGGGACTCTAGTAAGGATGCTCGTCTCCAAGGAAGCGGAGACTACTATCGACACAGTTCCAGGCCACCTCATGTTTGGTGTGTTGCATTGGCCTACTGGTGACCTGCAGACGATGCGGAGGCTTCCTGTGGCCGTCGGATATCCATACAGTCTGTCTCCTGTGCGCTGGGTGTGCTTCCGACCACACTTGTGACGTCTGTGCTACCTGGCCGGAGCTGCGATGGTCTAATCTCTGGAACTTATAGGAGCGAGCCTCCTACCCTCGCGGGTACTTGAAGATTGCCGAGACGCCTTCCGCTGTGCCCCCGGCACCGGACGTGCGAGACCAACTGGATCCGACACAGAAAACGCCACTGAGTAATCGAGGGATTAGTGCACAGAGTGGGAGTTCGACCGTCAAGACCGCCTCCGTTAGAGAGCGCGCCCGGACACAGCTGGTGGAAATAACCCGCCTCTCCCAAGAGCCTGGTTTGGTGGGACGCTCGTGGCGTCCCTCCTCCACCGTCGTTCCCCACTCGTCTCTGAGGAAGCCGCCGGGATTCCGCTGGGGGTCCCCTGGCCGGCAAGAAACCCGCCTCTCCCAAGAGCCTGGTTCACAGAGACATACACGCACTTGTCCAGAGCCTCCTGGTTGTGAAGAGCGTAGACACAGGGATTCTACTCGACGTTATCGCTCTCCCTCGCAAGATCATAGGAGGACCTTCACGCTCGGGTACTGGGAGATTACCGAGACGCCTTCCGCTGTGCCCCCGGCACGGGTCGTGCGAGGCCAACTTGATCCGACACAGAAGACGCACTGAGTATTCAACGGTTTAGTGCTCAGAAACCCGCCTCTCCCAAGAGCCTGGTTCATTCCCCACTCGTCTCTGGCCGCAGGGGTCCCCTTGCCGGCAAGCAACCCGCCTCTCCCAAGAGCCTGGTTCACAGAGACTTACACGCACTCGTACGGAGCCTCCTGTTGGCGAAGATCGTAGGCGCCGGGATTCTACTCACCGTTACCGCTCTGCTTCGCAAGATCGTAGGAGGACCTTCTCCACTCATCGTTCGACGGATCAGGACTCCCTCGACTCAGACGGGTTTCGCCTTCTTCGCGTTCCCCATCTCGTTCGGACTCCCGTTCGTCCCGTTCCTCTTCCCATCGACCGGCCACTTCCCCTTCCCTCGTCCTCTCCGTTCCGTTCCTCCTCGTCGCAGCCGTGCTCCTCGTCGGGATCCGCCTTCGGCTCTCAGGAGACCCTCGCCGCGTCGCTCCGTCTTTCGCTCTCCCCTTCGGAGGGAGTCTTCGACCTCTGCGGTTCGCCGTCAGCGGGTTTCCTGCCCTCGTCGCCCTCCTCGGTCACCGGTTCCAGACAGCGGGACTTCGACACCCTGAGTTTGACGGCTGACGACCCCTCGGACTGGTTGCTCGGACGTCTCAGCCGTTCTCCTCTCCCTCTTCTTCGGCTTCCAGTGCTGCGGTTCCGTCAGTCCGTTTCTTCTGCGCGGATGGACACTCGGCCGGCGCTGGACGGGACATCCAAGCTCATCGCCGCCGCCCTGCTGCGGAAGTTGCCCGGCATCGCCACCTGACTCACTGGGGGTTCTCTTCCATCGTGGACACTGGGAAACCAAGGCGCAGCCCCTTCTCCCTGACGTCTAACCATCTCGACAACTCTCGTTGGGCACCCAGGGGGTGCCGGACTTCGGACAGGTGGTACCACTTGGCTGTGCTCGTGGCGGAGGACCTAGCCACTACACGGAGTCGGATCTACGCACTTTGGTCGTCTCTAAGCCCGGCTGCTCAAGCTACGCTTCCTACTTCCGTGATTCTTCTCGAGGTCCAACCCTCCGACCTTCGGACTTCGCGGACAAGAGCGTGCTTAGCTTGGATCCGACGCGGACTACTAGACCTTCTTCTGCTCATGGGAGAAAGGATAGGTCACAGGAGCTTCTCCTCTCCGACTACGCGACAGCGGAGGTGTACTTCCAGGATCAGGGCAGCTGGCGATCCTCTGACCAGTGCGTACCCCCTACCCTGGTGCTTGGGGAAAGAACTTCAACTCCCTCCGTGCGTGACGCAACCTGGACCGACGGTAGATCTGGGCCAGTCTTCCCCGGTGGGACCAGTGGCTACACACGGAATGCACCAGGACACCATCGGAGGATCGGCGCATGAGACCAGGATGATCCTGTGGAGGGTCTCCACAACGATTTCAGTGGACTAGGGCACAGGGTGGGGGTTTTGACTGACGAGGCCGCTACCCGGACGGAGCGAACCCGGACACAGCTTTGAGAAGCAGAGAACTCGCCTCACAGAGCCCAGTTCAGAGAGTCGCGCTTGGCGACGTCCCACGTCCAATCTCGGTACCCACTCGTCTCCAAGTAAGCCGCCGGGATCCTGCTGGGGGTCCACTTGCCGGCAGATAACCCGCCTCTCCTCAGAGCCTGGTTCGGAGAGACTTACACGCGCTCGTCCGGAGCCTCCTGTCGACTCCCCTCGTGAGGAGTCATCGCATGCTACTTCTTGCCCTTGCAGCCATACGGCGCCTGAGGGATGTTACCATGGTGGATTGGTTAACGAGCTTCAGGAGCTACGACTCGCCCGGTCTGCCTACAGTTCGAGGGAACAATTACGTACAGCTCCTCTCGGACCATACCTTACCTGGACCGCCGCGCCTTGGTCCACGGGTTCACCTTGCGCCCGCTTACGTGGCGCTATTCCACCAGGAGACCACGTAGCAAATCCCTGTACAAGCCTCACGTGTGCCTACGACATAGCCGTTCGCTACGGACGCGCTCGCCTCTTTGCCGGTGCCGGCACCACTGACGCAACATGCCGGACGTTCTTCCTGGCTACGCTCAGTCATACGTTCTGAATTACAGGACCCCTCCCTCAGGGAGGTTAGAGGCTACAGTTACGTTATCAAGGCACTTGCATGGCCACGAACGTCACATTCGTCAGGGACTGTACTGTCTTACACTTCGTGGCTACTGGAGGCTGGCGGGCAGGATGACTTCGCCTGCCTCGATCGCAGAGTTCTGCCAGGCCAGCGAGACTCCTCGCTCTGGTGGGGGGCCTTTTTGCGGGGGGCACAACTCCCTCCTGGCGCCCCCACCGGGTCTGCCTGGGGACTGGGTGGGGTAGGTATTTTTAGTTCCAGGTCACCTGGTCAGCCCACAGGGTGAGTTTTCTCTCTATCTGGGCATGTGTTCTGTCTACCCTTGTCCATTCACCTGTATTGCCTTTTAAAACTCTCCTACTGTCTGCACTGCTGTAGCTCGATATTGGATGTGTGTGGTAATGGTCTTAGCTTATTTAGGCCCATGTGTAGGTTTATTATGTATTGACGGCTGGCGACACATTCAATGTTCTGTTAGTTTTTTTTTCACAGCGTGCAGCCGTCTGAGAAGCTTGTTGCTGTCGGACGTTAAGCAATGTACATCAATCAACCCTCCTGGCCTCAGCGCGTAGGTATTCACCTACCTAGGGTCGTCGGAGTTTGCATTGGGAGGACGGCCTTGGCCCTTAGTGTGCTGGAACGCAGCACCCCTCTATTCGCAATTCCCATTCAGTCATGTCATCGGTAATGTTTTTGAAGAAACAAATTCATTTTTATTTAAAAGGTATTTTTTCGAAAAATACTTACCGATGACATGACTCAAACGACCCTCCCACCTGCCCCGCTTGCCGCTGGTGCGCTAAGTATCCTGACTGAGGGATTATGGGTACCCGGCTTCCGGGTGGTGGGTATAGGGAGACAACTCTTGGTCCCCTCGGGGTTCCCCGAGTGCCTCCCGGGTTGTGTTTTAACACAACTGGCTCTTAGGCTAGAATGAGTAAGTAGTAGACACTTCCCATTCAGTCATGTCATCGGTAAGTATTTTTCGAAAAAATACCTTTTAAAGAAAAATGAATTTTTGGATTTTCACAGAACCAACCTTATAATGATAATAAATTCTGCTTTAATCAACTCTTTTTAGTAATCATTGACAGCCTAGTCTTTTTCAAGGCTCTTCATCAAGGACATCTTGCTGAAAATGATCCTCAAACTTAGGAAAATCACTGATTTTGATGGCTGGAAAATTAACAAACACAAGAAAAATCATATCTTGGGTTGTAATTAAGATAGAAACATCATTTAAACAACAAAATGATCAGGATAATGAGATCTGTATAATAGAATAGGATAGACTACAAACAAAGATGAAATTTTTTGGTCATCAACCCTCCCCCCACCTAAAAAAAAAACAAAAAGAAAACACACACACACTACTTCACTACTTGGAATCGAATATAAAAATTGACAACACAAAATTGATCACCAGCAATTTCAACTATTTAAATTGTTGGATTATAATTTTAACACTTGCGTGAAATTTGCTTGTCTATAGAAATCATGGACAGAAAACTACACACTGATCTCAAAAAGAAAGTACTTCATCACACTGTAGTACTAGTAGCAGACGGAAAACAAGCAGGTCACGTGACTTCATAAAAATAACTTTATCTCAAAGTCTACGGCCGCCAGCAGAAAATGACTTAAATATAAACGTACCTTAACATCTTTTGTAAAAGTAATAATGTTTAATTCATCTTTCTTGTGAAAGAGAAAATTATATTCGGTATTTCCAACGATAACTCAACACGCTTTGTTACCTCGCAAGACAGCACCGCTGCTTGCTCAAAATAAACACTTTGAATACAATTGAAAAGCAAATCTAAAACCTAGCAATGTCCAGATCAATCAAAAAATGATATTACATATCGATATTTTCATCTGATGTCGGTTGATTGGTTAAGTCTGACAATATATATTCGCTGAAGCACATGGTACAACTGCGGCCTCGCTATCGTTTGTGCATGCCATTCTCTGAACACCCGTTAGCTCGTGCCACACAGTACAGAGGCAGCGTGTGCGGTCTTTTGCTTCGCATGCGGAGTCAAAGTAATGAATATACGAAATTTTGCAATAATATAGAAAAATTATTAACAATTTTAGGCATATATTTTTCGCTTGTGTCTGTTTTGTAGAAGAGTGAGAATATTACGTTGAAACTTTTCAACTTGAAATTTAAATATGTTCCTGTGATCGTATGCAAAAATAAATTATACGAAAATTAAGAGCTAGCTCTACTCTATCTAACTGGCTAGCTATTTTTAACCTCTGTCGCTTCGACGCGACGCGCGAGGTGATTGAAAAGCTGATGTGTGCTTTGAACAATGCGCGCTCGCTGTGCCGCCGCGGCAAGTCATGAATGATAGATACGCCAGTAAAACACACATAAAATACTAAACATGTAAAAATAAGCACAGAAACACAAATGAACACAGAGAGTAGACCCCATACTACAAGCCAGTATACATTTTATTGATATATGCAGCATATTTTGGTTAACATCAGTGATGGAAAATGGGTGAAATTTAGGTCATGCTTAGTCATGCAAAGAAGGCTTGGAGTACCTACTAATAAACCGATAAGAAATGAGCATGATGCTTACTTCCAGGCTGAGATTGAGCCCAGTAAATGGTCGTCTGCAAGAATGATGCTTGACTGTGCAAAAAGCCTTGATACTAAACTATCAGTTCTGATTGGCAGACACAGTTGGTATAGATTTGTGGCAAAAAGCCTGATGAGTTTGTATGGTTGCTTTGAAGGTTGAAAACTGTTCTAGGATTACAGTGCATCTCCTCTTGTGATTTTTGTGCGTGCTGTAGCTTTTCGCCCTTGTGTTATAGTACTTGAGTTTATGTGGTGGCCAGGTGTGCCAGTTGTGTTTGCATTCAGAAAAAGCTGGATTGTCCGGCCCTTATGGTTCAGACATATCGATTAGCTATGTCAACCAGTGAAAACATGGATTATTTTTCAATTAACTCTGTTAGCCTTGACTTCCATGCTGTCTCATGTTTGGTGTTTGGTGCCAGGTGCCAGAGAATTTCTTTTTTTTTCTCACAGCATATGATCCCATATCCCCACCTACACATATGAAGGCATTAACAAGACATCTTGGTCTGTGATTGGGACCTTTCAGTCTAGAGCCATATGGTCCAAAACCACAGACCAGCATACACCATGATCAAGCTTGGAATATGCCTTTTTTGCCCACTCCGATCCAGACACACTATGCAGTGGCATTTTACTTGTTACAACACGGTGTGTATTTTTCTCTCGTGTTTCACAGACCAGGCATCAAGCGGAAAAAAACTCATGCAGCTGAGGACAGTGATGATGAAGCTAAAAATTCCGAGCCAAAGCGGCCAAGACGTGATCGTCTGAAGAAGGCTACTGAGAAACGGACAGTTTTTGTTGGAAATCTGCCTCTGTCTTGCAATAAAAAGGTGAGGTTGGGCTTCCTGTCATAACATTGTCAGTATCAAGTCCAGAGCAAAATAGCACACATTAAATAGTATTGTCTGTTAACCCCTTCATTGCTGAGAAAAAGTAAACAGGTTCCAACTGCAAGGGACATAGATCCTCATGAGTTCCCATGACTGTGGGGGATCATGAGGATCTATGCCTCTTGCATAGACTGCTTGTGTTCATGTTCCTTGGATGGTTGTGGCGTTAGGTCATTGAGTAAACAAAGATTTCTGGAATGAAAGCGATGTGGCAGGGAAGGGGTTTAAATGCTTTGCAAGAAATTGAGGGCAGTGACGGATTGGCTTGACCAATGCATGTGCCATGATAGGCATACCCTTCAGCTTCTTTGTAGTACTTTGCCAACGGATGGTGACTTCAGCTGCCGTGTGATTAATTCCCCTAGAACACTACTGACAGCAAAATCTACCCAGCCAAGGTTTGCTTTCTGTGCATTTGCTTGACTTTTGACGCTGAATATTGTCATTATAAGCCACAGTATATTCAGAAATGAACTCTTAACCTGTAAAGCCCTGAAAGACTACGACAGGCTGTGGATCGACCATAATTTGTTTCCTCAAAAACATTACCGATGCCATTACTACATGGAACAACCTATAGCTAGCGTAATTTTAGCCCAAAAACTTACGATGTGTACCCTTAGAGCCAGGGGAGGCCACCAAGGGTACCATGGTCTAGTACCCGGGTAGCCTCCCTTACCCCGCCGACAGGTGAGCGCCAGCTCACTACCAATCCAACCAGTTCTTTCCTTTAGCTTGCAGCGTGCAGACGTGTCTGCTTAGCCCTCTGCTTCTAACTTGGCTATGTAGTGGTCGGCTTGCTTAGCCTTCTGTCTTGCTACCTAGCCTGTGCCTTGGAGCTTCTGCTTGGTGTGCCCTTCGAAAAAGAGATTAGAAGAGAGAAAGGATCGTTCGTAGTCTCTGCGCTGTGACTTTCAGAGACGGAATAGACTTGGTGTGAGCGAGAGAACCGGTTCAGTGCGCTTCGTTCCCGGCCGGTGCTTTACCATGCCTTGGAACTTTCTGGCCGTCTGTGTACCGTCGGCTGTGTTGGTTCAAGAGTACTTAGACTTTGACAGTGCACTTCGTTCCCGGCCTGTGCTTTCGCCTTGCCTTGGAACTTTCTGGCCTTGTGTGTACCGTCGGCTGTGTGTGGTTCAAGTGTTCTTGGACTTGCAGTGAGATTCGTTCACGGCCGGTGTTCGCCTTGCCTTGGACCTCTGACCTTGGGTGTACCGGCGGCTGTGTATGGTTCAAGTGTACTTGGACCTTCGACAGTGAGCTTCGTTCCCGGCCTGTGCTTCGCTTTGCCTTGGAACTTCGGTCCTTGTGTGTACCGACGGCTGTGTTGGTTCAAGCGTTGGCCTTCAACGGTGAACTCTGTTCCGGCGGGTGCTTCGCTTGCCTTGGAACTTCTGACCTTGTGTGTGCCGTCGGCTGTGTTGGGTCAGATTTGTGACCCTCTCTCACGAAACCAGTCTTAACTCGCAGCGAGCCGATCGGCGCTACACGCAATAATGTGTGGTGGGGGTCAATCTGGGTCATTTTCATTTTTTCCAGAAATGTATTCTACATACACCAAAGTATCGTATGGTTAAAAATTTTATCGTAAAAAATGCCATTAAATAGGTTAAAAATGATTTTAAAAGTCTGAGCTTGGCCCCAATTATGCTTTTCTTGTGTGCAAAATGACCCATTTTTAACATAACAGAACACGTTGCATCCCCTACAGAACCCCATCATGTTATACACTGTTGGAAAGGCCTTTGTCTGCGCTTTCGCGGGCTTAGAGTGTGTACTATTTTTACACATTGTAAAGCTTCCAAATAAGGAAAATATGGGCGTACACAAATGTTCAATTTCGACCAATCAGAGAGTAGAACAGCTAACGACATGGCAACGACTAAGTTAAACACATTTCCATTGGCCGAGCTAAGACTAAGGGAAGGAACTCCGATCTCTTCCGCTGTCACTTTCTGTGTTTACAACCATGGAAGCCAGACTAGCGTACTTACTAAACTCTTGCAAATCCGGTAATTTACCGCCTGCAGATCAGGAAGAATTAAGCGAACTGATCAGTGATTATTTCGTCGCCGATTCTCATCACGACGATAGCTTTTCTGACAACGATTTTGAGTTTGAACCGGCTGATGGTGAGGACGAAAGCGAAGGAGAGATTAATGCCCCACTAGTCCACGTTGAGGAATTTAGAGGTGATGGAGAGACCGGCTTGGACGTGGATGCTGCACCAGACGATGGGGGAATGTTTGCTCGTGCCCGTGTTCGATCGTGCAAGGCCAACGGACATGGGTGCAAGCAGATAAAGGTACCGTCGCCTGGACCAGAAGACACGCGTCACGGCTGCATCACCGAGTTTTCACCAGAAGAAATCGTGGCTCTTCAACTCTCAGTTCAAGACATGGATCGAGGTATGTGCATGACTTTCTGAATGTAGATGTATGCTTATTATAGTGTGTGTGTGTGTGCGTGTGTGTGTGTGTGTGTGTGTGATGGTGTGTGTGTGTGTGATGGTGTGTGTGTGTGGCTGTGTGTGTGTGTGTGTCCAATTGTCAACACTAGATGAATAGGCTAATTATTCTATTAATGATAGTATAGAAATGCTGACATAAGTGGACAGTTTAAAAAGAGTGTATACTATTTTGTTCAGATGCAAAGGAGTGGATGATCCTTGGCATTCTGAGTTCGTGCATGCGGAATGGACCGAAGACAGAGTGTAGCAAGTGGAAAGTGCAGAAGGACCGCAAGAAGCCGCGATCCAGCTACTGCCTGCTCACACGTCCTGTCTGCAAAGATGCCTTCCTCTATCTCCTTGGGTATGTATATTACATTTAAGCACTGTACAGAATCATGTATACTTGTATTTTGTGTCTAATGAACGACGAGTGTATTTTCATTGACTTCATTATTGTTGGTTTCTGTTTTTAGTATCAGCCAAGACATGCTGACGCACCTCTCGAAGCACTACCAGGAAGAGGGGCTGATGCCAACACGACGAAGTGCTGGGGGGCGAAAAAACAACACCCGCAGCCTGACGTTCGACGACACAGCCCGCGTGGTGCGCTTCATTAAAAACTTTGCAGAGGACCACGCCGTCACCTTGCCTGGGCGAGTACCAGGATTTAAGAGGGAGGATATTCGCCTGCTGCCTTCATCATCACCAAAGAGTCATGTTTACAGACAGTATGAACAGCAGGGCGCTAGATGCGGTAAGCTTTCCCACAATATCTTTCTGCATTTTTTTATGGGATGCAGTTGTTATACATGCATAAACTTTCTAACTCTGCTTTTGAAGATATCATATTCATTATGATAACTTTTAATGGTTCTTTATTTGCTTCCTTTTTTCAGGGTATCGGGTTGTTGGGAAATCCACCTTTAGCAAGTTGTGGAGTGAGCTTTGTCCCTTCATTGTTGTGGCAAAGCCCATGACCGACCTCTGCTGGAAGTGCCAGAAGAACAACACGAGGATCTACCGCAGTGCCAACATGACAATGGAGGAGAAGGATGAGTCCCTTCAAGAGCAACAGAGACATCTAAGCCAGGTGGGCCATCATGCTGTTCTCATGGGAATTGATCTGTACTCATTCTGGCTTACGGCTTGTTTTAAGCAATTTGTTACGAAAACCTGACAAGGACAGAATGTGAGGTTTTTACTTACATGATATTAATTAATTAATTAATTAATTTTATATTATTATATGAAATTTTTATGCAGGTGGAAGCGGAGCGCACACTCTACAAGGACATGAGCACCGATGCCAGGACCATCGCACAGCAGCATGGTCTCCAGCAGCTCCAGCCTACTCCAGCCAACTCCGGGGATTTCTCCATGCACTACAGCTTTGATTTCGCGCAGCAGATCCACTACCCCAGCGATGCTGCGCAACCGGGACCACTGTATTTCCTGACGCCACGGAAGTGCGGAATCTTCGGAGTTCACTGTGAGGGGCTGTCGCAGCAGGTGAATTTTCTGATCGACGAGTCTGTGAGCAGCAGCAAGGGGAGCAATGCCGTGATCAGCTATCTTCACTTCTTCTTCAACCAGTATGGCCTTGGGGAGAAGTCTGTTCACCTTCACTGCGACAACTGTTCCGGACAGAATAAGAACCGCTGGGTCTTGTTCTACTTCGCCTGGCGCGTGCAGATGGGACTTCACAGCGACGTCACCCTGAACTTCATGCCACCAGGCCACACTAAGTTTGCTCCAGACTGGTGTTTTGGTTTGCTGAAGAGGTGTTTTCGTCGTTCCCACGTGTCCTGTCTGGATGACCTCCAGGATGTTGTGAGAGCGAGCACTGCAGTGTCCCGCCTGAACATCCCGCAGCTTGTTGGTAGGGAAGATGCGACAGTGTTTGTGCCAACTTACGACTGGCAGTCCTTCCTCGCCCAAGCCTACAAGCCGCTGAATGGGATCAAGCCTGTTGGACACTTCAGGTTCAGTTGTCAGTATCCTGGAAAGGTTTTATACAAGACGACCATCGCGGACGCTGAAGAGGAGAAAATGCTAGCTGTTCCTGGCCGTGTTACTCAACTTCCCCACATGCCAGCCATCATACCAGCTCCAGGACTTTCCAGAGACAGACAGCAGTACCTGTTTCAGCACATTCGGGAGTACGTCCGAGACGACAAGCGTGACCTTGTGTGCCCTCCGATTCGCGGCTGATTTCCAGTGTGCTGACTCCCTTGTGTCTGGCTACTGTGCTTGTGTGGTGTGCTGTGCTTGTGTGATGTGCTGTGCCTGAGCGGATAATTGGATACTAAAGGTGATGTATTTGGTGAAGTGGTGTGCTGCCTGCGAAACGTGAGTACTTTCCTTTTTTAAAATTTCTTCTACAACCTGTAAGTATAGATTGTGTTGGTATTTTTTAAAGTTGTTGCATGATTACTA
This sequence comes from Semisulcospira habei, assembly GCA_036245525.1. Lineage (NCBI taxonomy): Eukaryota > Metazoa > Mollusca > Gastropoda > Semisulcospiridae > Semisulcospira > Semisulcospira habei. Next base: position 119,384,690 of record BTPG01000004.1, on the reverse strand, counting down.
ACATATCTGAATGTGGAACTACTAATACTCAGTTTGTAGATTTGACTTTTTAGCTTTTGTGACTTCATTTTGCAGGGTAGTAGTAGTAAATAGCATTCATTTCAGTCTGGGACAACAGGCAGCTGACTGCGACTTCTGTTTTGCACGTTTTAAGGATAATTTCTCTCTAGTGTCCTTTCAGTTTGAATCAGGCATAAGTGGGTATAAATGACAAACAATGAAATAAAGTGATTGGCAAATTTATAAATTGAATGTAAATTGTATTCAGTCGTTCTAATGATGGTTTTTATTTTGCCTTGGTGATGGTGGTTTTCACATTCCTTGAACGCGTCCGCAATCGAATTTTAGATAACATTTGCCACTAAATAAGAGTGCTACACAGCATTTTCATACATGTTCTGCCTAAATATATTATAGCAAAATACTTTTATGCTCAAACAGAATTAAAATTATTTATGCCTTGAGTTTGATACCAAAATATGAAAATGCATTTTCCCCCCCAAATCTGTCATGTTTACATTAGGTATGGCACTTTTGGGGGCTATTTATCACAAGATCCTGACTAGCTATCAACTTAATGTGAGGTTTTACACATAGTGATGGACTTACTGAACCACCATGCAAAATATCAGGTTGATTGGTTGACTTTGAACCCCCGTTGCTAAGGTAGGTGTGCAAGACATGCACACAGAAACTTTGCAGGCGATTTTCTCAAAATGGCCACTGGTGCATTTAACAACTTTAAACCTTAATAACTTCTACAATTTTTGCACTACAGCATTCATTCATATATCAAATTAATCAGCAAGCTCTGTACATTTCCGAAATGTATATAACTCAAAACACCCAAAATGCAAGTTAAGACTGATTTCGTGAGAGAGGGTCACATTTAGTCCTTCGTCAGGACCTTCGACTTCGTTCGTGTGGCTTCGTTCCCGGCCTGCGCGTCGCCCGCTGTGGCTTAAGAAGTGGGTGTCACGGGTGCTTCTTGCGTCGCCGCCGGAAGATAGGTCCCTGGGCCGTGGGGCTGGCCTTCGTCCCGCCTGGGAGCGCTGTCCTGCTTCGGTTCAGCGGCTTGAGAGTTACGTCGGCTTCGCCGGTCAAGTTCGCCAGTGGTGCGCCCGGGACCTTCGTCGCGGACCCAGCCTTCCTCTTCGGGATGCTTCTGGGCCTCTACCGCGTGGGCGTTTCTTCTTCAACTACAAGTGCTACCTTCCCCTGTCCCTTGCGAGATGTCCAGGTAAGGTCTCAATTTTTGCCAGCGCCGCGCCTCTGGCGGCGTGCGCCGGCATCCTTGCTTTTTCGTTGTTTTTTGGGAAAGCGATATGGCTCTAAACAGGATAGTGGGGAAGGGTGGAAGTGTGCGCGGTTTTTCAGGGGACCGCGGTGAGATGGCCTTAGTCGCCTGCTCGGCGTTATACCCTTATAACTAACTAGTTTCGGGGAACATGGCCCTCTCCTAGGACCAGTCGCTTCGTTGTTTTTCACTATGTTGCAGTGCTCAAGCCCGCATCTGCACACCATCTGGCGACTGGCAGTGGCCGAGTTACAAGCATGCGATCTACCTCCCCGGCGCTGGCTACGCTTCGGGACCCTCCCGTGATGTCTGCGCTCTGGGTAGAGGGCCTTGGCACTCCCAGTGGCGGAGCCTACGGCGTGGCAGTCCGCCCGCCCCCGCAAGCATGCTTCGGCCCCGGATTCAGCAGGAACACACTTCGCTGCCGTTGGGGGACGGCAGACAAGGCTCCCCCCTTGCGCACCCACTCTCTCGAGTCAGGTCCGCAGCGAGTCCGCTCGCCCCGCTCTGCGGAAAACAACCCCAACATTCTACGTTGGGGGACGCCTTGATCCCCCCTTGCGCACCAGCTCGCTCGAGCCAGGTCCGCAGCGAGCTAGCTCGCCCCGCCTTGCGGAACCCAAGCCTCACAAGACCTCTGGCAGAACTGAACGCTGCTTCCCTCTGCTTGCGACTCCGGGTTCGCGACCGCCTGGACTCGGCGCCTCGCCCCTCGCCTGCGGACGCCCCCCTGGTTCGGCGTCCTACAGCCCGGACCCGCAGCCCTGCGTCTTCGGTTCTCGCCTTCTCTTCGCTCGTCGCTTCAGCTTCGCGGATGTCGCCCTCCTCGTCGGTCTCCCGTGCTGCTCGCCTCCGGCGTCGTCCCTTCCCCCCCCCCCCCCCCCCCCCCCCCCCCCGTCCCCGGCACCCTTTCCCCTCCCTCCCCGCTCCCCTCCCCCTTCACGCCGTCGGCCACGGGTTCCACCTTCCTTCGTACGGACGCTCCTCTCGTCGGTCTTGCCTTCCGCGCCTGCTCAGGCCGCTCGCCCTGGTCTTGCCTCGTCTGACAGCGGCTTCCGCCTCTCCAGCTCCTGGTGCATCGGCCTCCTGCTCTGCCCATCGATGTGGATCGCTGCCTTCGACTCGCTCCGGCGGATTCTGCCTCGGCTCCCCCCGTTCTACCTCCGGGTGTTCTCTTCTACGTCCTTGACCCTGCGTCCAGGACGCCCAGGACGGAGACTCTTCCCTCGCTCGACGCACTGCACCTCTACTGTCTCGCGTCTTCTCAAGCCGACGCCTTCCCCGTCGCCCGCTTGGGCGTTGTTCTCCCCCCTAGAGGTTCGTCCCTGCCACGCCCCGAGGTTCAAGGGTTCGGGTCTCCTTCTCCGCCTCTGCGACAGGATCCAGGCTCCGACGCGGGTTCTTCGTCGCCGTCACTCGCCGGTCGGTGGATTGGACATCGCCTTCCGCGCAGCTGGACGCCGGACATGCACAGGCCTTGCTTCTGCCTCGCCGCAGTGGTTCCTGCCGATCAGCAGCAGCTGGTGGATTCGTGCCTCGCGCCGTTGCTTCCTCCCTGTCGGATTCGGACGACGTTCCCCTCCGCGACGCTCTCGCCTGTGCTGGATCCCTCGACTTGGCCAAGCGAGCACTCGTCTACCTGGAGCTGGCTCTTCTCCTTCTCGCCGCTGTTCGGGCCCCTCCTTGCTCTGGCTGTGGAGAGGAAGTATCGCCTCCTAGCGGCGTGTCAACGCTTGGGTCTTCGATGCGCCGACGCCGCGCCTACTGTGCTCGTCGTCCCCCCCTACCTCCTGCTGGACCTACGGAGACAGCTGCGACAGGCTCCGCTCGACATCCCCTCCTTCGGTCCTGGCAGTTGGTGAAGGATGCGTTGAGATTCTTCGTCGGCCCGCTTCACCTCCTCCTGCTTCCAGCCACCCGGATCGCCGGACCCGATGGACACCCGCCCTTCCAGAGTCGCTGACCTTTTCTGCGCGTCTTTGCCGCCCGCCGCGCCCGCCCACCCCCCGACTCCGCCTCTGCCCCCTGCCTGGCCTGGCACGGCCACTGGCGGTACCCGACCTCGCCTTCAGCTTGGCACGAGTTCCTAGCGGCGCCTCCCTCCTTCGAGACTGCTGAGCCTTCGCGCCGAGGTCCCTCCCTTGAGCTTCCCTGTCTGCCGGGATTTAGCGGGCGCCCACACTCTCGTTCCAGTGCTTCCAGTTCCAGACGCTTCTGCGCTTAACTTCGACGGTGTCCCGACCGTTCCGCCGTCGCCCGCAGCCTCCTCTGGGTCTTCGGCCGTCTCTTGGTCGGCGTCTGCAAAGCCACGGCCACGCGGACTTCGTCGAGCCTTCCTCGAACTTGTCGACGATCTGCTCCGGCGCCTCCGGTCGGCTCCCTCCCGGGAACAGCTACGAGACGCCTCCTGGACTCCTCGACACCTGCGGCTTCGTAGTCTTAGGCACCTTGGTTCTCGCTCTGTTCCGCCGCTTCGCTCGCCGTGGTTGGAGTTCCTGACGGATCTCGTCGAGTGTGACGCCCGGAACTGAGGACCCAGAAGTTGGCGAACCTGGCGCGTCTTGGTGCACCGCAGGAGACTGTCTCCGCCAGACACTGGTTGCAGCTCTGGCCTAGTGAGCACCGCTGCGGATCTCCTTCCCCTTGGTCGGTTCTGGTTGCACCCGCTTCCCCTTCACCTACTCCTTCGCTGGCGCCCTCGACCGGAGACATCGAGGCTCCCTTCGGCGGTCCCTGCCAGTCTTGCGCCTGGAGTCCCTCTCCTCGCCTTCCCCCCCAGTTGTCCCTTGCGTTGACGCCAGTCGTTACGGCTGGGGTGCGCTCCTGCTGCCGACGTGCCACGGCTTCCGGCAGCTGCCTTCCGGTCCTTGCGGTCAAGCCTTCAACTGGTTGGAGTTTCAGGCGATTCGGCTGCTCTCCTCCCTTGGAGACCGACTTCGGACATCAGGACCTGATCGTCGTTCCGACTAGTCCTCTGGCATGTCCTACGTTCGGAAGCAGGACGGGACCTGCTTCCCTTCCTCTGCCTTCTTACCGGTGCCGCCGTGGGTGCAGGATCGCCGCGTCTCTCCCGAGCGAGATACTTCACGGCCACCTGCTTGTCCTTGCGGGCTTCCCCTCCCGGAACGGTCTCCGTCTCCGCGCCAAGTGAGGAGTAAGAGGAAGAGACGCTTCGCCCGGTCGTCACCCGGATGTTCTGCGCCACGTAGGAGCCCCCCTCCCCCCTCTTCGTTCTTCGCGACAGGGTGGGACCTTCAGCTCCCCCCTCCTCGTCTCAACCGTCCCGAAACCCCTAGCCTGGGCGGCCGTTGCGCTACCCCTCTCTGGGGCGGCCTCGGCGCTTCCACTTACCCTCCCTCAGTCCTTGTCCCCAAGGTGCTTCTCTAGCGCAGGGATGCTACGCGATCCGGTTGCTGGGAGCGCCGTTCTGCTGGACCAGACCCTGTGCTCCTGATCCTGGCCACGGGCCCCTCACTCCGGCTTCCTGCTCCTCGCACGATGCTCTAGCTACCGCGCCAGGCGCTCTCCTTCCGTGCTCTGGGAGACTCCTGCTACACGCTTGGAGTTCGGATGGCAAGCCCTCGCCGCTGGAATCCTCGAGTGAGGCAGTGACAGCTATCGCTTCAGGCCGTGGATCCTCGACCCTGCGTGTCTAAGAGGAAAGGTGGAGAGTTCTGGGACCTTGGTGCGTCCTCCGTTGCCTCTCCACTACCGATCTGACTTCCCGCCGCTGGCGGAGTTCTTCCTGGCTTCGCCGAACAGCACTTGACACCAATCACCTCAGGGGTTACCTCTATGATCGCCGACGCTTACCGGCGCCAGGGCCGAGCGGAACACCTTGCCCCTCGTCGGCACACAGTGACCTGCCCTCCGCTCCCTGATCCCGCGCTGGGATTTACCCTGGATACTCTTCTGGATGAACGCTAGCGTACGAGCCGCTTCCCCTAGCAAGCCTGGCCGACGCTACACGAAGACTTTCTTCTGCTCACCGTAGCCACACCCTCCAGATTGAGCGAGCTGCCCGCGCCTTCCGCGCCCCCGCCTGACTGCAGTGCAGGTCGGATGACCCCGTGCAGCTACTATCGGACTCGGCCTTCCTGGCCCTGAACCAGTCCCCGCTGACAGCCCCACAGGTGATCACTGTCCGATCGCTTACGCCGATCGACCCCTACGAGGAAGTCAGACAACACGTCCCAATGGGAGCCTTACGTGTGTACCTACGCCGTACCAAGCCGCTACGCCAGGGATGCACCCGCCTCCTTTGTTTCTCTGTCCCCAGGTAGACAGTCATCTCAGCCCAGATGATCTTCCCGGCTAGATGGGTGATGTGCTCCGCCTACCAGGACCTCTGCCCCGACGCTGTCTAACGGCTACTCTTCCGGGCCCACGAGGTCAGAGCCATGGCTGCTAGCGTCACGTTTGCCCGCTACTGCGCTGTCCGAGACAGTCTGGCTGCCATAGGCTGGCGGACCGAGTCGACCTTCACCCGGTTCTACCTCCGTCACCTGGTTGGCCAGCGAGACAACCTGGCCCTGGTGGGGGACATCGCGGCGGCGCAACACTCCCTCCCGGCACCTTCGGTGCCGTTGGTAATCCTTTAGCTAAAATTATCGGGAGCTTGCGCCGGGGAGGACGGGGCTGGCTAGCTCAGTCAGTCACTGAGTTACGCGGCACCCTCCTCCTCTTCGCCATTCTCCATGTAGTAATGGCATCGGTAATGTTTTTGAGGAAACAAATTAAATTTTTCTCTAAAATGTATTTTTTCGAAAAATACTTACCGATGCCATTACTCGGATGACCCTCCCACCTGCCCCGCTAGCCACTCCTCAGTCAAATGAAAGAACTGGTTGGATTGGTAGTGAGCTGGCGCTCACCTGTCGGCGGGGTAAGGGAGGCTACCCGGGTACTAGACCATGGTACCCTTGGTGGCCTCCCCTGGCTCTAAGGGTACACATCGTAAGTTTTTGGGCTAAAATTACGCTAGCTATAGGTTGTTCCATGTAGTAATGGCATCGGTAAGTATTTTTCGAAAAAATACATTTTAGAGAAAAATTTAATATTTCAAGGTTGTTGTCAGAATAGCTTGGCGCCTCTAGGTGCCAAGCTATTCTGACACCAACCTTGAAATATGGTTGATCTGTCTCCAGAACTGTGATGCAGACCTCAGAGGATATCTACACAAATTTGATAATTCCATCCAGAGGCTGTAAGGAGTTAACAGTATAACTTGGTGGAAGAGTATGTAACACAGAAAAGTTACATAGGAGGCAGAGAGTTGATCCACTTTCTGTACATGGAGTTTTGTAAGCGCTGGAAGTGTAACTGAAAGAGATAATGTAAACGGCATGATGGTGTAAATATTGAGCAGATTAACTTACTTACTTACGCCTGTCACCCCTCCCCGGGTATAGGCCGTCGACGAGAGACCTCCAGCGACTCCTGTCCTGTGCTTCTCCTTTGATTTTTCTCCAGCTGGTTCCCAGTCTCTTGATGTCTGCTTGGAGGTCTCGACGCCAGGTGTTTCTCGGCCTGCCTCTTTTCCTCTTTCCCTGGGGGTTCCATGACAATGCCTGCCTAGTGATACTGGAAGCTGGCTTTCTCAGACTGACCAATCCATCCCCATCTTCTTCGCCCAATTTCATTCTCTGCTGTTACCTGCTCTGTTCTCTCCCAGAGTCTGACGTTACTGATCTTCTCTGGCCAGTGGATTTTCAAAATTCTTCTAAGGCAACTGTTTATGAAGATCTGTACTCTGTTGACTGTGGTTTTTGTCAATCTCCAAGTCTCTGCTCCATATAGGAGAACTGCTTTTACGTTGGAGTTGAAAATCCGGACTTTGGTGTGTTGTGACAGCTCTCTGGAACTCCACACTTTTTTCAAATGGAAAAAGGCTGCTCTGGCTTTACCGATTCGTGCTCCTGACATCTGCATCAGTGCCGCCTTTTTTGTCTATGATGCTCCCGAGATAAGGAAAGGACTCCACCTCCTCCAACGGGGTGCCAGCAAGCAAGACTGGTTCTTCCCTGGTTGCTTTCAGCCTCATTGTCTTTGTTTTCTGTTTGTGGATGGTGAGGCCCACTTGGGATGAGATGTCAGCAAGCCTCGTGGTCTTGTCCTGCATTTGTTGATGAGTGTGGGACAGTAAAGCCAAGTCGTCTGCAAAATCGAGGTCGTCAAGCTGTGTCCACAGTGTCCACTGTATTCCACTTCGTCTGTGCTCTGTGGTCCTCTTCATGACCCAGTCTATGGCCAGTAGGAAGAGGAACGGAGACAGCAAACACCCCTGCCTGACACCGGTTCTGACCTGGAGCTCCCTGGTGAACTGCCCTTCGTGGATCACGCGACATGTCATGCCATCGTAGGTGCTCTTGATCAGGCGGACGAGCTTTGTGGGTACACCGTAGTGTCGTAGGAGTTTCCACAGAGTCTCTCAGTCCACGCTGTCAAATGCTTTCTCGTAATCCACAAAGTTGACGTACAGTGGGGAGCTCCACTCCAGAGACTGTTCCACGATGATGCGGAGAGTGGCGATCTGGTCTGTACAAGATCGGTTTTTCCTGAATCCTGCTTGCTGGTCTCTCAGCTGGGGGTCGACGGAGCTCTTCATTCTCTCCAGGATGATCCTGTTGAAGACCTTTCCTGGTACTGACAGCAAGGTGATTCCTCTGTAGTTGGAACACTTGCTGAGGTCGCCTTTCTTGGGAAGCTTGATTAGGTAACCCTCCTTCCAGTCAGCCGGCATCACCTCCTCTTCCCAGATCTTTCCAAACAGTGGGTACAGCATCTCTACTGTTGTCTCTGGGTCTGCTTTCAGAGACTCCGCTGGGATGCCATCTGGCCCTGCTGCTTTGCCGTTCTTCAAAAATGCCACTGCTCTTCTGATCTCTTCCCGGCTGGGTCTGTCACAGCTGATGGGTAGGTCGGTCTCTGCTGGCTGGATGTCTGGGGGGGGGGGGGTCGGGTGGGCTGGGTCTGTTCAGTAACTCTTCAAAATACTCGGCCCATTTGTCGAGTTGGTCTGCTCTGTCTGCAATAGGCTTGCCTTCTTTGTCTTTAACTGGTCTTTCTGTATGGCCATACTTGCCAGACAATCTTCTGGTAATGTCGTAGAGCTGTTTCATGTTGCCGCTGCCTGCTGCCTTTTCTGCCTCTGCTGCCAGGCTGTCTGTGTAGGCCCTCTTGTCTGCCCTGATACTCCTCTTCACCTCGCGGTTGGCTTCCGAGTATTCCTCTTGTGCCCTTGCTTTGGCTGCTCTCGTGCGACTGTTGTTGACAGCTGCTTTCTTCTGCTTCCTCACTTCTATCTTCTTCAAGGTCTGTGCCGACAGCCAGTCCTTGTGATGGTGTTTCCTGAACCCTACAATGTCTTTGCAGGTTGAGTTCAGCGCCTCTCTAACTGCCTTCCACTGCTGCTCTGTGGTGACCGCCTCCTCTTCATTTACTAGCTCCTGTAGAGCTTGAAACCGGTTGGACAGCACCAGTTTGAACTCTTCTCTCACTCCAGTCTCTCTCAGGAGGCCTACATTATAGTGCTGTCTTCTTGTTGTCTCTGTGCGGCTTTTCTTTAACTTGAGCTTTATTCTTAAGGTAAGCAGATGGTGGTCTGAGGCGACTTCTGCTCCCCTCCTCACTCGAACATCTTGAAGGGATCTTCTAAATTTCTTGCTAATGCAGATATGGTCTATTTGGTTCTCTGTAGTATGGTCAGGTGAGACCCAAGTTGCTTTGTGTATTCTTCTGTGTGGGAAGATGCTGCCTCCAATGACAAGTCTGTTTAGAGCACAAAAGTCTACAAACCTCTCCCCGTTTTCACTCATCTCCCCTAGTCCCTGTCTCCCCATCACCTCTTCGTATCCGGTGTTGTCCTCCCCTATTTTGGCATTAAAATCGCCCATGACGATGGTGATGTCTCGCTCCGCACATTTGTCCACAGCACTCTGGAGTCGGTCGTAGAACTCTTGTTTCTCTTCCTCGTCACTGTCATTAGTGGGCACATAACACTGGATGACGTTTAGCTTGATCTTTTTCTTGGTTCTAAAGGCTGCTGTGATAATTCTTGGCCCAAGAGGTTCCCAGCCCATCAGTGCTCTCTGTGCCGCTGGTGACAGCATGAATGCTACTCCTTCTGTATGGGGGGCGTTCTCCTCTTCATGACCTGAATACAGAATCATCTCCCCACTAACAGCCTTTTCTGGCCAGACTGCGTCCATCTGGCTTCACTGATACCTAGCAGGGAAAGGTTGTACTTTTGCATTTCCGCTGCTATCTGGGCGGCCTTGCCTCTCTGGTACATGGTCTTGACTGACATTCCATGTGCCCATGGTTGTGTCCCTGGATAGAGAGAGGCAGCTTGGTCCTGTGGCTTCCGAAGACTTCCGGCTTTCACCACAGGACGTCATAAATCTTCTGGTAGAAGAACCTTCCTCCTCCAGGAAAGGAATTGCTGTTTGTCTTTTCATCGGCGTTTTTGTAGCTATTTTCTTATTTGCAGGGTGGGGAAGCTACCCCCATGCCCAACCCCCTTACTAGGAGGACCAGGGGTTTTCTGTTGGGGTCACCTTCCCTTAGACCATGTTGGTTCACGGCACCTTATTTCATTCGGTGCACCCCTATTGAGCAGATTAAAGTGGCACACAAATTTCTGTTTGAATCTGTCAACTTTTATGCAGCTAATCTTATTTCAATTATTCTGATAATTATTTTGAATGACAAGTGCGCAATTAATTCAATATTTTTAGGTTCTATTACCCAACATGCAATTATGAGTTATAATGACTTGTAATGAGGTTATAAATATTTTACATGACTAATACGAATTTATTTACTAATTTTCAGAAACTCACAAAGCTGTTCCGAGATTTTGGCGATGTTGAGAGCGTCCGATTTCGTTGTGCAGTATGTATACTTGGTTTTTTTGGCGGAAGAAATTTTTGACTCACGTGTAAAGCAAAAGTGAGTTTGTTCTGGCTGTCATTCCGGCGTCCGTGGCAAACTTTAATTTTGTCATGTTCTCTGAGACTATTCAAGCCACACACGGCTGTACAGAAAGGCCGATTTCTCACTCTTTAGTTTGGCCCGCAGCCTGCTGTGCGATAGCCCCTCCCCGCTGCGAGCAGGCTATCTAGGTCACTGGCTGGCAGCAAAAATTCCTTCTCTAATCTCTGTAACGGACTACTACGTGTGGTGTGTAATGCCTATGTTTAATGTTCTCTATCTCCTCTTCATCATTTTTCTACATAAAACTGTTTATCACACTTGTGCACCATTGCCTGCTGGTTCCTGTGTTGGTGCTATTATTCAAGGGACGTTTTTTTTTTAAGGGTACAATCTGAGGATAAAGACAGGTATAAGTTATCTGTGCCTCGCACAGTACTGAGTAGGTCAGAACATTCATTCTCTATGGAATACTGTTGTGTATAGTGTAATGCCGGTGCTTTATGCTCTGCTTATAGCCTCCAGTATTCTCTGTGATACTGTTTAATAGTATCAGGTACTAACTGTTGTCTGCCCATTCATATTATCCTGGTTCCTTTATTCCAAATGGTGGTAAGGGAAGGATAGTACAGTTATGGCAGGAATAAAACATACACAAGAAACATTTGCACACAGAGAAGCCTTTCACTTTAAAAGGTTAAATTCTCTATGTAGAGTATGTGGAGGAAGGTCAAAACGAATGTATGTAGCTGAACTTCAGGAAATATTCATTTTTCTCTAAAAGGTATTTTTTCGAAAAATACTTACCGATGACATGACTTTATGGAAGTGTCTACTACTTACTCAATTCTAGCCTAAGAACCCGTTGTGTTGTCACACAACCCGGGAGGCACTCGGGGAACCCCGAGGGGGGGGGCCGAGAGTTGTCTCCCGTTACTGCCCATCCGGTTCCGAGTCACGGTGTGACTAATCAGTCAGGATACTTAGCTCACCAGCGGCGAGCAGGGCAGGTGGGAGGGTCATCCGAGTCATGTCATCGGTAAGTATTTTTCAAAAAAATACCTTTTAGAGAAAAATTAATTTGTTTCTTCAAAAACATTACTGATGACATGACTTTATGGAAGAATTGCGAACAGGAGGAGGGTGCCGCGCCCCAGCACACCTTTAGGGCCCAAGAGCCGTCCTCCTTGCCGCAAACTCCCGACGACCCTAGATAGGTGTATACCTACGGCGCCGAGGCGCCAGGAGGGAGAGTTGCGCCACAGTGATGTCCCCCACCAGCGCGAGGAGTCTCGCTGGCCTGCCAGATCCCTGAGAAGCAGGCGAAGGTAGATTCTGCCCGCCAGCCCACGGAAGCCACGATGTGTATGACAGCACAATTCCGGTCGAACTCGACGTTCGTGGCCATGACGCGTACTTTGTGTGCACGTATCTTTAGCCTCTTCGCTCCCTAGGGGGAGGGATCCTGGTATGCGGACCGTATGACTGAGCGTAGCCAGGAAGAGATTTCTGGGCTGTAGCGTCAGTCCTGCTGGGTTAATGGCAGAAGAGGCGTGCGCGTCCACTCCGGACGGCTTGTTTTGGCGTAGGTACACGTGTAGGGCTTGCACAGGATCTTGTTGCCTGGTCTCCTGGGGGAAGTACGTCCCTCTCAGCGGCCGTAAGGTGATCACCTGTGGCGCGGTCCAAGGAGACATGATCATGGCAATGAAGGCAGGGTCTGTAAGGAGCTGTACGGAACGGTCCGCTCGAAGCTGCAGGCAGGCAGGGCGCTGAAGCGCGTGTAGCTCGCTAACTCAGGCCACCGTGGTGAGAGCCACCAGTAAGCATGTCGGAAGAGTCATGTCTGCAACAGGCCATCCTTGGTCTCCGAAGAGCTAGAGGAAGAAGTCCGCGAGCTGGGGGTTAGTTAGGTCGGTGGGGGTGCAGCGACGGACGCCGCCCAGGAGCACAGTACTCGCCATCTTCCCTCGTAGACGCATCATGTCGAGGGTTTGCGGGCTGTAGCGATAGCTACCACTGCTGCACTCGAGAAGCCTCTAGCGGCGAGGGCCTACCGCACAACCTCCAAGCGTGAAGGAGTAGGCGCTCCGGGCACGGGTGGAACAGCGATGTCGCAGTTGCTTGAGCACCGTGCGGGGTGCGGGAAGCAGCAGTGGGGGGTCCATGGGGATGCTGAGAAGGTCGGTGGTCCAGGACCGGTTCCGAGAGAACGGGGCGACCATTAGGACGCCCACAATGCATCCCCGAAGCTTGAGGAGGAAATGGAAACGAGGACTGTTGGGGCGTACGCGATGAGTCGGTGCCACGGAATGGACAGTGCGAAGACTGTCCAGGCCAGGGGGTCTGGGATCGGGGAGACAAGTAGGGGGAAGCTGGTGATTCCACCTCGTGGCATCTCCCATCGCGCGCAGATCATCCAAAGGCGTCCTGGCGTAAGGTACACTCCATGTGCAGCAACTGGCCGCGTCGGGAGAGTGAGTCGGGCAAGACATACTGTCGGCCGGGGAAGTGTCGAGCATGGAGGGAAATGTTGCGGTCCTCGCACCAGCGCAACAGACGGTAGAGGAGCATGCATAGGTCGGGTGAGCGCATCCCGCCGTGTTACTGGATGTACGCCACCACTGTCGCGTTGTCGGAGAGCACGAGCAGTTCCTGGTGACTGAGTTGTTCCTCCCACGCGATGCAGGTTTGCCAGACGGCTTGCAGCTCCAACCCGTGGAAGTGCTTGCCAGCGTACTCCGGCGGCCAGGGGCCAGACGTCATGAGGAACCGCAGTAGCAGGTAGGCTCCCCACCCAGCAAGACTTGCATCGACACACAGGGAGAGTAGAGGAGGCGGAGCGGTCAGGGGGACTCCCGAAGCAAGTCACGACTTGTCCGTCCAACGCAGGAGGTGGGGGCAAATCAACGGGGACACGGGTACGATGGCGGACAGACTGCCTGAGGAGGGACGCCAGAGAAGCCGGAGGTGCAGCTGTAGTGGCTGGGCGTAGAGACGACTGAGGGGGAGTAGATCTGCCACCGCGTTGTTCAACCAAGGGGCTGAAGCCAGGCTCTGGCGGAGGCTGCGTCCTGCTGGGCTACTGGCCGGCTAGCCGGCCAACCTAGGATCCGTGGCCCCAGCAACGCACACTGTTGAGGTCGAAGGCGAACTCCAAGCCGAGTTGGACGAAGCAACGAGAGGGGGTGAGGTCCTACTTACCTGTGGTGACCAGTCACCCCAACCGCGAGCACCGCCGTGTCGGGGCATCCCTGTCCGAAGTCCGGTCGCGTCCCAGGTGTGCAGGAGGAGGTCGTCGAGGTGGGTAGACGCCAGGGAGACGGGAGCTGCGCCTAGGTACCACTGCGTCCACGAAGTGGTGAGGACCCAAGGGCAGATGACGAGAAGAACGGCAGCGCCCGAACTGGTAACTACTCCGTCGCAGGTGCTCCGGAGAAACTCCCTGAAGGCCGAGTGCACGGGGACTTGGAGATAAGGGTCGGAAATCCAGGCTGAACGCGTAGTCCAAAGCTGAAGGCGGAGCCGAAGACCACACGGTGAGAACCACGGCCTAGCGGCGGCGGGAGCGAAGAGGAGGTGTCTTGCGAAGCCCAAGGTCCTAGATGTATCCTCCAGTCTGCTCGAACGCACCACAGAGCAGGGCCGCCCAGGGAAGCAAGGTGTGGGAGAGTCCAACATCACCGGGGGGCAATCCACGGCAGGTCGTCAGGAAGGGGAACCAGGAGTCCTCAAAGCGACGGACGAAGGCTTTGGTCAGGAGCTCCAGAATCCCAACAGGCCCCGCCCAGCTAATCAAGCCATGGAGCATAACAAATTCTCCAAATCACACAAGTTACAAGTGAGTAGGTAAGCGCCAATAATGCCACACCAATCAACCGAAAGGTGAGTGGGCGCGGGCGCGAGGAGCCCCGCCAAGCTAAGGGTTGAGAATTTTGGCGCGCAAGCTACAGCGAAGATGAAGACTGTCTTCGTGCCTGCTCAAACCAGTGCACAGCCCGGGAACCGGCCGAGGGCCAACCCAGCTACCTTACCTTTCCGCCAGGGTGAGAACGGGGGGAGAAATGTCCAAAACACCCCTGGCACGACCGGGCTAAGTCCCGGCGAAGTTCACCGCGCAGCCCAGGCACTCAAGAGGCCGAAGAGGGCAGCAGCCAACGAAGAGGGGACGACAGAGCCACGCAGTGGCACAGGCAGGGCCGACGAAGTAGAAGCCAAGTGAAGAAGCCAAAGTCTGGAAGACCGGCGAACCGGTCGAAAACTCCCAAAGTCCTTAGGCTAGAGCAACACGTCTGAACAGCGTGAGCCTAAGTAGACTGACTGATTAGTCACACCGTGACTCGGAACCGGATGGGCAGTAACGGGAGACAACTCTCGGCCCCCCTCGGGGTTCCCCGAGTGCCTCCCGGGTTGTGTGACAACACAACGGGTTCTTAGGCTAGAATTGAGTAAGTAGTAGACACTTTCATAAAGTCATGTCATCGGTAATGTATTTGAAGAAACACACATGGAATCACTATAGATGAAACTAGTGGTCTGTTGTACTCAAATTCGTTTTGTGTGAAACTAGACTAATGAAACTGAAAAGAAAATTATCTGCTCGCACTCTTGAGTCTGCAAACAATGCAATTGAACAAGCTAACAAGATATGGACAACTTATGATCCATCACTCAACAACCCCACCCGGGTCTGCCCTGGGGGACTTGGGTGGGGTTAGGTATTTTTTAGTTCCCAGGGTCACCCTGGTCAGCCCCACAGGGTGGGTTTTTCTCTCTATTCTGGGGCATGTGTTTCTGTCTACCCTTTGTCCGTTCACCTGTATTTGCCTTTTTAAAACTCTCCCTACTGTCTGCACTGCCTGTAGCTCTTGATATTGGATGTGTGTTGCTAAATGGTCTTAGCTTTATTTAGGCCCCATGTGTTAGGTTTATTTAACGTATTTGACCGGCTGGCGACATACATTCAATTTTCTGTTTAGTTTTTTTTCACAAGCAGTGCAGGCACGTCCTGAGAAAGCCTTGTTGCTGTCGGGACGTTAAGCAATGTACAATCAATCAATCAATCCATCGCTCAACAGTTCTGACTGCACTGTGGAAGCTAGGAAAGGGTGGCCGACCAGTCAAACCTGACTGTGGCGCTAGGCATAAATGTGATGCAAATGACAGTAATATTACTGTGGGCAGTTTTCAACCTCCCAGCACCTCCACACCTACTAAGTGGACAAAGTCACAATCTGAATTTCACAAGCCTAATCAAGCCATTGAAATCAGTCTGTTGCCTACCACACCAGTCAAAACCACGGTAGATGCTGCAACATCACCTTTCTTCAAAACAACACTCTGACAACAAGGGGAATCGCAAGCACCATTTACAAAAAAACGAGGAGGCCTATTTCACTCACTTCTCAAAACTTAAAATGGAAAAGCCAGGAGACAAACAGACTGTCATATGTAAAACTAGAGGACAGCCCATAGTCTGGAAGAAAATAGTAAAACCAAGAAAACCATCATCTTTAGCATCATCCCCATTGAGAAAGAAAAGAGCTAACCAACTGCAAAAGTTTAGAGAAGATGTGTCAGGAACATCAGCAGACCATTCTGTGCGACAGCAGGGCACAGAGCTGAAGTGCACCACAAAGGTGACTAGAGAACAGATTCTTAAAACAGCTGGATGTGGGCAGGTACAAATGACAGCAAAAAAAGGGGCAAGAATGAGAGCCAAACTTGCATTAAGTTGGGCCAAACACAGACAACACAGAAACTTCCTGAGGGATGCTGGAATCAGGCTAAAGGCGCAGATACACGGTCCGTTCTTGTCGTGCGACTGTGCGGGTCGGTCGGCCGCCTGATCGGAAGTCTGACGGGATGGAGCGCTACACGTTCCCGCATAGCCCGACCCGCAGATACCACTGCCTGCTGGAAATTCCAGACGGGGTCAAGGCCTCTGCTTCGGTAAACAATGGCAGATTCACACGGCAGCAGCGCCATTTTTCAAAAGAGAGGGGTGTGCGCGAAACTCGCAATGTGATTGGTCATCCGGTGCCGCCGTCAGACTCTGCGGGTTGAAAAGTAGCGCCAGCCTCTACTTGTCCCGCAGCCCGCGCGATCCGATGGTGACGTCAGAAATCTGAAAGTTGCCCTGGAAACCCATCAGATCACGCAGTCGCACGACACGATCTGACCGTGTATCTGCGCCTTAAGCAGTGAAAGACAAGAGCGACAGCTTCAGAAAGATCTGATGTGTGGAAACATTAGAACTGACACCAATGCTCTCTATTTTTATGACAGATCAACTGTCAGAAAAACAAAAAAAGACATCCCTGTCATCCCCGTTGAAGACATTCCACTCTTTATCTCTAACCTTCTTGACCAGTACCAGGCAAAACAAAAGCTGACTTGGCATAGCAACATTCCCAATGAAGAAGTCTGGGTTAAAATTGGTGGTGACCAAGGATACTTTGTGGTAAGACCTTTCTAAACATACAATTTGAGTGACGTCAAAGGTCAAGGGTCACAAGGGCTCATGAAATAGATCCGAAATAGCCGTTATTTTGACAAAATATTTTTTTTCTCAAATACTATTAACAACTTCAAACCCAAACTTGCTACAGAGATACCTGATGGGAAGACCTTTCTATGCACACTAATTTGAATGATCCTTCGAAAAGGTCAAGGGTCAAGAGAGCTCAGGAAATAGGTCTAAATGGCCATATTTTGACAAAGATGTTTTTTCTCAAATACTATTCACAACTTCAAACCCAAATTTGGTACAGAGATACCTGATGGTAAGACCTATCTATGCATACTAATTTGGATGACCCCTTGAAAAGGTCAAGGGTCACAAGAGGCTGGCAAATGTGTAAAATGCTGATTTTTGATAAAATTGTAGGTATTCCCAAATTTTTGCAAATTTTTCAACCATATTTGGTACAAAGATAGCTGATGATAAGACCTTCCTAAGCATACTAATTTAGTCAACTCATCACAAGGGTCACAGGAAGTTGACAGATGTGTGAAAAATGCTTACGTTTTCAGAAAACATGGATTTTGCTGCTGCAGAAGCCAGCACTTGTCACAAAGGTCACGCATATATATATGTAAATCGGTCATACATGTGAGCCATAATGGCTTTGCCTTTCTTGTTAAACTTTGAAATAATTGGCAAATGTTTAAGGCAAGCTAAGACACTTCCAATGTAAAAAATCTGTCATGTCTGTTTTGGGTTTTCTGGATTTTCTGCAAGTTCTGAGTGTCCTCTATGCGAAAACATACTCCTTTGTCCACAAAGCTTTTATCAAACACCCATAAACGTTAAATAAACAAAGTATCCAGAGTTTGTTTGCATCCCCCCCCCCCCCCCCCCCAAAAAAAAAAAAAATGTACATTTTGCCTACTTTCGAACCTGGTCAAAGCGCACATTTTTCTTACATAGAAAAAAGTTATGTCATTTGAAAGCCTCTTCTCTCGCTTGCAGTAATTTGTCCTTCACCCTATCTAAACGAACATCAATGGCAAAAAACTGCCTGGGGCAAACCTAGGAATTCGGTGATAACTTCCACATTTGGTCTTATGACGATTTTGATCTGGAGCACCACATAAATGTGTATCTCTGATTGGTTCAAATGTATTTCCGAGTCTGTTTGGCTATCTTCATGTCGGATACAACTCGCACCTTGCAAGTATGTGTTTTGACAGATTACAAGCTAAAACGCATTTGTTTAGAGAAATCCGCAGAGGAATCCAGTCAACATGGCAGACAGAGTGAGACTGAAGAAGGTGTATGACCGTAATATACAGTTGTTAGAGTTAAAGCAGTTTCTTATTGTTTCTATCTACCATTATATATATATATATATATATATATATATATATATATATATATATATATATATATATATATATATATATATATATATATATATATATATATATATATATATATATATATTGATATACTGCACTTACCTCTTTTGTCTGCATAATAATCATTTTTGTTTTCTTTCTTACTGTAGCCAGTTGCAGACCCAAGTGTTCCTAAGAGAGTGTCCGTTATAACGTAAGTAAATGTTTTGGCCAAGAATTGATTTATTGTGATTAAGCGCAGGTTGTGCAGCATATTAAGCAGTGCTGCTCTCTTTTTTACTTGCATGCAATAGCAAAAAGTCAGCCTATGTAGTGGGCTATCCAGAGACTTGATTCAAGGTTTCTTTGTGGTAAAGACCATGCTAAACATACAGTTTTCCTTTCAAGGTCACACAGTGTCAATGAATAGATCAATAAGTGCCCTTTTGGACAAAAGAATGTGTTTCTCAAATACTCATTCTAACTTCATAACCAAACTCATCATGGACATGATAGAGATACTTGAGGCTGGCAGCAGACACTTCCCACTGCCTTTCTAAACACCTTCAAAAGCTCCCGTCTGGCCGTAGGTTCAAGGCTCCTCTTGTTAAAACCAAACGCTACAAGGGGAGCTTTGTACCCTCGGCCATCCGTCTCCTAAATGAAGAGTGCGTTAACTAGCGTATCTCTTTCTCTCTCCCTGTTGATGCCGTCGTGGAATTTGCACCTCAGATGTCGCAGTGGCATCTTGCAAGTGGCAGACTCACTCCTATACCACTAACTCTGTGGTCATGTAGTGTTGTTGTTGTTGTTTTTTTTTGTTTTTTCCACCATTGCCATAATTGTCATAATATGGCTAAAACCGTACGCGCACATGTGATCCCAACGAAAGAAAATTTGTCGGCTAGACTGACACAATAAAGTTTTTGAATTGAATTGAAGTCCTTCCTGTACATTTTATATTTGAAGGGGGAGTGCTCAGGAGATTGACAATGATGATATAAGGGTAGTGCCTTGCTGCTTACAGGTTAAGACGGTAAGCTGATGAGGCATGACCCTTGAACTGTCAAAGTTGATTCATCTAGTATGTTAACCTATTCAATCCTAACGCACTACAGCAGGAGATGGTTCGACCTGGATAATTCAAGGGTAGTGCCAGACCATCAGGTGCCAAGCTAATCTGGCACTACCCTTGAATGGTCATAACAGTTCAAGGGTAGTGCCAGATAGGCTTGGTGCCATCAGGTGCCCTGCTAATCTGGCACTATCCTTGCATTATCATGGTCAGTCCATCTCCTGCACCTGGTACATTACATGGTCGTGATGCCTCCACAATTTAGAAAATGCGGCAGTGAGGTTAAATGGGTTTGTTTAGTTATCAGCGGACAACTCAACTTTAACAGTGGATAACCTGCAAACGTGATAAATTTATCTATGTTTCAGGAAAGAGTTCCATGAACAGCGCCACAACATCTCAGGCTATGTGTGTTTCAGGGAGAAGGAGTCGGCAAAGAAAGCTCTCAGTCTGTAAGTACAGTTTCTTTCTTATGTGGATTTGTGCTAGGAAAACAGAAAAAAGAGGTTAAAAACCCTTTAAATTAGATACAAGGAACATGATGTTTTGGATCAAAGGTCCTTCTTCCGGGTGACATGGAAACAAACATATAACAGACCCATAAAGAAAATGGTAAAATGTAGGTGAAAGAAAACAGGACTCGCATAACAGGTCGCAGTGGAATCAAAGTTAATTAAAATGTTTGCCGCTAGGGTTTCATGTGAAAGGAAAACAGAAAAAAGAGGTTGAAAACCCTTTAAATTGGATACATGTAACACGACGTTTCGGATCAAAGATCCTTCTTCCGGGTGACATGGAAACAAACATAGAACAGACTATAGTGGATTTGTGCTTTCTCCAGCAAGCACAGGCCATTGGGCCAACGTTGGCTGCAGTTGCCTACACACTGCTGAGCACAGGCCAACAGCATGTAACATCGACCCAATGACCTTTTGTGTGCTGTCTGTGATTTTGAATCATGTAGGCTAACATTTTTTTCTTGTTATAACGCAGAAATGGACATGTCATTGATGGTCTGCATATACGCGTAGACTCAGCAGCACCAAGAAAAGCTGTAAGTATGCTGGACATTGCTAATATATTCGGAGTCATTTCTTATTTCAAGATGCGCTGCATTCGGATATTTGGCTTACCTGTAAACGGCATTTCCCGAATGAGTGTCAGTGCCCCTTGTGCATGCAGCCACTGACACTGACAACAGTAAACAGTACCTTTGGATGCATGCACAAAAGGGTTAATTTAGTTAGCCATTATTTCATCAAGTATTCTCTTTTGTTGACCACCTTAACCCTCTTAACCCCACAGCTGCATGTCCAAAATTTTGGAGGCGTTGTCTAGCGACTATGTACCAGTTTTAGGAGATGGATTGATCTTGATAATTCAAGGGTAGTGCCAGATGAGCTTGGCGCCTTCAGGCGCTATGCTCATCTGGCACTACCCTTGAATTATCATGATCAATCCATCTCCTGCTGCAGGGGGTTGGGGCTAAATGGGTTAAAGATGAGTCAGAAAAAATGAATTTTTCTCTAAAATATATTTTTTAGAAAAATACTTACCGATGCCATTACTACAATGGAACAACCTGTAGCTTATGTAATTTTAGCCAAAAACTTACGACGTGTACCCTTAGGGCCAGGGGAGGCCACCTAGGGGTGCCCTGACCTAGTACCCCGGGTAGCCTCCCTTCCCACCCCATATGGGTAACTGCCAGAGCAACCAAGCCAGTTTTTTTCGTTTAGCTGACTAGCGGCGAGCGGGGCAGGTGGGAGGGCCGTCCGAGTAATGGCATCGGTAAGTATTTTTCGAAAAAATACATTTTAGAGAAAAATTCATTTGTTTCCTCAAAAAACATTACCGATGCCATTACTACAATGGAAGAATTGTGAAAAGGAGGTGAGTGCCGCGTAACCCAGTAACCGACCGAGCCAGCAAGACCCGTCCTCCCCGGCGCAAGCTCCCGGTAATTTTAGCTAAAGGATTACCTACGGCACCAAGGTGCCGGGAGGGAGTGTTGCGCCGCCGCGATGTCCCCCACCAAGGCCAGGTTATCTCGCTGGCCAGCCAGGTTTCTGAGGTAGAACCGGGTGAAGGTCGATTCAGTCCGCCAGCCCACGGCAGCCACAATGTCTCAGACAGCACAGTTGCGGTCGAAGGCGACGCTTGCAGCCATGGCTCTGACCTCGTGAGCCCTGATGTGTAGTCGCGTGGCAGCGTTGGGGCAGAGGTCTTGGTAGGCGGAACGCATCACCTATCTTAGCCAGGAAGAGATCGTCTTGGCTGAGATGTCTTGTCTACCTGGGGACAGAGGGAGAAAGAGGCAGGTGCGTCCCCGGCGGAGCGGCTTGGTTCGGCATAGGTACACGCGTAAGGCTCTCACTGGGTCCTGCTGTCTGACTTCCCTGTTGGGGCTGACCGTCTTCAGCGGTCGCACAGTGATCACCTGGGGGGCTGTCAACGGAGACTGAGTCTTGGCCAAGAAGGCCGGGTCCGTCAGTAACTGCCCGGAGCCATCCGACAAGAACTGCAGGCAGGCGGGGCGCTCAGAGAGCGCGTGCAGCTCACTCACTCTGGAGGTCGTGGCAAGGGCGAGAAGAAACGGGTCTTTCGCGTCGCGTCGGCCAGGCTTGCTAGGGGAAGCGGCTCGAAACGCTTAGAGTTCAGCCAGGTGAGTACCCAGCAGACCTGTGCACTCTTACGATTTTGGCGTAATTTTTACACCAAAATTTTATTTTACGCCAAATACGCCTTTGAGCAAAATTTTACGCCTACCAAAATTTCCGACTTTCTAAAATTAATTACAGCACTTCTACTAGTACTCAGGTACTGGCAGGGCTCGCCGCTGACCGTCCGCAGCAGCGCCGCAACACGCATTTTACTCATCTTTGAAACTGCGATTGTACCAACAAAATGCTTGCATACTGCAGTCAAGTGCATGCATCAATAAAGTTGAGCTATTTCTCTTTTTAAAAATGTCTTTCTTATTATTGGGAGTGCAACCGATCATTTTCAGCCAATTTTTTAAAAACGCACCCTAGGGCCTGAACGCGCTGTGTTGACAACTGTACCGCGCAAACCCGCAATCAACCCCCTCGGGAAAACGACTAGCTACTCCTCCCCATGCAAGCTACACATCTAAAAATAGCACAATGCCATTGACCGAGTTCAGACCTACACATTGATATAAAGAAGTGTAATATTTTCTTAAATTTAGCCCAGTAATAGATTTTTAAAAAAATAAATGCAATTTTCAATGTGATTTTCGAAAAATAACCCCTAGAAGGCTATACTTTTTGGAAAGCCCGTGTTTTTTCTCTTTAATTTGGACAAATCAGAAACGCGATAGCTTCAACCAGGAAGAGTAGCTTTGTCAAAAAGCGAGTCCTCTCATTGGCCATTTCGCTTTCATGTTATTCACAATTGCAGCCATGGCGTGCGACGAACACACGACGGTTTTGAGCAATCTCCAGCGTGATCTAGGTAAGAAATGCGTTTTTGTTTACTTGATAATGGTTCTACAATGTGTTGTTGTGACTTAACCTAAGATTTGGGTAATGTTTGTGCGATAATTTGACGTAATGTGCATATTTCCACACTGGCCGTGGTAGGTTTTGTTTGAAGCGATGACCGCATGCAGTGTGTGAGAGATCGGTCACAACTGTAGGCGTATGTTTATATCAAGAGACAAAACACGAATGTAGGTAATATAGTGGGGTTTTCTATACATGCTCAATTCATTCCATGGGTATATGATGGTCTTAAAAAAGGTAAAGTAGCGATCAAAAATGATGTGTTGAATGAGAGGCTAGACCGGAAGTGAGACCGTCGTCTGCTTGAAAAGTTGTTTCACTTTCGCGTTATTGACTGTGAGAGATCGGTCACAACTGCAGGCGTATGTTTACATCAAAAAACAAAACATGAATGTAGGTAATAGAATAGGGTTTTCTAAACATGTTCAATAAATTCCATGGGTATATGGTGGTCTTAAAATGGGTAAAGTAGCGATCGGAAGTGGGACCGTCGTCTGCTAGAAAAGTTGTTTCGCTTTCGCGTTATGTTTTTTGTGTGGCATATACTGCTTGAGATGGCCCCCTCAGACGTTTGTAAAGACCAAATAAGCAAATGTGGTGAAATATTACCCCTCCCTTCGCTCTGCTTTCTCTCTCAGTGACACACACACATCATTGTTAACTGTCTAGGTGTTGTTGCATCAATTGTTAAAATCCTGTGTTGTTTCCAATTGCAGAAATTTCTTCAGAATTCTTAGATTTGGAGTGTTTATCCACACTGGTAAAGAAAGAAAGAAGAACATTGAGGCATCAGTGAATAACAAACTATTGCTCCAGGTACACCTGAAGATGCGACATGAAAAGGCATGGAGGGAGACAGACGTTCGTCCATCACATTCTTGGATGAGATGACTTTCCTGGACAGCATGCAGATGTCACAGCAAGGCACACTGCATGCATACAGCAGTACTGCGTGTTATGTGGAGAGATTGGCTTATTAATGAATGGTTTGCAGAAAGCTACTCAACAGTTACGCGTTTGCCAGTATGCGTTGGGGGGGGGGGGGGGGGGGGGGGGGAGGGGGGACAGCTGATGTTTACGTAGGGGTGGGGTGAGGGTAAAGAATAAGGAGGTTTTTCAATTATTGCTTTCTTTTACTTACTTAAAAGAGCTTTAAAATCGTAGCAAAACACAGTTTGAATTTTTAAAATTGGACAAGAAATGACCGAAATACGTTATTTTGAAGTTTTTACACTCGGAGGGCCATTCGGCCGCCTTGTAAAACTCACTTTTCAGCTTTTTTAGGGCATCAAGTTCCTGGCTTATGAACCTGGAAAAAATTGGGCTTCTTCTATATTATATAGAGATACAATTCTGCAATTCTGGGATGTCTGTGCTCAATATCTTTTGTGTTAGGCTGGCCTGAACTGGGCAATATCTTACTGTCGACCGATTTTGGGTAAAAACTGCGGAATATTTGCCGTACATTTTTTGCCCATAACTTTTGAACCAATAAAGATAGAAAGATAATTTTTTGTGTGTTGTGTTCTGTTTGTTCTCCTCTATAACAATATGTAGATACTTTATTGCTTATGTGATATTGAAATTTTGACCTGCCAGTGTACTTTCACTTTTGCTGATCTTGTTTTGAGGCGTGTCATTGTGAGTACTCTCACCTTGCGTGAATATCGGTGGTACTGGCAGATTTCTGGAAACAGTGAAGTGCTGTGTGATATGTTGTGAAGTGATCCGCTTGATTTTGGTATGTATAATTGACATCATGCTTTGAGTACCTTTGAATAATATTTGAGTGTAAAGTTAAAAAGGCGTAAGAAAACATTTATGTTGATGAATAACTCCAAAGTTTTGTAAATTACACTTTTTGGCCTGGGAAATACACCAAGTCATTTTTCGGGGTGCACAGGTCTGACCCAGGGTAGATCCCAGCGTGGGATCAGGGAGCGGAGGTCAAGCCGTTGTATTCCGAAGTGGGCCATAAGGTCAGCGAGGTCTTTACACTTGCCGGGGTCCACTCGGCCCAAGTGATGGTAAGTGTCCGCAAGCATGGCGAGGTAGCCCCTGATGGTGATTGGTGCCAAGTGCTGTTCGGCGAAAGCCAGAGGAAGAACTCGGCTAGTTGGGGGGAAGTCAGATCCGTAGGGGAGAGGTGACGGTGGTCGCACCAGGCTCCAAGTACTCTCCATTTTTCCCCATAGCCTCGCAGGGTCGAGGGTCTGCGGCCTGCAGCGATAGCTGCCACTGCCTCACTTGAGAAAGCTGTAGCGGCGAGGGCATGCTGCACAATCTCCAAGCGTGGAGAAGGAGTCGCTCGGGGCACGGATGGTAAAGCACCTGGCGTGGTTGCTTGAGCATTGTGCGAGGGGTGGGTAGCCGCAGCGGGGGCCCGTGGCGAGGTTTAGGAGGTCGGTGGTCCAAGACTTGGGCCAACAGAACGACGCCACTAGCAACAGGATCGCGTTGCACCCCATGAGTTTGAGAAGGACCTTGGGGACCAGGGCGGTGGGTGGGTTGGCATACGCGCAGAGGCTGTCCCAGGGGATGGAGAGCGCATCGACCGCCCAGGCTAGGGGGTCCGGGATGGGCGAGACGAAGAGGGGTAGCTGGCGGTTCCACCTCGTCGCGAAGAGGCCGATAAGCGAGGTCTCCCACGTGGTGCAGATCATCTGAAAGATGTCCGGACGAAGCGCCCATTCAGTATGGAGGAGCTGAACGCGCCTCGAGAGGGGGTCCGCGAGGACATTCAGGTGGCCCAGGATGGAAGAGCTTGTAAGGAAGAATGCAGAGGGAAGGGGTGCGAGTCCCGCCCTGCTTCCATATGTAGGACACTACAGTTGAGTTGTCGGAAGGACGAGCAACTCCTGGCATCCGAGAGTCGTTGCCCACGCGAGTAGGGCTTGCCAACCGCCTGCAGCTCCAACCAGTTGATATGCTTGACCGCGAGGTCCGGTGGCCAGCTGCCGGAAGCCGCGGCGAACGTTGGCAGCAGGTGCGCCACCCAGCCGGAGCAGCTGGCGTCGACGCAAAGGGACAATTGGGGGGGAGGGGGCGGAGTAAGGAGTGGTACTCCGGTCGCGAGCCAGACAGGGTCTGCCCAGGGGAGGAGGTGCGGAAGGGGCAAGGGAAGAACCGGAACGGGAGCCTCGATGTCGCCAGTCGAGGGTCGCCAGTGAAGAAGCAGATGGAGCTGAAGCGGACGCGAGTAGGGACAGCCAAGGGGAAGGAGATCCGCCGCCGCACTCATCAGGCCCAGGAGCTGTAACCACACTCTGCCTCCTCCTGAGAAACTAGACGTGCCAGGTTCGCCAACTTCTGAAACCGCGGTTCCGGGGATCTCACCCAGTTGAGGTCGATCAGGAACTCCCAGCCGAAGTGGACGAAGCAGCGGGACGGGGCGAGGTCCGACTCGCCCAAGTTGACTATGAAGCCGAGGCTGTCGAGGAGGGCCAGCCATGCGTCTCGGTTCGTCTCCAGGGCGGGCGCCGACTGGTCACGCAGGAGCAGACCGTTGGGGTAATTCGACACCAGGCTCGATGAAGTCTGCCTGGTCTTGGCGAAAACGCCGTCCATGATGCGGGTAAAAACCCAGGGGCTGAGGTTGAGGTTGAAGGGGAGAGCGCGGAACCGGTAGACTACGCCATCGAAGGCGAAGCGCAGATAGTGTCTGGAAGCCGGATGCACGGGCACGTGTAGGTAAGCGTCCGACAGATCCAGTCCAGGGTTGAACTGCAGTGCATAGGGCTCTGGCGGGTCTCCAAGTGGAAAGACGGCGGCGGAGATGAACCTGTTCAGTGCCGAGAGGTCGATGATCGGACGCCACTTGCCTTCGCTGGTCCAGGGAGAGGCGACTGTAGAAGGCGGGAGTGTCGTGGCGTGATACTTACCTCTGTGGTATCCTCCAGCCACAGGACGGAGACCTCTCCTTGAAGGGCGGCTGTCTGAGTCGGTCCGAAGGGGAAGAAGTCCACACGGGGCCGCGCCATAACGTAGAAGGCCAGAGGTCCTTGGTCGCGTCCGTCACCGCCTGCCAGGTAGGACGGAAGAGGAGCGGATCGCCGAAGGGGCCTGTCGCAGCTGACACCGTAAGTCCTGCGGAAGGTCGGGCAGACGGAAAAGACAGCATCCCAGGGGAGCAGAGCACAAACGCGGCTGAGGCCATAGCATGAAGGGAGTGAGGCAAGCCGCCCAGAGGCGGCGACGGCCAAGGCGAGGATGTCCCATAATGACGGCGAGACCGATGAATGTCAGACCATCTCCACTCGAGAGAAGACAGCTTGCGTGGCCCAGATGAGAAAACCAGCACAGGCGTTGTGGAAGAGGGTCGCTGTCCGAAAGGAATGCAGAGGCGCAAAGTCCACCTGCCTGTAGCTGCGCCAGCGGGTCCCCCAACGGGAGGGCGAAGCAAAGCTCTGCGAGCGCCCTACGTACCACGTCCACTGCGGGATAGGCAACGAAGGAGTCTAGGGCAAGCGAGCAAGCACGTGGGAGGCCGAACGGTTAAGGAGCGCAGAAGTAGAATCCCCCGAGGAGAAGCTGAGGGCGGTCTCATCCACCGGTGGCGTAGGAGGACGAAGTAAGGGAGCAAGGCGGCGTGAGTCGCCATGAGGCGAAGCGAGTCTGGGGAGAGCGTCTGCGAAGGCGTGAGCGGGAGCGGCGCGTCCGGAGGGGCGAGGTCCGTGCATGGGGAAGAGGCTGAAGTGGGCGAAGACGCTGGGGGTCCGGAAACGAGGAGCCGCAAGGCTGCTGGTGGGAGTCCACAGTCCGAGAAGAGACGTGTCGGGAAGGGCTCCTTCACGCGAGTGGGCGTCCAAGGTCCAGATGGCTGTGTCCAGTCTGTGGCTGTTACGTGTTGAGTCGTAGTTGTAGTATGATATCACACCAGACGCACGCACGTAAGGTTCTTTTTAAATAAACTTCATTCAGCTGCAACCCGTCACACGTGGCTTAAGGTTGTAGACAATACTGGAGTAACAGTTCCAACAATATTTTATTTCAGCAATGCGATCTCCACACAATGCATTCCCAAATACACCAACACTGATACAATGTCTCCTCTGCAAATGTCAACAC
Organism: Semisulcospira habei; assembly: GCA_036245525.1. Lineage (NCBI taxonomy): Eukaryota > Metazoa > Mollusca > Gastropoda > Semisulcospiridae > Semisulcospira > Semisulcospira habei. Next base: position 119,356,948 of record BTPG01000004.1, on the reverse strand, counting down.
TGGCGACACAATGCGTTTCTCTTACAAAGTTGCCTGCTCGGCGTTAAACCGAAATAACTAACTAACTTTCCAGAAAAATCCACCGAATTCACACAACGCAACCAATCAGAACAGAACATGTAACTGAAACTCATAAATATTAAATAAAAAGTACTTTCTAGAATAAACTAAAATAGTCTACAAAAATTTGACTGCTAATTTCAGCCCCAAATCCTAGTGTATAATGACGTCACACAATAGTATGGCAGACCATTCACGACCTTTCATAAAAACACACTGACTGGCTGCTAAATTCACGCGCACAGAAAACTATGACTAAAAATAGAGCGGCTCTGCACTTTGATGTCACTTATACGAGGTCACTTGACAGCGCGACCTTGCTTGAACGTTCTGGTTTATTCTCAGCGAATCTATGCATAACAAAAATCGACCCTATTCTCCGTGCGACTTTTCTAGAAGCTTCCAGACTAAACTTAGCGTATCATAATAAAGCCAATTCCGCTATCTGCGCGAACGATAAAGAATCTTACTGAAAAGGTACGTGATTCGCAACCACGATAGCTCAAATAAATATCGGATCTTTTCCTACGATTAACACATGCATGCTCTCACAGAACAACACAACCACAATCGTAACAGTGGCGTTCCAGGGGTCGAATCTGTCGTGGGCCGCAAGACGATGCCGAAGGTCCGGCGTCAGGGTGGCGCGTGGTTACTTCCTGCTTGTGAGGCTTGTGTTCCGCAAGGCGGGGCAAGCTAGCTCACTGCGGGCCAGGCTCGAGCGAGCTGGTGCGCAAGGGGGGAATGAGTCCCCCAACGTCAGGGCTTGGCAGCCATTGTTTTCCGCAAGGCGGGGCGAGCGAACTCGCTGCGGACCAGACTCGAGCGAGTTGGTGCGCAAGGGGGGAATACATCCCCCAACGTCAGAGCATGGTAGCCGTTTGTTTTCCGCAAGGCGGGGTGAGCGGACTCGCTGCGGACCAGACTCAAACGAGTGGGTGCGCAAGGCGGGGTCCTTCGTAAGCCGTCCCCCAACAGCGGTGCGGGTGCGTCTTGGTCAGTCCGGGCAGAGGTATGCGCGAGGCTGCGGGACGGCGTAGGTCGTTCGCCGCTAACAACTCCAGGCTGTGACCATGGCTCCTCTACCCAGGGCGCGCAGACATCACGGGGGCGGCCGGAGGCAGAACCGGAGCAGGGGAGGCGCCACAAGCGTATCACTCGGCCACTGAAAGGCGCCCCCACGGGTGCAGGAGCGAACTTGCCACTACAACATATAGGTGAAAACACAGGCGACCGGCCATGGCAGAAAAGCCACGTGACGGGCGCAACCCTTTCCTTAAATCATCCAAGCAACAGACCAGTATCTCAAAGATATCAAGCATAGCGTGATGCTGAGCCAGGGCCTCTGGGGTAAAGGCGCGGCACACTCCCACTGCGCCACTCTGCTTCACCAGGTTCCCCTTAACCCTTTGAACCCGGCAAACCGCTGTAGCGGTTGGCGGCCTCGTATACCGTTGAACCCGACAAACCGCTACAGCGGTGTCAGGTGTTTCATATCGCGTGCCCGGTGACGCGCGAGCCTCGCTGCGCGTGTGGTGACCTCGCCCTTTGCACTGACACATCCTGTTTACACTCAGTACACGGCCTGACAGTAGTACGCACGTTCGTCTGTGGTATGCGGTCAGCTTTGTGGCACTAGCGTGGGAATTACAGTCGGAATGGCGAGTGGATGTCTAGATATTCAGAGTGATACAATTTTGTGTTTGGAGACATGGTTTCAATAGCAGATAGTTTTGATGTATTGGGACATGTGTGCCTACCTACCGCGTGGCAGCATAACCACGTGTTGGCAGTGTCAGCTGGAGCGATCGCCGTTTGAGGCACTGACAACGGCAATGACTTACAGCTTGATTCTAATGCTGAATTCGGAGGTTCTAATTGATATTTCGGTTTTTTTATGCCACACCTTGGTGCACCTGTAGGTAACTCTGTGGACACCAACGACACACATTGGTCACATGTGTAGTACGTGTATAGTCTTTACAACACTGGTACTTCCATCCGATCGTGTACGAGACACAACACAGACACACTGATCGTCATTCGATGCCGCTTATTACATGTTGTCTAGACCGTGGATATACCTTATCAGTGGGAGGTGTAAAGATTGATATCCGGTGACAAGGTAGGGGTCTTATGTTGTATCGGCATGCTGGAAATGCATGGACACTTATGTGTCACACTAACAGACACCCTATTTAGTGATGCATGTTAAGTACCAGCGACCTGTCATGCACGAAAGACTTGTTTTTCAAGTTTATTGTCACCTGTCACTATTTTTGTCACCAGGCATTACGACACACGTGACACAGTGTGGTCAAATGCATAAAACGGTAGTCCATCCAATGGCAAATCTGTACATATATACCTTTATGGGGATATCTGTTGTAAAGTATTATTTACAAATATTTTACAGTGCACACCCATTTTCAACATAAATTTCTCAAATAAAGTCAGGGCTGAAGGGTATATAGACTTCTTATTTACTCAGGGTTCAAAGGGTTAAGGATCTTCCCACTGCGAATTGAACCCGGTCCTTACACATTCAGTCTGCGTGACATATGCTAGGACGAAGGCGCCTATAGAATTCGCTACGACAAACGAAACTGCAAAGTGAAGCCGGCGCCAAAGGCTCCGGTCACTGGCAAACACCGGGACCCGGGTCTGACACGATTCAGTCTGCATGCTCTACGCTTGGACTATAGCGCCTATAAAATTCGCTATGCGTAAATGAAACTCCAAGCGAAGCTGCCGACCGGCGCCAAAGTCGCTGGTCGCTGGCCACACTGAGACCCGGTGCTGACGGGTTTCAATCTGCGTGAAATACGTTAGGACCATAGCGCCTATAAAATTCGCCATGTGCAAGCAAACAAATCCAAGAGTGAAGCCGCCGCCTGGCGCCAAAGGCGCCGGTCACTGGCAAACACTGAGACCTTACCTGGCCCTCCCCAAGAGGGCGGGGAAAGGGAGAACCTGAAACGAAGCAGGAGGGGGCACCACTGAGGGACGAGGGGCCGCACATGACAGGTAAGCGGGCCGAGGCAAGGGCGTCGAGCCCGCGATGCAGGTCCCAGACGTCCGGCCAAGCGTGAACTTGTCTGAGGGTAACCGTAGTAGCACGCAGGAACAACACGGTGCCAAGGCCAGAGAGAGCACGCCGTAACCAGTCTCTAAGACGAAGAGAACCACTGGTGTAGAACACGCGAAGAAGAGCCCACAAGAGACAACAGTCCAAGGGTCCCGAGGCCCGGCACAATACAGCTGGGAACAAGTCTCTAAGTCGAAGGCAACAACCGGCGCAGCACACGAGGAAGACACACAAGTGACAGCAGTCCAAGAGCTCCGAGGCCAGGCTACGAGCTCACAGCCGGGAAGCAAGCCTGTAAGTCGCAGGTACAACCGGTGCAGAACCATGCACAGCCTGTAGGGTAAAACACTGCAGTAGGCTAACACACGTCTTTACGCTGTAAGCTAAAGGAAAAATCTGGCTTGGTTGCTCTGGCAGTTACCCGTATGCGGTGGGAAGGGAGGCTACCTGGGGTACTAGGTCACGGCACCCTAGGTGGCCTCCCCTGGCTCTAAGGGTACACGTCATAAGTTTTTGGCTAAAATTACGTGAACTACAGGTTGTTCCATTGTAGTAATGGCATCAGTAATGTTTTTTGAGGAAACAAACTAATTTTCATCAACTATTTCCACATTTTTATGAATTGACAATCAGTAGAAACCGAAGCCCCTGTGAAATCCAGTGTTTTCATACTTGTCTGTTTAGAATATGTTATAACTTTCATTCAAGGGAAGCAACAGTGTGCTGGCTTGACTTCCTGTTCTCAAAAAAGAAATAATTGTGTGAAGAAAGATCGCTGTGATTCAACATATATCTTGTTATGGTTTCTTTTAGAAATGTGTGTATAGCACAATAAAACTGTGAACAAGGATTTCATGAAGCTTAATTTTTGTCGGTTTTGTTTCAGCATGACAACAGCCGATCAGTGTTTGTTGGCAACCTTTCATTTGGTTAGTATATGTGTATACCTGTGTAACATCTGCAGACACTATCTTGGTGGTTACCATTTACTTTTTGGCTCACGTGCGAAGCAAAAGTGAGTCTATGTTCTGGGCCAGTGGTCGTCCGGCTGGCTGCCGTTGTCCATGGTAAACTTTAACGTTGGCATTTTCTCGGAGACTATTCAAGCTACAGTCTTCAAACTTGGCCCAAGGATACTTTGTGGCAAAACCTTTCTAAACATACCAATTTCAGTGACCTCTCACAAAGATCAAGGTCACAGGGGATCAGGAAATACATCAAAATTAGTTATTTTTCGATGTAATTTATTTTTTCTCAATTACTATTCACAACTTCAAACCCAAACTTGGTACAAAGATACCTAATGGTAAGACCTTTATACGCACACTAATTTGGTTCATCCCTCGGAAAGGTCAAGGGTCACAAGAGCTCAGGGAATAGGTAAAAAATAGCCATATTTTGACAAGAAATGTTTTTCTCAATTACTATTCACAACTACCCAAACTTGCTACAGAGATACCTGATGGTAAGACCTGTCTTGGATGACCCCTCAGAAAAGGTCAAGAGGTCGACAAATGTGTATAAAATGCCAATAATTGTAGTTATTACCAACATTTTTGCAAACTTTTCAATCAAATTTGGCACAAAGGTAGCTGGTGATAAGACCTTCCTATGTATCCTAATTTAGTCGACTCATTGCAAAGGTCAAGGGTGTTTTACAGATGTGTGAAAACTGATTAAATTTTGAGAAAACGTGAATTTTGTTAGTGCAGAAGCCATCCCTTTACTTATTGTCAGACACGTGGATTGGTCATACACATGAGCCATAAGGGCTTTGCCTTTCTTGTCTGAGAAAATAATGGTTCAGCCTTGTCATGTTGGTATCAGAACGGAACTTAAAATTACAAAGAAACAGGTCAAACATTGCACGGACTTGAAACATTCCATGGATTCATCCATCCTGCTCCATCTGCAAGAGGCGTATATTTTCATGAGCACCTGCATCCGCAGGGGCTGATAAGAATATATACCTCTTGCTTGCAAGAAGTTGCTCATTGACATGCACAGTTTGACAGTGTTCCTGGTAGGAATTTTGACAGTCGGGCACACAATGTCTGGCTGCCTATCAAATTAACAGACAGTAGGCTGGCAGAGCCAAATGCACAGCTCTGGCAACCATGAAAAAGAAGTTACATTATAAACACGCCTGAACAAACTAGTAATTATTTTACTGCCGTCACTGAAAAACAACTTTTGAAGGGAAATATTTGTTTTAAATACCTCCGTAAATGTTGAAATGCTTGGAACATTTTAACCTTTTGCCACAGTAGTCTGCCAACTTGATTTTTCCCTGCTACCGTAGTAATTTTGACAAATTTCATTGGCCTTGTCTGTTGTAAAAATCTTATCATACCCCAACATATATGGTATCGGTGGAAAAAGCAATTCAAGGTGAACTCATAGACACTATGCTGAAGAAAATATTTTGTAATGTTAAGATTTTACAGGTGTATAAAGAAGATGGGGTAAGAAGCCAAAAATCAAAAACAGTTTCACACTGGGTTCCACTGAAACTGAACATGCTGTTAGTGTATTAGTTAGCCAGAGTGTGAAAATTACACTCACCTAGCATTCCAGAGACATATTCTAGTGTGTCACCAGTAAATAATCCAGAAAGAAAGGCACAACAAAAAAGTTTCTTCACACATAAAAGTTTTTACACCAAAATCCGCCATTTTTTTTTTGCACATGGGGACGTTTTGTATTAGAGCTTCTAATTCGTTGGTTTCAGCCCATACAAACAAGAAAAGTCACTCTACAAGTAAAGAAATGAGTGCTTGACATATTATAGTAGATTGCTTCCCTTAGACCATACTGCCGGTATTGGCAATGGGGAAACTAGGCCAGCGCACATATGTGTGCGTCCCGTCGGCAACGGAGCTTTGCTTGGGGCACACATATGTGTGTTCCGTCGTCGAAAGGTTAAGACCTCCATGCTGTTTTTGAAAGAATAATTGATTGATTAAAAATACATCTTGACAGAAAGACAGTGTAACAGCTGTTCTGTACGAGCTTATTTATGGTGGAACAGTGTTTTCACTGTGGCATAGCAGATCGACTTTTGACCCCTCGTCGGGTAGAAAACAGACACACACACACACACAGAGTATACTTCCAGTGTCTCTGTCTCATTCATTCACCACAGTAACCAGCAGGGCAGAGTGACATAATTATGAATGTTAACTCATTTGAGATGTGCTGCTTCCGGATACGCAGCTTATACCGTGTATCCGGAGGCGGCACATCTCGAATGAGTTGACATAATCAGACGTACAGTTTGCTGGCGGTCATTTTATTATGAGAAATGGCAGCAACAGTTAGCCATACCCATTTGCAAATAGAGAGGGTTGAGGTATAGATTCTCATGGGTACCTGCAGTCTGCAGGGGCTAATGAGAATCTGTGCCTCTTGCTGACAACCATCAAGCGTTTATAATTCTTCTTGCTTGCGGGACACCGCCTGGGTTAATTGTATAACTGAAACACACTGGGTGTGTCGGAGAGATACGTGCAACATGCTCTGATGGTCCAACACACCTGTCAATTCGCAAATACCGCAGCCGCCCAAAGTGGCCGGATGGTTTCAAAATTGATGGCCATGTATGCCCCCCAGCAGGCCAAATACCGGCAAATTCTGGCTAGCTGGAACGCTGGTTTGAGGTACTTATCGGGTATTGACGAATGGTATGAGGATGCATGCCGCATAATGTAGGCCATCCGGTGAAACAGTTCCTTTAGTCCTTAATGTATAGGTGCACAACTATGGCTAGGATTCAAATAACTCATCAGGACTCCACACACATTAATATGCACCAGCCAATAGTTTTAAAGCATCACTGGTTTCGATCACGTTTTTGTGTGTTTACGTGCAGAATATTAAATTTTGTGGATTTTTTTGCCAGCTATAGAAGAGGAGACTGTTCGTGATCACTTTGAGGATTGCGGGGACATTGAAAATGTGCGCATTATCAGGGACCGAAAAACCAATCTGGGAAAAGGCTTCTGTTACATTTTGTTCAAGGTACGGTATAGCGTTTAATCAGTGGAAAAATATGAAATGTGGGTGTATCTCACCCGTGCAGAACAATTCTTGTCAGTGTATGTCAATGGGAAGAAATGAGCAGGAGTCTTTTGGGAGAAAAATCTATACTTTCATCCACCTGTTCCCCTATTAACCCATTAGATGCACCATGATAATTCAAGGTAGAACCAGATTAGCTTGGCACCTGGTCTGATCTGGCACTACCGGTACCCTTAAATTATTGTGGTCCATCCATCTTCTGCAACCTTGTGGAAAATTGAACACCACCTACCTGCAAGAGGTATAGATCCTCATGAGCCCCCGCAGTTGCAGGGGGCTCCTTAGAATCTATGCCTCTTGCTGAACTTGAAGTAACTGTGTATCCATGTTCCTCAGACAGCTGGGGCTGTTGGGCATTAAATGAACAAAGATTTCAGAGACAATCTACATCCACTGGCAGTTAACCCTTGTCATTCTGATACACTTTCTTGAAATAAATTTGACTATGATAGTTCAAGGGTGGTGCCAGAATAGCTTGGCGCCTGCCTGAGGTGCCAAGCTATTCTGTCACCACTCTTGAACCAAAATGGTTGATCTATCTTGTAATCTATATTGTTTTCATCCCTATGTCACATGACCAATCACTTTAGCGCAAACCGTACCATGTGACCGGGATACAAAAAAAACCTTGTAGCAACTAATGGCCGACTTTTTGTATCCCGCTTTCCGGCGTGTCTTGGATGCCAGTTTTATACTATAAAAGATCACCAAAACGTTCTAAAGTACAAAGGTACTTATCGATGTTTGAAACAACAGGCACACTACTGCTGGAGACAGCAACGTCATGAAAGATTTTAAATTACGTCATAAGTCTATTATGTATAAATGTATATCCCTTTGTCGTCAGTCATGTCTGGATCACCCAGGTCTGAAGATTTCTTCTTGATTTTTTTATGAAAACATTGGAGGAATGAAAACAAATATATCATTGGTAGCAGGGGCTTGCGGCACAGACCCTTGTAGGCCTTCAGGAGGTCAAAGGAACCATTGTACCCCTCAGGCCTTCGGGGTACAACAGTTCGTTTGACCTCCCTCAGGCCTACAAGTGTCCATGTAGCAAGCTTGCTGCCAATAACTTATTATGTAGCCTTCATAGGACAATATGCAATTTTTTAGTTAAATCAGCCTCAGGATTAATGGGTTAAGGGGTTGGCTTTACTTTCATACTTGCTCTGGGCACCACTCCTTAATCCCCTTATGAATGCAGCCATGGTATTCCTTCTGTGTAGTCAAGGTCACAGGGTCAGTGGAAATGACATGCATGTGATATATGGCTCTGAGCTCTTGTTTTCTTGTTTTCTTTTTCAGTCCAAGGATAGTGTTTCTCTGGCTATGAAACTACACAACTCCAAACTGCAGGGCAGGGAGCTGAGGATACAGCGGTGTTCCGAGCAAGGGGCTGCACAAGGCAAAAAGAAATTACAAATATCCTTGCAAAATGTGATTTTCATTTGTTTTGGTCGTCAGTTTCTTCTTTGGTTTTGCTTTTGGTCATTTAAAATCAGTGATAGCCATCAGGTAAAAACACTTATTTGCTCTAAACTTGAAGTACTCAGGCCCAACAGACGTGTAAAGTCAGTACAGTAGAACCTCCTGTGAGCGGTCAACCCTGTTGCCAAGAAAAAGTGGTCATAAAGGGCAGATGACCATTGATGAGAGGTATGACAGAAATGGACCCTAAAGCAGCCACTAATGTAAATCCACGCTAATGTAGCTACTACTATTGTATTATTTGCTGATTACATGAGTGTATCTCCCGTACACTGCAAGTTCGCGGCCCTTATGTGTGTAAAATCGTCACACATATGACCAAAAAAAGTGGAAAGAATAATGAACATGTACATTGTACTTTTAAAATGTTAAACATGTAAACATTTGCACTTCAGTGTTGGTGCAGCTTCCTTTTGTCGCCACATTACACCTGACTAAAACGGACAGACCCGTTCAGCTTGTAACTGCACATGTAAGTTTCAAGCTTAACAATCAGTCTCTGCAGTGCATACCAATGGAACGTTAAAGGGAAAAGTGCTTACTTGTAAGGAAACATTGGCATGTTTATATTTGTAACTGTAACCTAACAGTCTATCTTTTATGGACATGAATCTTGGTCAGTCTTTCGGGGTTTCCGACATTGCGTTTTCTGCGCATGCTTAGTGATGGTTAAAGCTGTTGTGTGAGTCATTTTTGCACCTATGGTAACATGAATTCGATACACACACTCACAGACCCAAACATTAGAGGGAAAACACACATACACCGCAAACACATTTCACTCGGCCTATCATAAATGCCCCAGACGCCCGCCGGGGTTATCGGATACATTCTGCGTAAGCATACAAACAACAGAGTTAAATGAAGTCAACAGGAAACATCGAATCTGATAAGCCCCACACTCTTCTACATGGGCCCGTGGAAGTCTCTGCCTATTGCAGATGTACATTTTGTGACACGGGTGTTCTATTCCCACACACCGCCCCTTTCACAAGGCATCTCAGCTCTGTGTGAAACAGATGACACGCTCCCATCATTGTGTAATGACATGGCGCTCGGCTTTGCTAAGGTGTGTAGCGGCTGACGAGGTGTCAAGCAAGCAGTCATTGACCTATCACGCAACACGGTTTTACTGTGCCGGTCTGGCCATGGCGGTTTTTGCCGGTTTTGGCGCCGATATGCTGACCATTGGTGGCATTCTGCATGTGGCGGTACAATCAAAGTACTTTATATAGTGAATATCACCCTTGCATCGTGAAAGTGACTGTAAATGGCAGGTGACTGTAACATTTGGTGACATTCAAGAGAGGTTCTACTGTACAGGTATATAAATGTCTGTCTGTGCATATTCTGTTTTTTACACTTTTCCCTTGACCATTACACTCTGCCACCAGCAGACCTAGGAAATTGAAGCCTGCCAAGACCATGTCCTCTGCTGATGGTATGAAGTTTAAGCACCCGGCTAAATTCTGGCAGCCAACAAATTCTCCAGCCTCATTTCAGGTGCAGAAGTCAGCCAAAGATAAGAAACTGAAGAAAAAAGCCAAGTTGAAAAATAAGAGGCAAAAGGTGGATGAAATCAGCCATGTTCTTGGACCACTTAATCAGCCAGCAGACAAGAAAAGGGGTGGAAAACAGATAAAGTCTAGAAAAGATGGAAAGAATTTAAAATTTAAAGTGAAAAGCAAAGAAAAACACCGTAGACGAAAGTGAGACATTTCTTTTACATTTAAGGTGATAGCAGTGTGATTTTAACTCCATGAAAATGTTTTAGGAATGCTTTAAAGTTTACGTTCCCTAGGGTCCCAGCCTTTCCAGTAGACACAATGCCTATTCTGCCAAAGCTGTCCTAACACTCATTATTACCATTTAACTCATTCTACCCCAGACACACCACAGCAAGATAAAGTTTGACCAGGATAGTTCAAGGGTGATGCCAGAATAGCTTGGCCCCTATGGGCGCCAAGCTATTCTGGCATCACCCTTGAACTATCATGGTCAATCTGTGTCCTGCACTGCAATGCAGTCTTCAGAGGACAACGGCAAAATTTGGGGATTTCAGTGATGTACAATGAGTTAAAGAACACAAGGATAGATTAATATTTTTGTGTTTTGACAAAATAGTTTCTCTGCATTCTTAAAACCAAGTGCATGTTTGAACGGTTACAAACAGCCATGGATTTGGAAAAACGCCCGCCACTTTTGCACACAACAGTCAAACTGAGATTGAACTGCGCTCACATTTTGATTATGGGTGCAGAAAGAATTTCTGACAATACTAAAGAAAATGTTCTTTGAGCCCCAATATGTTTTTGTTTTTTTGTTTTCAGTGCTAAAGATGGTAGAAGATTTTGAGGAACAAATGTTATGGCATGAGGCTGCATTTTGTGTGAAGGTGTGACATTTTGTGGCTGCATTGTGTGTGACAGTGTATAATCAAAACCCACGAGCGCAGGTCAGTGTGTTTGACTGTATGGTGCAAAAATGGCTATCCTTTCCAAATCCGTGGCTGTTTGTAACCTTCAGACATAAACTTGGTTTTGAGGATGCAGACAAGAGAGACTATCTTGTTAAAATAGTAAAATACAAATCTATACTTGCGTTCTTTAAATGGTAATAATGAGTGTCAGGAGATCTTGGACAGGGTGGGCATTGTATCTAGTGAAGGGCTGGGACCCTAAGGAACTAACAAGTCATTCATAAAGCTTTTTCGTGGATCTGAAATAACAGCCCTAGCACCTTAACTCATCCTTTCTTTTCCCTTCTTTTTTTGTTTTTCTTTTTCTTTTTTTTCTTTTTTTTTTTTTTTTTTTTTTTTTTTTTTTTTTGGGGGGGGGGGAGGGGGGGGGGGGCAGAAGGGTAGAAACCTGTAAAATATAGAGACGGTATTAAAAACCAAAATAGTCTCGCAGTGGACAAAAATGATTCAAGAATGAAGAGGGCAACATGAAGACATTATTGGGTGCAAATAGATAATTGTCTTCACGAGCTGAGTTGGTAAATGTTTCACCATGCTGGTTCCATAACCCATTACATGCTGAGGTAGATTTTTTTTAAATTACTTATTGTACTATTAAGGCTACATTACAGATCTGGAGATAGATCCAATGTTTTAGTTCAAGGGTGGTGCCAGAATAGCTTGGCGCCTTAGGCGCCAAGCTGTTCTGGCACCAACCTTGAACTGTCATGGTCAAATTTATTTCAAGCAATGAGTGTATCAGGATGAAACGGGTTAACACGGTGAGAGAGTTTACCACCTGCTTATGAAGAAAATCATGGTGGTGTTACTAATCGCCTGGCTTTCTAGTTTGCTCCCAAATGTCAGTTTTGAATTGCAAAACTAACTTGGAGAGATGAATATCTGGTATCTTTACTGAATTACATCCTTGAGCAGTCTAACGAATGGAATGGATCCCTCTATGTGGTCTTTGTAGACTTTGAGAAGGCCTTCGACAGTCTGCATCGAGACTCCCTTTGGAAAATCCTGCGATACTATGGAATCCCCCAGAAACTTGTCAACGTCATCAGGTCCCTGTACAAGAATTTTGAGTGCAGAGTCGTCCACAACAACCAGCTCACCGAACCGTTTAAGGTGGAAACCGGAGTGAAACAAGGATGTATTCTTTCGCCAATCCTATTCTCAATGGCAATTGATTGGATCATGCGCCGCACCACAGAGGGAAGGAGGCAGGGAATTCAGTGGACGCTGACCTCAATGCTGGATGACCTCGACTACGCCGATGATATCGGGCTGCTGGCAAGCAGAAACCAGGACATGCAACAGAAGACACAACAGTTGACACAGTCAGCAAGCTCCATAGGTCTCGGGGTCAACATTAGGAAGACTCAAGTCATGAGGAAGAACACCATAGTGGGCGACCCAATCACCATCAATGACCAACCTCTGCAAGAGGTGGACGAATTCACGTACCTGGGCAGCAAGGTTACCACAGATGGAGACTGCACAAGGGAGATCACCACAAGAATCAGCAAAGCCAACCAAGCCTTCGCAATGCTGAAACCCATCTGGAGGACCACAAGCCTGAGCATCCACACCAAGCTCCGTATTTTTAAGAGCAACGTGCTGAGTGTCCTTCTATATGGGTCAGAATGCTGGAAATCCACTACCGCTACGGAACGCAAGCTGGATGTCTTCCAGAACAAGTGCCTGCGACGGATCATGAAGGTCTTCTGGCCAAACATGATTACAAACGAGGAACTACGGAAGAGAGCAGGCGCAGACAGCATCGCTGAAACCATCGCCACACGGAGATGGAGATGGCTAGGCCACGTTTGCAGAATGTCACCTGACTCATTACCAAGGGTGGCACTGAGATGGACACCACAGGGGAAGAGAAACCGTGGGCGACCAAAGGAGACGTGGCGCCGAACCGTGGAGCGAGAGCTCAAGAACAGAGGCCTTACTCTGCAAACAGCACCCAAAATAGCAGCTGACAGACAAAAGTGGCGCTCCCTTGCCGTCGCCTCAAGCACCAGACGGCGCAGAGAGGACTGAATGAATTACTGAATTACAGATTTGTAAATGAAAATGCGTGTACTGTATGCAAATAAAAAAGACATGACATATCTTCATGAATGCTGTTCAATAGGCTCTGTGTTGCACTGTATATGGGAAATCTTCTGTATGTTCCACCATGTCTAAATTTCGTGTCTGTGTTCTACCACAGGAGGCTCATCTCATTGTGTCTGCTTTTGGATTACCGACAGTTGCTAGTGGCAGAGTGCTAGCCAACAGTTGACATTTGGCAGACCCTTTACTACGGCAGGCTCATTACTGCTGCAGGCCTTTTTATTATTATGGCAGGCCCTTTACCTAACCTCCACCCCACCCCAGCTTACCCTCCACACTACCCCCAATCACTCCCAGTAAAGGGTCTTTCCCCTCCCCGACACACACCCTGAAACTAGAATATTTCACAGCAGGGCCTTTACTGCAGCAGGACCTTCACCTCAGCAACACCTCAAACCAATCCACCCGACACTCACCCTCCACCTCAATACACACATTCTGACAGTTTTATGCCAGCCCAGTACACAAAGACCATTTGAGCGACGTTGTCCCTCGCACGGCTGTGTGCGGGCCGACATCAGCCCGTTGGCCTTTTTTACATTAGGAGGCCCTGCACCCCTTCACACAAAAAACACCCCAAACCACCCCCACCCCACCCCTAACACACTCACAAATGTGCACACACACACACTGATAACATTTCAAGCAACTACAAAAAGGGAAATAAATCTGACAGCATTTACTGGTGGAGCATATCATATGTTTGAAACCTCGCTGGGATGAATTTCACACACATTCTTGTCTATTTTATCATGGTCGAAACATGCTGGGCGAGTATGAAGAGTGTAACTCAACCGCTACTAAATTTTGACCATCAAAATCTTATCCACTTTTGACACTGTGACTGGTCGAGTATATCATGGTCGAAGATTAGCTGGGATGAGCTCCATTCGTCATATTCGCCCATTACTGTTTGACGATAAATATCTATTTTAACTTAAGTCCGACTCACCCACTACTGTTTCGACCATTAATATCTCATCTAATCAATATCTCATCTCATCTACAGTTGACGCCATGATTCTGGTTGAAACTCATCGGAGGCGAGTTTGACACTTATATTGAATTCGCCCACTTCTGTTTTGACCAGCAACATCTCATCTAGAATAACAAAACAAAGATGACAATCACTACAACACAAGAAATTGGCAATTTTATTGCCTTTCATGATAAAAAACTTAATATAGCACTGTATTCCTCTGTGTGAGTCCATAGTTGTTGTGTCAGCATGAGTTGAGCGCCCTTAAGTTATATTGCCAATTTTGAGTGGATGGGTGCTTTGCCTTCATGAATAATTGTCAATTACTGAAGAGGAGGTAGTAAACATCTTTTCTAAGCTGAATGCACACAAAGCACCTGGACCAGATGGGTTAGGTGGCAGAGTATTGAAAACCTGTGCAGGTCAATTGGGGAAGATCTTCACTACTATTTTTCAGTTCCTGCTTGATCATCATACTGTCCCTACGGCTTGGAAATCATCAATCATTGTCCCGATTCCTAAAAAAAACAACGCTCATGAATTCAACGATTTCCGTCCAGTTGCATTGACTTCTATTTTGTCAAAATGTATGGAAAAAGTGGTGAGGAGGCATCTGTTAAATGATGTTGCCGAACTACTGGATCCATTCCAATTTGCTTACAAAAACCATAGGGGTGTGGAGGATGCATGCCTTACTCTGTACAATCTTGTATTTCAACATCTTGAGAAATCAAAGGCACATGTGAGAATTCTTTTTATTGACTTTTCTAATGCTTTTAATACTGTTGAACCACTAATGCTTTTGCAGCGTATGATGGACTTTAATGTGAACACAAACATTATTCTGTGGGTGCGAGACTTTTTGAAGGACAGGCCACAACGTGTAAATGTACACGGCAGTCTGTCTGACCAAGTGGTGCTAAATTCAGGCTGCCCTCAAGGTTGTGTCCTCTCTCCGACATTGTTTTCTATATACACAGACCATATGCGTTGTCACACTGCCACTTCTCGTCTCTTAAAGTTCTCAGACGACATGGCCCTTGTACGCCTACTCCAAAAAGAAGACAGTTTGGCCGAGTACTTTGCAGAGATAGCAGTATTAGAGTCATGGTGCAAAGATAGTTTTCTGGAAATGAATGTACAGAAAACCAAGGAACTCGTCATTGATGACAGGAAAGTTGATGATATTTTTGTACCTGTCTCAATTAATAATCAACCTGTAGAGGTGGTCACTGAATTTAAGTACCTTGGCACAGTCGTGGATAGTGGGCTGTCCTTCACTGGAAACACTGATCTGATTGTGAAAAAAGCAAACCAGCGTCTGTACCTTCTTAGGAAACTGAGAAGTTTTGATGTCGGTTCCAGGGTTTTAGAATCCGTTTATAGAAGCCTGATCGAAAGCATACTGACGTTTAACATCACTGCTTGGTATGGCAATCTCAGTATGAAAAACAGGGCAGACTGTCACGTATTGTCAGAACAGCTGAGAAGATCATTGGCCTAGGACAGTACCCAGTAGATGATCTGTACCATAGAGCTGTCCGAAGGATAGCTGCTAGCATTGTCAATGATCCTAGTCACCCACTCTCTGATCAGTTTCAAATGCTACCATCAGGCAGACGTTTCAACATGCCACTTGCCAAAAAAGTACCCAACGGAGGATCCAAGGACTGTTTGGTCTGGATCACTTGCCAAAAGGAATGTTTTTAAGAAGTCTTTTATTCCAACTGCTGTCTCGATTTTGAACTCTCGTTTATAACGCCGCGATAAGTATGATCTACTTAACATTACCTCCCATCTTGTGACAGATTGCTTGTGATAGATTACTGCAATGATAATTTTTCATGATATGCTTTTGCAGCGTTTGTTAATGTCTTATATTGTTGTTTCATGACGAGCCGAAAGGCAAATTTCTGTCGTGCCTGGACTCGAACAGACAATAAAGTTGTATTGTATTTGTATTGTAATGACATGTTCTGTTCTACAACCACATCCTACTACCATATTGATCCTTCTCACAGATACACAGCCTGAAGACAGAAACTTAATATTCTGAAATAATGCAAGAAAAACATACAATAATGTGGCTTTCCTGTTGAGCTATAGTTTTGAGAATTGTAAAGAAAAACCTCAGAGGAGGCAACCACATCAAAATATATTTGCTCAGTGAAATACCACTTATAGTCACGGAGGAAAGCCAAATTAGTGTGTCAGTCTGATGGGCATGCACGGTGAACAAGTTCTGTTTGGGGGGGGGGGGGGGGGGGGGGGGGAGGGGGCATGTCAGACCTGTCCTCATCTGACTTAAAAATTAAAGAGGGGGGACGGACCACACTTTCAAGGGTTTTTTTTTACTCTCCAGGGGAAGGATTCTGAAACTCCTTGAAAGAGAAATTAGCAATTTAAGGTATTTTGGAGGTAGGGGTTCCACAAGCCCTAGAAAAAAAACCTCCACCTTGATCTGCCCCTGGTGGCATGATGTATACCTTTCATGCGTCCACTGCAATTGCTCTTCGCCAAAAAATGCAGATCTGTGGTTGGAAATGCATATATATACTCTTTCAGACACATAGCACAAGTAACTATATTTCACTTGACGGCCATTCATCTGCTTTTCAGCATGCAGACAGGGTGGGTCCACAGGCAATGGGTGCATACAATGTCTACATACTTGTTATTTTCTCATTTAACATTTTCATAATGTTCTGTTCAGCACAATGAGATGTTAGATTTATTCTGCATGTAGGAAGCACTACTTTAACACAAATAACAGTCAATATACTGGAAATCATGTTTAATATTTCACCTACAATATAGGTCTGTTTTCGCACAGAACAGTAATCCAGATCAAAAAGGTGACTGCCAAGCATGTAAAATGTATTTGTTTATCTATTTTGAAAAAGAGTATTTATCTGAAATATTAATAAATTGTGTTGTAACTGTCTTTTCTACGCGTGTTTCTTTCTCAGTTGGGTACTTCTTTGCACAGAACAGTGCCCATAAAAGCTAACCTCAAAATATATATATACAAAATTGCCATTATGCAGCCAAGCTCATGTTTAACATTCATTCTATATATTTTATATATTTTCATTATTTTTCAGCCCACTGGCATTTTGGTCTTGAAATTAATTTGTAAGAAGTTTAAGTAAACATTCGAAACTTGTACAATTTTGAAATGGTCAGATTCTAATACACATTTAACTGGAATTCATACAATATATTTTGTTTTTCATGTATATGAATAACGCAAACTCGGTCTGTTTGGCAGTCTTACATTTAATGTGTGCATGAACTGATGAAGATAAATAAATATCCAAATGGTTCAGTCTTCAGATGGTTCGATCATACAGTTTTGATGCAAATTCATTCAAATGTTCTATATTAATTACTTATAATTATTGTTATTTCGGTCTGTGGGGCACAACACAGGGATCGTGATTTGCAAACCCCCTACACGTTGCCACAGGTCACATTATACAGTCAAATTTGGGCAGTTCTGGCAGTAAGAGGACCGGTGTTTTTACAAATAATTTTTGCCTTGTTTAAAAATTTGTAGAGGGCTGAATGTTGGAATTTGCTGGAAATGTCCAGTTAGCTGATAGGAGACATGTTTGGTGCTTTGATTCATGCCATCCTGAGCTTATCCAATGGAGAATTGTGGGCCTATGTTGAGTTGCCGTTGACGTGATTTGAGGAGCACGCTGATTTCAGCTGTGCTTGGGTGTGGGGTAGGTAAGGAACCAGTTTCATAGACAATAAATGAGACGGGTGATGTGCTGTTTTTGTTCTTTTTTTGTATTTTGTGCATGGCAAATGTGCAGCTGGTGGGCGGTAGTGTTTTTTAGGGAATTGAAAAATTAGGGGATGACTGGGACTGACTAAGGCTAAGAGACTGGACAGTACGGAAACGGCACTGTAGTCCGTGACCTGTCGGGTCACCACATGCCATATGTGACATAGACCGGAAACTGGTTTAATGTAACCATATCATTGAGTTTGGACTTTTGCAGTTGGAAAACTGAAAAAAATCATGAAAAATTTGAAATTTTGCCAAGAAATCGCTGAGTTTGCAGTTTTATAGGCGTTTTTGCATGTTTTGCATTGCAACAGCCTGTTTACCTGCACTGGGAGCTATGTTTAGTGTGTTTGTTCATTATTTCTTGTCTTACAGGTAGTCATAAATCTGACCTTTGACCCTGAGCTGTGACCTTTGACCTTGACCTTGAAAGGGGTGGGGTTTGGGGTGATAAAAAAATGCAATCTTTCAGTTATTGAAGTTGTGGGGCGGGTGGATTAGGGTGGGGTGGGGGTGGGGAGGGGGGTTGGATTGGAGGTGGGGAGGGGGGGGGGGAGCTTAAGGTCAAAGGTTAAGATGAAAACTACAATGAAACGGTGTCAGCATGTGCATTTCATCAGACAGCTGAGCTCAGAGTGAAATAAGCCGCCAAAATAATGTGACGTGCAGAAGAGTTATTTTGCATGATCCTGCTACACTGGCTGCATCTGAGGCATTCTGACCATATCTAGTCTGTTTCTCATGGCATCAGATATGCATGATCCAAAACATCAACAGCATAGTTAACGCCACAACGATGCGGTTCACATAATGGGCCATAACTTAAAGATGCAGCAACATTCAATGGTGTCACTTTGGGTTTGACTTAGCTAGTGTCTAAGAGTTGCACTGATTGCAGATTGAATGGTGTTCAGGTGGGACCGGTGTTTTTACAAATAATTTTTGCCTTGTTTAAAAATTTGTAGTAGGGCTGAATGTTGGAATTTGCTGGAAATGTCCGGTTAGCTGAGAGGAGACATGTTTGGTGCTTTGATTCATGCCATCCTGAGCTTATCCAATGGAGAATTGTGGGCCTATGTTGATTTGCCGTTGATGTAGTGATTTGAGGAGCATGCTGATTTCAGCTGTGCTTGGGTGTGGGGTTGGCAAGGAACCAGTTTCATAGCCAAGAAATGAGACGGGTGATGAGCTGGGGTTTTTTTTTTTTTTTTTTTTTTGTATTTTGTGCATGGCAAATGTGCGGCTGGTGGGCGGTAGTGTTTTTTTTTAGGGAATTGAAAAATTAGGGGATGACTGGGACTGACTAAGGCTAAGAGACTGGACAGTACGGAAACGGCACTGTAGTCCGTGATCCACAGTTCATTCTCAAACAGAACAATCTTGAAATGGCGTGTCTTCTTTATATTGATGCATGCTAAAATGTTCAAAGACGACAGTAATGTTTGGTGACACACACTGGTTGTCTCCACGGATTAGCAGCGAATTGAGGAGAAATCCAGTGTCAGACTTCATTGGAAGTCAACACTTTCTGTACGCCACTTTTTGTGTTATGCAAAATAAACACCGAAAAGATAGTTCCCAAACGGCACTAAAACTGCACTAATCTTTTCGACAACTGCATAGCTTTAGTCGGGAATGGCGTTGCCCGCGATCCGCGTTCTTGACAACTGGATTTGATTATTTCCTTCTTCGCTCGACATCTTGGCTGTAAACTAATTCAGTCCGTAACAATATCTGCTGTGTAAACAAAGTTTCAAACACAAAGGTGAGTAATAGTAGGAGTAAAAACAGGTTTGCAAAAATGTCAAACTTTCATGTGCCTAAACATGTTTGGACTCCTCTAGACTTTCGTTCTCATTTCATTTTTCATGTCTGCTAGACAACTTACCAGCTACATGCCAGCTAAGTGCAAGGGGGTCAATTGTGTGCCGTGCTGTAATGAATGTCATTACAACAGACATAATATATTAAACTTGCTATATTATTAAACTGCTTATTAAACTTGCTAAGCAGGGTTGATTTGGGCTACATAGACACAGACGTTAGCCCGAATAACAATTCGGTTGCCCGTCAAGTGAAAATGTTCCTTTGGGCTTTCGATTTTAATGTCACCAGCCTGACTACTGTCAACAGGTGTAAGTCACACAAATCATTTTTGGGGCTACGGTTGTTATCTATCTCTGCTCCGATAATGTTAATTTCAGTCATATTCGTAAAATTGCATAATTCCTTTGCATCCCACAACTTTATACATTTTTCCAGGATGGCAGAAGTGCATGTGATTGGTCAGATTGTTGGTGCCTCAGGGTTCCCAGACCACAGCCTCTTTTGCAAATGGGGCATACATACAGGTAATTTTTTTTTAAAGGTTTTACGTTCATATATTCAGTTTATTGTGGCTATTTAAAAATGTTTTAATTATCATTATGTCAGTGTGTTTTCTACAGGACCACAGTGAATCTATCAACAGGGCTGATAATGAGGAAAACAAAATAAACAGGTTTTGTGCTAGCACAAAAACTGTTTATTTTACTTTCACATTAAATTCTGGCAATCAGCCTTCCGGACAACCAAGGATATATACAGTAGAACCTCCTATGAACGGTTTTACGGTCACCTGCTGTTTATGGTTATGTTCACATTGCACGGGTGATGTTTACATAGAATGTACCTTGATTTTATGGCCACCTGTTGAACGCAGCAATCATGAGTAAATTGAAAATGCCATGTAAAAAAATATGGTTGAGAAGCAGTGAGATGCTCATGGTGTAAAATGTGGCCACTACGTATTGGGGCTAAGTTCAACACGTCGCAATCATGTAATGAGACAACTACCACACACCAAAAAAAAAAACAATGTGCCACATATAGATCTGCAAAATTCTTTTGACAGTATGTATTTGTTTACCAATATGTATCCTTGAGTGAATTGAACCAGCTTTTATTGGCTCACTTGCGAAGCGAAGGTGAGTATGTTCTCGGTCAGTGGTCGACCGTCCGCCATGGTAAACTTTAACATTGGCATTTTCTAGGATACTATTCAAGTTACAGTCTTCAAACAGCCCAAGGATACTTTGTGGCAAGACCTTTCAAAACCTACCAATTTTAGTGACCTCTCTCAAAGATCAAGGTCACAGCGGCTCAGGAAATAGGTCCAAAACTCAAATACTATTAATGACTTCAATCCCAAACTTGGTACAAAGATACCTGCTGGTAAGATCTCTCTATGCATACAAATTTGGTTGACCTCTCAGAAAGGTCAGGGGTCACAAGAGATCAGGAAATAGGTCTAAAATAGCTATATTTTGACAAAAGATGTGTTTACTTAAATACTATTCACAACTTTAAACCCAAACTTGGTACAGAGATACCTGATTATAAGACCTTCCTATGCATACTAATTTGGATGACCCGTCGGAAAGTTCAAGGGTCACAAGAGATCAGGAAATATGTCACAAGTAGCTATTTTTTGACAATTTTCTTTTTCTTGTCAAATACTATTTACAACTTTAATCCCAAACCAGGTACGGAGATACCTGATGGTAATACCTTCCTAAGCATGCCAGTTTGGACGACCTCTTGGAAAGGTCAAGGGTCACAATAGATCAGCAAATGATGTCAAAAATGTCTGTTTTGGTAGAATTTTAGATTTTAATCAGGATGTTTGCATGTTTCAACCAAATTTAGCAGAAAGGTAGCTTATGATAACACGTTCATTACCTTTCTATGCATACTAATTTGGTTCACTACTCACAAAGGTAAAGGGTCATGGGAGGTTGACAAAAGTGAAAACTTTAAATTCTGAGAAAACATGGATTTCGCAGGTACAAAAGCCAACTCTTTCCTTATGTTAGAATACTTGCTTATTTCAGTGACCTGTTGGAAAGGTCAAGGTCACAAAGGTTAGATTAATTATGTTGATCTGTCATGCACACGAGCCTTAAGGGCTTTGCCATTCTTGTTCTTTAACTAGTGTGTGAAGTGGGCACTTCATGAAGTGCACAGCACTGGTAAGCATGAGCCTCTCTCTACAAATGTAAGCTTCTTGCATAGATCTGTGAAAAGTCTGCTGTCTGAGGGACTGGTATTTTTCATATGTGCGTGTATTGTGTTACTGATGAACTGGAAATAATGACATTTGTTTCTTTTGAATCATTGACTCTAAAGGTCAATTCCCAAATTTAGGAATTGTCCTATGAAGACTGCAGGATGGTGCAAGAATAGTTAACCCTCTTAACCCCATGGCCACATTTCCAAACCTTTGGAGGTGTTGTCCAACAACTATGGTCCAGATGTAGGAGATGGATTGATCATGATAATTCAAGGGTAATTCAAGGGTAGCGCCAGATGAGCTTGGCGCCTAAAGGCGCCAAGCTCATCTGGCACTACCCTTGAATTATCATGATCAGTCCATCTCATGCTGCAGGGTCCTGGGGCTAAAAGGGTTAAGTGTGTGTTCAGGTGCTCGGCTATTCTGGTACCAGCCTTGGCCAATCCATGTCCTTTTATAGTGTGGGCTGGGCCGAGGACAAATGAAGTGAATTGTACTGCATCTGATCATGAACAATGAACTTTTCTTCAAAATGGATGAAGTACTTGCACATTTTATCACACTGCATGTATAGAGTGCTAAATTCTGCATTTGCAGGTGGAGCATGGAAGATCCTGGCTGGGCTGCGCGAGGGGCAGACACAGGTAGACAACCCACAGAACCATGAGGCCGCATACTGGTCACACCCTGTTGACATCCACTTTGCTACCAAGGGCATTCAGGGTAAGTATAAACTATAATCTTATTACATGTAGTATGCACTGAATTGGTTTTTATTATAAAAAAATTCAGTGCTTATCGCTGATGTTACAAAAGGATATGCACAGTTCCCCATGTTCGGCAATGGAAGCCCTGGCCTGATTTTTTTTTAATGATTTATTGTAACTGTGATATTGAATCAGTCAGCCCTGACATGCTACAACAGAAGATGGATTGACCAAGATAGTTCCACAGGTGGTGCCAGAAGAATAGCTCAGAGCCTTGGCATCTCCCTTGAGCTATTATAAACAATCTATCTCCTGAACTTCTTTGTAGTCCTCAGAGGTTGACACCTAAATTTGAGAATTTCAGCTTCCAGGCTCTATGAATTAATGTAACTTTTGGAAGATGTCACATTTTACAAATCTTCAGTCCACCCCAACATTTTATGATGATCTGATTGTAACTGTTTAATATTAAACTGTTGTAGGCTGGCCAAGAATCCATTTCCAGGTGTGGAGACAGGACCAGTTTGGTCGCAACGAGCTATATGGCTACGGCTTCTGCCACATCCCCACTTCTCCTGGAACTCACGAGATTGACTGTCCCACATGGCGACCCACAGGATCATTCATGGAAACAGTGTCTCAGTATTTCCTGGGTGGCGGGCCCCAGTTGAAAAACCCGGACTTGATTTACAGTGGGGCGGATCGTTACAGGCTTCACACTATTGCCATGGGGAAGGTTCACTTGCGCCTGGGAATAATTCT
Source organism: Semisulcospira habei (assembly GCA_036245525.1). Classification (NCBI taxonomy): domain Eukaryota; kingdom Metazoa; phylum Mollusca; class Gastropoda; family Semisulcospiridae; genus Semisulcospira; species Semisulcospira habei. The sequence continues at coordinate 119,333,340 of BTPG01000004.1, read as the reverse complement.
CAGGAACTTTGACAAGTTCGGAATTGAGTGTTAAAATGTGGAGATTTTACATCAGTCCTTCACTTCTAACACCAGCCATGGGAAATGGACCAGTGTTCCCTGTATCACACAACTGAGTTGATTACGCACAGATTTTGTTTCTGACACTCAGTTCCAACAGATGTACATCATGCTGCTGTACACATATTTTTAACTCATTCGCGACATGCCACAGCCAGATATGCGGCTTAAAGCTGCATATCTGGCTGCAGTATGTCTCGAATGAGTTAACCATTTAGCTGTCGGTAGTGCTTTTTGTCACGATGATTGCTGAAGGAATCATAATGACAAAGTGCGACCGACAGCCAAATGGTTAAAGTCAGTCATAGTGACCCTCGATTAAAATTTATATGGGGAACACTGCAAATTGACCATGATAAATAGGTCAAGGGTGCTGATCTCATCAAGCATTAGACATGACCTGTCATGGTCAATCTGTCTCCCACAATCTAAAACCGCTTAGCAGAGGCTATCATGCATATCATTCAGATCTCAAAGTGAAAATGTTATAGAAGCTTAATCATTTGAATCAAAGTTTGAAAGTTCTGATCATAAAAGCATGAAATTTAGTCACTTTCTTGAAGATAATAAAACACATGGCTAGTTCAGTGCCTTTTCCAATGCATGGCCTTATAAAAAATGCACCTGTGACTTAGATTTTTTTTTAAAACTAAGGCCTTTGAAAATCCTATGTATGGCCTTTGGACCATTTTAAGCCATTTGCTTGCTGGTTATTCAGCCTGCTGTCACTCCATTCTGATCGTTTCTCTCTTTAAGTCTTTAAGGAGAATCTTGGACATCACTTGGAAGGACCATGTACCAAACACTAAAGTGCTGGCTCAGGCAAACATTCCTAGCATGTACGCACTCCTTTCACACAGACGCCTTCGCTGGCTCGGGCATGTCTGCCGCATGCAGGATGGCGGGATTCCTAAGGACATCTTGTATGGTGAGCTCGTCTCCGGCACCAGACCAACAGGCAGACTAGCGCTTAGATACAAAGATGTCTGCAAGTGTGATCTGAAAGCTGGAAGCCTGAAACTCGCAGACTTCGAAGCCACCACCGCAGATTGTGCCAGCTGGCGGCTCGCAGTAAAGACCAGCATAAAGCCCAGCGAGGGAAGGAGAGAAAACCAGTGGGTGGAGAGGAGGCAGCGCAGATGAAAAAAAGAAGAGCCATTGCCCTTAGCAACAGTCACAGGCTTCACCTTGAGCAAATGCAACAGACTCTGCCGCTCTCACATTGGACTGATTAGTCACAGCAGGCACTGCAAATCTTAAAACGGACTGACCCAGCAAGCACATATACTCCATTGTCTTCCGAGACAGAAGGATGCCTATATATCTATCCTATATTCAGCCTGATGTCACTCCAATCTGATCGTTTCTCTCTTTAAGTCTCTTCTATTTATAGAAGAAACCATTTTAGGATGGGTCGCAGTGGAGTGAATTCAATAGCATGCACATGATGTTATAGGTGGGCAGGCCTCAACCTCAGACAACTGAAGTACAGTAAAAAGATAAAAATTACATCATGTCTAATCTCGCTGCAGAATGTATTTTGGTGTGAAGTGCTGTATGTGTGTGTACGTATGTATGTAGCCACAAAAATCTCCAATGTTTGTGTACATAGAAGCTTTAAAATTAAGGACATGCTTTCATCAAGGTGTGCCTAGGAAGCCTCTGAGCATATTGAAATTGGATGTCTCCTTGAAGAGTTAAATGGCCATTTACAGAAAGTTGGTTGACCCACATTTGAGTCCATAATTTTTGTTAAATTCACTTGATATTTCAGTTATGGTTTGCTTGGAGAAAGACTTTGGATGAGTTTGTTAGTCAGCTTTTTACCTTTTCAACCTTTTCAAAAATAGTTCTTTGCGGACAAAAACAAAAAAAGTATTAAAAAAAACCGAGACTTTAGGAGAAAATCAGACAATGAGGGTGCTGTGAAAGTAGCAACTTCGTCATTTCACAGATATTGACGCAATACACTAGGCATGACATATTTCTCTCTCTCTCATGCACACACTCACACACACACTCACGCACGCACACACTGACAGAATGTGCGCATTGTTCAACCTGACTTCACACAAATTACAGCAGGATGAAATTACACCGTGAATTTCTAGTTTTGTTACCCTATTACTCTCAAGTCTAGAAGCCAAAGTGAAACAGACATGTAAAAACTAAATTATGTCAAACCACCGACATGTACTGTGCCGCTTACAAAGAGTCACCGAGGCATTGGCAAATCTGTGAGGCTTTTTCAGTAGGAGTTATTTCAACATCAGAATCAGGTCAAAGGCAACAGGTAGAGACCCTTGACAGTGAGGACAGCTCTCATATAGAAGGGACTTTGTGGGTTATGGTTCATCTCATCTTTTTTTGTCCTGCCCCAATTCTTCTCATAAATTGAAGCCCATTTGAATGTATGGTGTATAATTGCTGAAAAAGTAATAATTAAGGTATCCTGTCACCAGTTCAAACTGCCTATTCTCATTCACCCCCGGCACCACAGCCAGACATGGATCAAACATGATAGTTCAAGGGTGATGCCAGGATAGCTTGGCGTCCATAGGCGCCATGCTATTCTGGCACCACCCTTGAACTATCATGCTCGATCTGTCTCCAGAATTGTAATTAACAGTCCTTCAGAGGGCAACTTCAGAATTTGGGGATTTCGGTCCTGGGGCAGAATGTGTTAATAGAATAACATGTTTAGCCCAGAAGCATTACAGCAGGAGATGGATTGACCATGAAAAAATTGAAGGGTAGTGTCGGATTAGCTTGATACCATCAGGCTTCAAGCTAATCTGGCACTACCCTTGAATTATGGTTGATACATCTCCAGCAACTGGTACATAGTTGTTAGGTGACACCTGCAAAATTGGGAAATGTGGCCCTGGGGTTTAATGGGTTGACTCTCTTGTGCAAGCAGCCACTGGTACTCTGGTACTACTAATACAGTACCAGTGGTTGCATGCACAAGTGGGTTTCCTGATTGAAAATGAAATGTCTGATAGGTATCACTCCAGACATGCTTTTGTCAACCTTTGCGATTTACTACTTTATCATACTTCATGAGTAAAAATTGAACAATTTGACCGATGTGACACAAAATTATTAATTGTATGGTGCAATTTCTACTTACAACATACTAATAACAGTGTTGTACTACTTTAAACTGGCAGCCAGCCTACATATATGCACATGTAGTCCCAAAGTCATTGGGATCTTAGCCATCTGCATGAAAGTATAGCGCCACGTGCTCTACGGCTAAACTGAAGATGCACCTACAGGACCCGGCCCTTTAATCATACGTCATAGGTAGAAATGGCTCAATACAATTGATGTGACACATTTCTACCAGCGACGTACAGACAAGGGACATATACCTCTTTTGTTATAAAAAAAACCAACTTTTTTAATACGGATATATACCTGATAAGATGTTAAAGGCATTAAAATATATGTTTGGGAGGAAAAAAGTTGTAGAAATAATGAAGTTACAGATACAGATAGAACAGACTGTATATGGTATATTTCAAATCCAGGACTTATGCTGAGTGATAATGTAGTTCATATTATATTCTGTATTTTTATTATTTAGAAAATTAATGTAAACATGGTATGTTGTGACTGTTTAAGCAAGATGCTGTGCACCATCATCACATGTTTATGGTTGTTTAGGTACAAATGCTAGTTATTTGCTAAATGTTGCCGTCCAGGTTTATCTCCCTTGTGCATGCAGGAAACTGTCAGTATTGGAGGCAGAACAATCATGAACTTGCGCTTTGTGGATGACATTGATGGCCTTGCAGGAACAGAGAAGGAGCTAGCTCAGCTGGTGGAAAAGCTGGACAGTACAGCCATTGCGTATGGGATGGAAATCAGTGCAGAGAAGACCAAACTGATGACAAATAACACCAGTGGCATTGGCATTGATGTCATGATTGGAAGCCAAAAACTGGAAACAGTTAATAAATTCAAATACTTAGGAGCCATTGCGACAGATGAGGGATCAAAACCAGAAATACTGTCCAGGATTGCGCAGACAACAACAGCACTGACAAGATTTAAGACTATATGGAAGGACAGAAACATCACACTCTGCTCCAAGATCAGACTGATGCACTCCTTAGTCATCTCGGTGTTCTTGTATGCCTGTGAGTCATGGACCCTCACAGCAGACCTTGAAAGGAGGATACAAGCCACTGAAATGAGATGTTTTCGAAGGCTGCTTGGCATTTCATACAGAGATCAGATCACGAACAAGGAAGTGGGAAGCAGAATCAGGCAAGCCATTGGGCCCTATGAAGACCTATTAGCCATTGTGAAAAAACGAAAAATGAAGTGGTATGGGCATGTCACGCGTTCAACGGGGCTTGCCAAAACAATCCTGCAGGGCACTGTGCAAGGAGGACGAAGGAGAGGGAAGACCGAGGAAAAGATGGGAGGACAATATCTCAGAGTGGACAGGACTGAGGCTGGGCGATACGCTAAGAATGGCAGAGAACAGAGTGGAATGGAGGGAGCTGTTTGCCAAGTCATCGGTGGTGCCCCAACGGTCGGCAAAACTATGGGATATAGATAGATAGATAGCATGCAGCCACCAGTACTTGTACAGTACCAGGGGCTGCCTACACAAGAAAAATGCATTTTTCTCTAAAAGGTATTTTTTCGAAAAATACTTACCGATGACATGACTGATAGGAAGTGTCTACTTACTCTCACAATTTTAGCCTAGGAACCCGTTGTGCCCCTGCACCAACCGGGAGGCACTCGGGGAACCCCCAGAGGGGCCGAGAGTGATCTCCCGTGACTGCCCATCCGGTTCCGAGTCATGTGATGATTACTCAGTTTAGGATACTTAGCTTACCAGCGGCAAGCGGGGCAGGAGGGAGGGTCCTCCGAGTCATGTCATCGGTAAGTATTTTTCGAAAAAATATCTTTTAGAGAAAAATGCATTTATTTCCTCAAAAACATTACCGATGACATGACTGATAGGAAGAATTACGAGCAGGAGGAGGGTGCCGCTGCCCGCAAAATAACCCAAGGGGCCTGCAGAGCCATCCTCCCAGTCGCAAACTCCCGACAATTTTAGCTAAGTAGCGTACCTACGGCGCCTGTGGCGTCGGGAGGGAGTGTTGCGCTGCCGTGATGTCCCCCACCAGAGCGAGGTTGTCTCGCTGGCCTGCCAGATCCCGGAGGTAGAAGCGGGCGAAGGTAGATTCTGCTCGCCAGTCTACTGCCGCCACAATGTCTTTAACAGCACAGTTCCGGTCGAAGGCAAGACTCGTGGCCATGGCACGTACCTCGTGCGCGCGTATCTTAAGCCTCTTTGCTCCCTGTGGGGAGAAGTCCTGGTAGGCGGACCGAATGACCCAGCGAAGCCAGGAAGAGATCGTCTGGGCCGAAATGTCATCTCTGCCGGTCCTAAGAGGCAGGAAGAGGCGTGAGCGTCCTCGACGGACGGCTTTGGTTCTGCGTAGATAGACGCGTAAGGCGCGCACAGGGTCTTGTTGCCTGGTCTCTCGAGGGAAGTCCATTCCCCGCAGCGGTCGCAGTGTGATCACTTGTGGTGCCGTCAGTGGAGACCTGGTCTTGGCAAGGAAGGAGGGATCTGGGAGAAGGTGCACGGAGCCATCCGCACGAAATTGCAGGCAGGCAGGGCGCGCTGAGAGCGCGTGCAGCTCGCTGACTCGGGCCGCTGTGGCAAGGGCCAAAAGGAAGCAGGTCTTACGAGTCATGTCCGCAAGGCGGGCCAAGGGCAGTGGTTCGAATCTGGGTGAGTTCAGCCACGCCAGGACCCAGGGAAGGTCCCAGCGCGGGACGAGAGAGCGGAGTACCGGACGTCGCAAGCCGAAGTGCGACATAAGGTCGGCGATGTCCTTACAGGCGCCGGGGCCGGACGTCCAAGGTGTCGATAAGTGTCGGCAATCATGGAAAGGTATCCTCTGATGGTGATAGGGGCGAGACCCTGGTCTCCGAAGAGCCAGAGGAAGAAGTCCGCGAGCTGGGGGTGAGTCAAACCAGTGGGGTCGAGACGGAGGTCCTCACACCAGGCGCACAGCACTCGCCACTTTCCCTCGTAGACGCATCGCGTTGAGGGTCTGCGGGCCGAAGAGATCGCCTCCACTGCTGCACTCGAGAAGCCTCTAGCGGTGAGGGCACGCCGGACAACCTCCAGGCGTGAAGGAGGAGACGCTCCGGGCACGGGTGGAAAAGGGCCTGTCGAGGCTGTTTGAGCATCGTCCGGGGCGTCGGTAAGCGCAAAGGAGGGCCCGTGGCGAGACTGAGGAGGTCGGTGGTCCAAGAGCGGTTCCAGGAAAACGGGGCGACCAGGAGACTGAGGGAGAGACTTCAACTTCTTCGTCTGCCGACCAGCATCGACGAAGGCCGATACCTTGCGCTTGAGGGGGGGGAGACGGAGGGCAAGCGTCGACTGGGAGGGAGGCGGAAACGATGCGGGCGGCCTCATCCAAGGCGAGCAAAGTAGCCGCGCGAGAAGAAGAAGGCAGCGGAGAAGAGTCCGAGATGTCCGAAAAGGACGAGCGGGAGGCGGGGGAACGGCTACCTGGGCCTAGCAGGGCAGAAGCAGAATCCTCAGCCAGCAAACTCAAGGCGTCCTCGTCCCAGGGAGGAGGGGGAGCGGCAAGCGGACTGCAGCGGCGAGAACGGAGAGGTCCCCGAGAGGCGTCCAGCCGGGAGGAGTAGGGAGAGCGATTACGAGGACGGGAATGAGGGCGACCCTCCCGGCGAGGGCTCCGGGCGGAGCGACGCCTAGGGGAAAAAGACGGCCGACGCGAAGAGCGATGGGGTGAAGACCACCGGTAGCGCGAAAAAGACCGCGGCAAAGCCGCAACCAGGCGAGGGGGGCTGGTGGGTGTCCGACGAGAATGATGATGCCGACGATGAGAGTCCCACGGTGAGCGAGATCGCGGCGAATAGGGAGAAGCCCTAGCGTCATGAGTCCTTGGTCGCGTAGCACTTCGTCTCTGAGAGCCGGGCGCTAAAAGGCGGGCTCCCTGCCGGTAACTTGACTCCTCGTAGGAGTGCGCGGGCGTGAGAGACGAGCGAGAACTGACCGCAGACAAGGGGCGGCGAGGGTCGCGTCCCCTTGGGCCGAGCTCAGGGAGGACGGCACTTGGGGTCTGCAAGGCAGGGTCATTTGTCCGAACAGTGCTGGGTGTACGCGTCCTAAGCGGCGTCCTATCCATGGGGTCCGTACGGACAAGCTTGGTCCCTGCTCCTGACACACTGGGGGACGCTCGGACGGGAGGGTTACTCACAGGTAACGGCCGGTCCCGCCTGTAAAATCTCCAAAACTTCAGTTCTGGCCACGTGGAGCAGAGGTCACAAGAGCGGCCCAAGGCACAGCCAGAGCAAGGGAGGCATACAGCGTGGTTGTCCGTTGGCCACTGGAAGTCGCCGCAGAGGGTGCAGGTCCGCACTTGGCAACTGCAACACACAAACAAACAAGCGTACGAGCGAGAGCACGTGGCTGCGCCCAACAAGGGGAAAGGGGAAACTAAGGTGACAAAGTCAACATACCCAAAGTGAACACACAATTCACCCCCCCAAGGTGCGAGTGCCCAGGCACGAGGCCGGCAAGCTAAGAGTCCGGAGCGCAGCAACGCTCCGCCAGCACCCGGCGACCCAACGTAACCGCAACAAAAGACGGAAAGCCGTCTTGCACAACACATGTTTCATTGGTCAATCTCTGCATGAAAAACAAAGACAGTTTACGCGCCAGCGCTAGGTATTAAGCGACCCGGCGTAGGCCCCAGGGCCAAGCCGAGAAACAAAGCGCGGCGCCAGGTCAGACAATCAAAGACTGAGAAGTGCTCACGACCGGCGACCCGCTTGGAAGCCGGCCGAAGGCCAATCAACTACCTTACCTCTCCGCAGCCACAGGGGCGGGGGACGACGCCTCCATACCACAACAGCGCCGAAGGCGGGAAGAAGGCCAGCCGAAGAGGCGAGAAGGCAGCAGAGGCAGAAGAAGAAGCAGCCGAAAGTAGGAGCACACGGCAAGAGTCCGCAAGCGAATCGGGTCCCAACACAAGACAAGGACGGGTTCCAAACCGGTCAAATAGTAAGCGAGGCCGGAGGCTAGCAAAACACGTCTGCACTAGACGAGCTAAGTAGACTAAACTGAGTAATCATCACATGACTCGGAACCGGATGGGCAGTCACGGGAGATCACTCTCGGCCCCTCTGGGGGTTCCCCGAGTGCCTCCCGGTTGGTGCAGGGGCACAACGGGTTCCTAGGCTAAAATTGTGAGAGTAAGTAGACACTTCCTGTCAATCGGTAATGTTTTTGAGGAAATAATTGACATGTTTGTTTGTTTTTTTTGTTTTTTAATCAGAGTTAATGTTTAATTTTACACTATCGTAAATGTCAAGTATATGTAAATATGATTACACCTTTTGGCTCACACGCAATAGCAAAAGTGAGTCTATGTAATGGGCCAGTGGTCATCCGCCGGCGTCCGTGGTAAACTTTAACGTTGGCATTTTCTCTGAGACTATTACAGCCAGCCTTCAAACTTAGCCCAAGGATACTTTGTGGCAAGACTTTTGATTAGTGACCTCTATCAAAGGTCAGGGTCACCGGGGATCAGGAAATGGTTAAAAATATTAGCTCAGAGAACAAATAATAATAAAAAATAATAATTACCGTATTTATAATGCGCTTATCTTATAATAATAATAACTCTAAGCGCGCACTCACAACTCACGCATGCATGCGCACGCTTAGACAACAGCTTGCGTACCACAAAAAGTGACATACATTACGACGGTCAACTTGGGGTGGGGAGTATGGTGATATAGTGCTAGAACTGTTGAAAGAGGTGAGTTTTGAGGGCAGACTGGAAGGAGGAGAGAGAGTGTTTCTGACGGAGAGTGGGAGAGTGTTCCAGGCGGATGGACCGTATACAGAGAAGGAGCGGGGGAGAGGGTCGGAGGCGGAGCGGGGAGGAGTGTAGGGGTGAAGTAAGTTGGAGAGATAGGCAGGAGCGCAGTTGTTCAGGGATTTGTAGCCGAGAGACAGAATCTTGTATTGGATGCGTTGGGGGATGGGAAGCCAGTGAAGGAGCTTGAGCAGGGGAGTGATGTGGTCGGATTTTTTCTTTCTGAGGACGAGGCAGGCAGCATTGTTCTGGACACGCTGGAGGGTGAAAGTGGTGGAGTGAGGGAGGCCGGAAAGGAGAGAGTTGCAGTAGTCGATGCGAGATAGGAAGAGAGAGACAGCAAGTTTGGTGGCAGCTTCGGTACTGAGGTATTTTCTGATGCGGCGGAGGTGGAAGTAGCATGCCTGTGCCGTGGCAGAGACAAAGATGGTCATGGAAAGAGAGGAATCGAGGATAACGCTGAGGTTTTTGGCCGAGTCGGAGAGGGAGATGGGGGTGCTGTCGAGTTGAAGGTGGAGAGAGGAAGGGAGCTGGGAAAGTTTCTGGCGAGTGCCTACCAGCATGGCTTCCGTTTTGTCGTCGTTCAGTTTAAGCTTGTTTGCTGTCATCCAGTTTTTCACATCTTCGTAGCAGTCAGCCGTGCGAGTCAGTAGTGACTGAGTGTTGTTGAGTTTGTCTTTGTCTAGTAGTTGTGAGTCGTCAGCGTAGAGGTGGTGGTTTATGTGGTGAGACTGGATGATGTTGGACAGGGGAGAGGTGTAGAGCGTGAAAAGGACTGGGCCCAGGACGGACCCCTGTGGAACTCCGCAGGAGAGCGTGACTGGGTTGGAGGAGACGCCGTCGATGGTGACGGACTGCTGTCTGTCGGAGAGGTAGGAGAGAAACCAGGAGTGAGCAGAGTCAGTGATTCCAAAGGAGTGGTGAAGGCAGTGGAGGAGGATAGAGTGGTCTATAGTGTCGAAGGCGGCAGGAGGTAGAGTAGCATAAGAAGGGAGATGTTGCCCGAGTCGGTGGAGAGAAGCAGGTCGTTTAGGATACGTAGAAGGGCTGTTTCAGTGCTGTGATGTTTGCGATAAGCGGACTGGAAGGGACTGAGGAGGTTGTTGTCGGTGAGGTGGAGGTTGAGCTGGTTGAGAACAACCTTCTCAAGAAGCTTGGACAGGAAAGAGAGATTGGAGACTGGGCGATAGTTTTTGAGTTCGTTTGGATCGAGGTTGTGTTTTTTGAGGAGAGGACGGACGATGGCGGACTTGAAGATATCGGGGACGGAGCCATTCTCTAGAATAAATGAATGAATGAATGATACTTTATTTCTCAAGGATGGAAACAATAGGCACACAGGCCTCTTTTCATGTTTGTCCTTGCTAAACTACAACATTAAAAGCAACATTAAAACAATATGTTAACAGCACAAAACAAGCGGCTACACCCACAGGTCACTTGTGTTACATTCCGATACAAGTTACAAAGTTGCTGAAGATTACACACACACACAAACACAGCAAGATGACAGGGTCTTGGGGGGGGGGGGGGTGCGATGTAAAGTGTGTTTTATAGAAAGAGACTGCACACTTGTGATACAGCTACTCATGTGTAGGAATTTAGTGAGCAGCCAAAACACCACAATAAAGAGAGATATTATGTAAAAGCTAACAAGTGCAAAACGGAGGACCACAGGAAATCATTGACATGACTGTTTTGGACATATTATCTACGTTTTTTTCAAGTTTGCTCAGAGATGTATTTAAAAGCTTTCGTCCTAAACAAAGGAAGATGTCTCGTTTGCTGTATATGTGGAAGAAGTGAGTTCCATAAATAGGCACCCGCGTAAGAAAGGCTGGATTTAAACAAGTCAATTCGGGGCCGTTCAATGACGAGACTGTTCCTCAAAGTGCTGTAAACCCTTTCGCTCTCAGTGAAAAGCTTAGCCAGGTAGAAGGGGGCTTTCCCGTTCAGTGCTTTGTGCATAAGTACGCACTTATTAAACTTAAGGTGTTGATGTAAAGGAAGGAGCCCTGTTGCCTGAAGCTTTTCCTCCAAAGTTAGAGAGGGGATTGGGAGGATCAGTTTAACTGTGCGATTGTATAGAGAATTAATTCGCTTAAGGTTAGCCTTACTACAGCCGTCCCAAATAGTAGATGCGTAGTCAATGTGAGGTTTAATGTAGGAGTTGAAAAATAGCTTTCGTGTCTTAGTATCAATGATAGATTTTAATCTTGACATTAAAAATAGCTTCTTTGATAATGTTTTCCCTAGTTGTGTTAGATGGGGCAACCAGCACAGTTGGTCATCAACAATTACCCCGAGGAGGTGATATTCCTTGACTTGCTCAATGGGAACTGAATCAAAAGAGAGGTTAAGTGAATGGGGGCGGAGCTGATGCTTTTGGCGTGTTGTGATTAGCATGCTTTTCGTTTTGGATGGATTTACAAGCATTTGATTATTTTTGCACCACAGTGAGACCTCCTGAAGACTAAGTTGAAGATTGCTTGATATGTCAGGTACAGTTTTCCCTCCAGCATGAAGAGTTGAATCATCGGCAAACATGTCACATTCGGTATTTGGATTGGAAATATGAAGTGGAAGATCATTTATAAACAAACAGAAAAGTAACGGTCCTTCTTCTTCTTCTTCTCGAACGCCGTCACACTTGGAGTTTGGCTCTCAAAATGAAATCTGTGGTCTTCTGCAGTGCCTCCACAGGCCCGTACAGTTTCTCTTGTAGAGTGGCGGGCTTCGGCCATATCTCCTCCCTCAGCGGCTGGTGGTTCCCACAGTCCTGGAGGATGTGCTCTGTGGTCTGCTCTGCTTCTCCACAAGGGCACAGGGGAGATGGCACGAGGTGGAAGCATCTGTGCAGGTGGAAATTGAGTCGGTTGTGCCCGGTCCTCAGACGAAAGATGGTCACCTGCTCTTGTCTGGACAGCTGATGGTAACTGTCTATGGGCCGTTGTGGTGGTCTGTACACAGACTTAATGATGGTCTTCATCTCTGTGAAGCTGACTCCATTTTCATCTTGTTCTTTCTCTGCGCCCGCTTTTGCCATTCTGTCAGCTTCTTCATTGCCGTAGATGCCACAGTGTGAAGGGATCCACTGCAGCACCAGTCTGGTGCACTTAATGTTTTGCAGTGCCTCTTGTAGACGTGGCAGTTTGCTTGCTGTTGCTGCCTCAAGGACAGACATGGCATCAGTAAGGAAGACAATCTGGGCATCAGGGTCTGCAGTGCCACTAAGGGTGTTAGCTGCGTGGACCAGGGCTTCCACCTCAGCTCTGTAATTTGTGCAGTGAAGGCCTGTTGGTACTGCCTCTGCCTGCCATTTTCCGTTTGGGTACTGAATGTACACCCCAGCCCCTCCATCCTGAACTGCATCTGTGGCTGATCCATCAGTGTATGCCCGTATCCATGCTTCCTGGGGATACTTTTCTTCGAGCATGGCCAGTGTCAGGGCTTTCTTGCTCACAGTGCTGTGCTCATCTCTGGTGGTGATGTAAGGTACCGTGGAAGAGATGGTGATGTTTTCTGGCTTACTTTCCCAAGGTGGAAGGTCGCTAGCAGGATTCAGAGCCTCTACCTGCGCAGGCAGCTTTGCCTGGTGTTTTCTCTGCAGTGCTCTCGTCCCCTGCAGCCACTGCGGTCGAACCTGCCTGTCTCGGATTGGCCTCCGCAGCCACGAACAAGCCTGCAGACGTCGTGGGCAACTCCTATAAAATCTTCGTTCGCGAAGTCAAGCCAGAGAGAGAGCTCTCGTCTCCTTCACAAAGCTTGATCTTTTCAGTCTCCCTGAGGTTGGTTGTTTCATCCTAGCGTTCATAGGGTGGTCTTTGGAAGACTTGATCTTTGTGGACTGTATCAAGGCTTTGCAATCTCTTCTCATGCGCAGGGGTGGGATGCCTGTTGTCTCTTCCATCTTTTCAATTGGTGTGGATCTCATTGCGCCGGTGATGATACGCAGTGCCTGGTTCTGAACTCTGTCAATGGTCTGCTGGTGTGACTGGGCTGCCGTCAACCATGCATTAGATCCGTACTCAAGGTGTGGTCTCACTGTGCCTTGATATACATTTTTGAGGATCTTTTCATTGGCTCCCCATTGTGTTCCAGCCAGTTTTCTCATGATGTGCAGCTTTCTTCTAGCTTTCGCTTCTGCATTCCAAATGTGCGGCTTCCACGTCAGCCTCTTGTCAAGGGTGACTCCCAGGTATGTCTGTTGGTCTTCATACTGCAGCGGGGTGTTGCCCAGTGTTAGGTTGCCAGCCTTTGCCTTGTTGGAGAGAGAGAAGAGTGTGGCTGATGATTTTTCTGTGTTGATGGTCACACACCAGTTGTTGGTCCAGTCTGTCAGCCTGTCCAGGGCTAGCTGCATCCTATATGTAGCAGTTGTTGCATACTCTTCTGTGCACCAGAGCACCAGGTCGTCTGCGTACAGGGCTGCGTGTACTCCTTTTGGTAGCTCTGGCACAAGGTCGTTGATGAAAAGTATGAACAGGGTCGGTGACAGAACTCCCCCCTGTGGCACCCCCTGACGCAACAGCACTTTTTGGCCACAGTACCCATCCACTGTCACACGGGCTCTGCGATTGTGCAGGTATGACTTGGTCCACCGGTACATATTCCCTTGGATGCCACTGCGAAGGAGTTTCACAAGGAGACCATCCTTCCACACCTTGTCGAAAGCCTTCTGTAGGTCAATGAAGGCAGCTAATGTCACCTTCTGATCTTGAAAGGCATCTTCTATGACCTGTGCAAGGTGTGTTGTTTGGTCTTCTGTACTCTGTAACGGTCCTAGTGTGGATCCCTGGGGCACGCCATACTCAACATGCTTTTCAGAAGAGAAGGTAGCATTGATGTACACCATTTGAATTCTCCCTATGATATATGAACGAAAGAATGAGAGAGTCCCTGGGCTGTTATTGTTAAAGTAGCAGTCTAGTTTCTCTAATAAAATTTCGTGGTTTATAAGGTCGAACGCTTTTTTTAGGTCTAGAAAGACAGCACCAGACATTTTGTTTCTGTTGATGTTGAGCAGCCAAGTGTCAATCATATGAACCAAGGCAGCGTGACACGAATGTTTAGGGCGAAAACCAGATTGATATTTATTCAGGAGAGACTTTTCTTCCAGGAATTCGAGAAGATGTTTGTGTACATGCTTCTCAATAGGCTTCGATAGAATAGATAATATGGATATAGGCCGAAAATTATTTGGATCAGATGTGTCTTTAGGTATAGGTACCACTTTAGAGTTTTTGAAAGCCGCCGGAAAAATATTATTTTGAATACATAGGTTGTAAATATAGGTTAAGCTTTCCACAATGTATGGCAGAGAAAGTTCGAGGATAAAACCATTGATACCATCAATGCCAGCTGACTTTTTGTTCTTGAGACTAGAGATAAGTCTGCCCACTTCATGTACAGCGATGCAAGGGATATTAAAAGCATCGCCCGCGGACAGTCTTTGCTTACAAAAGTCGGTAAGCTTCTGCGATGTGACATGTTCCACCTGATCCAAACCTTCAGCATGTAGTAAAGATTTTGGGGCTAAAATGAAGTGGTCGTTAAATGCATCGGCTGTAAGGTTGGCAGTCGAATTTGCAGAACGATTTTTACTATTGTTAGTTAGTAAGTTTAAAACTTTCCATATTGAAGACGGATTCCTGCCGCGTATGGTTTTCTCTACCAGTGCTTTTTGTGCCTTCCGAATAAGGTATTTGACTCTGTTACGTAACCTTTTAAACTCAATAAAATCTTTGTCCCACTTGGCTCGATTTCTGGCTTCCATGGTTTTTTTAATCTCCTCCGTAATCCAGGTGGGGGGCTCACGGCACCGGACTCGTTTCCTTTTTAAAGGGACATGCTTATTTAGCACTCCGAGGAACAGCTCAAGCCACAGTGAGAGCGCTACATCAGGGTCATTGTGATTGTAAACTTCATGGAAGGGCAAAAAACTGAGGTCATGAAGGAAACTATCTCTATCTAGTTTTCTAAAACATCTATAAGTAATGTATAAATGTTGGGTTCGGCTCTGTTTAGGAACATAACATGACCATGTACAGGTGATGGGAAAGTGGTCACTGACAGCTGGTTAAGGGACATCAGTTTCAATGATAGCTTGAGGGTTGTTAGTATAGATGTGGTCAATCAAAGTACACGAAGAGTTGGTTACTCTGGTTGCAGTGGTAATCATCTGTTTTAGTCCAAACAGCATTGTTGTACATTGCCACATCGAATGGGGTTTTGAGATGTCGATGTTAAAATCACCAAGAATGAGTATATCCCTGCCTGTGTCATTCACTTTATCCATCACCTGTACAAAGTCGTCATTCCACTCGGCAGTGTATGCTGGATTCCTATACACAAAGCCAACTAGTAGTGGCGACGTGTTAGGAAGCTTGACATCTAACCACACACATTCCACCTCCTTTGTCTCAAGATCAAGACGTCTGCGTACCCTGTGCTGAACAGTGCTGTGCACATAAACAGCTAGCCCAGTATGACCAGGAGAAGTTGCATCACGTCGAATAAGAGAAAAATTCGGAATACCGACACATGCGTCCGTGATTTGAGAGTCCAGACGAGATTCAGTGAGACCAAAGAGGTGGAAATGTGACGGCTGGTTCAGAAACAGGGAGACATCATGTACTTTCGGATATAAATGATACACATTTAAATGTCCGACTTTCAGTCCTTGAGTGGCTGAGCCAGTGGATCCACTCGCCATATTGTTCGTTGTATATAGACACTAGTGTACACACGACGACAAAAGACCTTTTTAAAAAGTCAATAGTCAATAGTTATCCTTTCTCTTATAATCTGTACGACTGATCTTTGTACAGAAGAAGAAAAACAATTTAGAGCGAGACCAAGCTCATACCAAGGAACAGTGGGAGTCCCTGCTATGTTAAAAATGTGTATGAGTCGTGGTGCAGCGCTAAACAACAGAGATATTAAAAAAGGAAGGAACCAGAAAAGCTACCTATGCCACTAATGTAGAAGGTTTATAGTCCGTGCACAAGCCACTGTCAGCTACTGCGATGTAAACGATTTCAGACCTCCCATAATTTTGTCCACAAGAAATTGAAAAATTTGGGATAATAGACTCCATGTCATTAGTAAAGAATGAAAAAAATATTTACATCACTCGACAGCAGGATGACATCATATTCTTGTAGTTCACAATTTCTTTGACATTTCATTCTTGCAGTACATATGCCCTTTTAGGAGGCTCTGACATTTTTCACACATCTTTTGTGACCCATGACCTTTTTAAGGGGGTCACCAAATTAGTATGCACAGAAAGGTTTTACCATCAGGTATCTCTGTACCAAGTTTGGGTTTGAAGTTGAAAAGAGAATTTGAGGAAAAAAAATTCTTTTGTGAAGTATGGTTATTTGGGACGTATTTGACCTACATTTGGACCTCTTGTCACCCTTGACCTTTTGTAGTGGTTATCCAAATTAGTATGCTTAGAAAGGTCTTACCATCTGGTATCTCTATACCAAGTCTCTCGGGTTGAAATTTTTTACCTATTCCTGGACCCCTGTGACCTTGACCTTTGAAAACAATAAATTAAGGGGGTAAAAGCATTTTTTGCGAAAATGTGTTGTTTTTTTCTTGATCCCCCTCAACTTTTTAGAAAGGTTACTGAAATTGGTATTTTTAGAAAAGTCTTGCAACAAAGTATCCTTGGGCCAAGTTTGAAGACTGAGGCTTAATGGTCTCGGCGAAAATGGCAACATTAAAGTTTATCACAGATGACAGAAACCGGTTGACCCAGTACATAGTCTCACCTTTGCTATCACATGTGACCCTAACACTTGAACAAACAGAAAGAAATACTTCAACAATTTATTACAGTGCAGTCTATTTGCTATCACATGTTAGCCAAACATTTGAACAAACAGGGGGAAAAAATTGAACAATTTATTGCAGTGCAGTCAAATAGAATTTTTAGTAAGAGCCATTTGGAGAATGTAGTGTAAGCACATATACACATGGCAATGTCAAACTCAAATACATCTGATCCTAATAAGAGCAGTCAAAGAACTGTTTGCTCACAGATCCATTCAACCCTTTGTTGTTGGTAGTGGTTTCCGTTGTAATGATTCCTGCAGGAATCATCCCGTTAAAAACCGCTGCTGCCAGTCAAAAGGCAAACATTCACACATACAGGCACTACGTTCCAGTCCCTCATTCAACCTCTTCATTTGAAGGAGACCTAGATATAACTTTAAGTAAACCCCTGCGGTCGCTCAGAGAATCTATGCCTCCCACTGACAAGACCGTTTCTAAGCATTGAGTACAGAGGCTCATGAGCAATCAGTATATCTTGCTGACAAAGATTAGAACCTCTGCCACTTGCTGACCAAGATTATTTCCTGCTGTTCCTGAATTTAATTAACCCATTTAACCCCAAGACCACATTTCCCAAATTTTGGAGGTGCTGGTTAAGGACTATGTACCTGTTGCAGGAGATGGATCGACCATGATAATTCAAGGGTAAGGCCAGATGAGCTTGGCGCCTTCAGGTGCCAAGCTCATCTGGTATTACCCTTGAATTATCATGGTCCATCCATCCATCTCCTGCTGTAGGGATTAGGGGGGTTAATGGAGACTGGCTCTTAGGTAGGAGTAAATTTTATCATGTGCCTCTGCAACTGCACAAACTTATAAGAATCTATGCTGACAAAGACTGGTTCCAACTGTTTCTGAAATTAGTGGAGTTGTGGGTTGATCTATTGATCAAAATGTGGGT
Source organism: Semisulcospira habei (assembly GCA_036245525.1). Classification (NCBI taxonomy): domain Eukaryota; kingdom Metazoa; phylum Mollusca; class Gastropoda; family Semisulcospiridae; genus Semisulcospira; species Semisulcospira habei. The sequence continues at coordinate 119,315,631 of BTPG01000004.1, read as the reverse complement.
CCACATGATAGTTCAAAAAGGGGTGCCTGAACAGCTTGGCACCTCAAGGCACCAAGCCTTAAAATATGGTCAATCAACGTCCTTGAGCATTTTTGTAGTCTTCAGGGGACAACCGATACATTTAGAAATTCCATGTGTACATCTATGTAATATTTTCTCCCTATTACAGGGAGTTTCACACACCTAGCTCAAAACAAGTCGAGACTTTGAGAGGTGCATCTTTCTCATGATCTTTTTCTGATCTTTTGGGTCAATCTGTTTTGTTCTGGTCTTTCAGATCTGTCTGATCTTTGAAATGCTTCTGACATTTCAGATCTTTTGGAGCTTTCACATCTGTCAGGCTTTTCTGATCTTTGAGAATTTTCACACCTGCCTGGTCTTTCAGATCTTCTTGACATTTCGGGCATGTCTTATATCTCAGATCGTTTATGTATGCCTGATCTTTTGGACTTGTCAGACTTTTCTGATCTTTTGGGCCTCTCAGAATAATCAGGAACAGATCTGTCAGACCCGACAGATATTTTGGATCTTTCTGTTTTGCCTGTTCTGTCAGACGTTTTGAATTTGCCTGATCTTTTGGGCCTCGCAGAATTGTCAGGAAAAGATCTGTCAGACCTGTCATATATTTTGGATCTTTCTGTTTTGTCTGTTCTGTCAAACTTTTTGGATCCGCCTGATCTTTCGGACCTCTCAGAACTGTCAGAAAAAGATCTTTCAGACCCATCATATATTTTGGATCGTTTTGTTGTGCCTGATCTTTCAGACTTTTCAGATCTCTCTGTTCTATCTGATCTTTCATATATGTGGAATCTTTGTGTTCTGTCTGATCTTTCAGACATAATGGATCTTTCTGTTCTGCCTGATCTTTCATATATGTGGAATCTTTGTGTTCTGTCTGATCTTTCAGACATAATATATCTTTCTGTTCTGTCTGATCTTTCACATATTTGGGACCTTTCTGTTCTGCTTTTTGTTCTGTCCAATCTTTCAGATGTATGGGATCTTTCTGTTCTGTCTGATCTTTCAGATATTTGGGACCTCTCAGTTCTGCTTTCTGTTCTGCCTGATCTTTCAGATATCTGGGACCTCTCTGTTCTACTTTCTGTTCTGTCCAATCTTTCAGATGTATGGGATCTTTCTGTTCTGCCTGATCTTTCAGATATTTGGGACCTCTCTGTTCTGCTTTCTGTTCTGTCTGACCTTTCAGATATATGGGATCTTTCTGGTCTGCCTGATCTGTCAGGTCTTTCCGTTCTGTCTGATCTTTCGGACCTTTCAGACTTGCTTGATTGTTTAGACTTTGTGAATCTTTCAGACTTTGCGGATCTTTTGTATCTTTCTGTTCCTGCAAAAAGTCTGGGGTTACAAACCCAGCAGGCACATAATCTGCTGGCAATGGTGGTATAATGGCGAAGAACTTGAAACGTTCCCCCATCTTCTTTGGGTTTGTCAGCATGTCATATCCAGAAACCAAGCTCTTCCAATATTCTTGATGAGTTTTCTCCAGCAGCATCTGATAGAAAGAGATGGTATCCACCTAACATGTGTTTATACATGTACAGATTTAACCCATTTAGCCCCTGGACCCTGCAGCAGAGGATTGATCATGATAATTCAAGGGTAGTGCCAGATAAGCTTGGCACCTTCAGGCGCCAAGCTCATTGGCACTACCCTTGAATTATCATGATCAGTCCATCTCCTGCAACTGTCACATAGTTGTCAGGTGACAACTCCAAAATTTGGGAAATGGGGCCTTGGGGTTAAGAGGGTAAAGTACATATTTAACAAATAACTGAAGGTGAATCATTACAGTTTTTGATAGTTGGTGTCATAGAGACGCTGCATTAAAAAAATAAAAAAAAAGAGTAGCAAAGCCCTTAAGGCTCATGTGCATGACCGATTCACATAATTAATCTGGCCTTTGTGACCTTGACCTTTCTAACATGTCACTGAAGTGATCTGACATAAGTAAAGGGTTAGCTTTTGTACCTGTGAAATCCCTGTTTTCTAAAACATTATGCACTTTTCACACTCTTGTGATGTTTTACCTTCTGAGGGTTCATCCGAATTAGCATATATAGGAAGGTCTTACCATCAGGTATCTCTGTACCAGGTTTGGCATGGAAGTTGTAAATTGTATTTGAGAGAGGAAAAAAGTCTTTGTCAATGGCCATTTGCGATGTATTTCCTGATCTCTTTTGACCTGTGACCTTTCCGCAGGGTCATCCAAATTAGTATGCATAGGAAAGTCTTACCATAAGGTATATCTGTGCCAAATTTGGATTTGAAGTTATGAATAGTATTTGATAAAAAATGAATTTTTCTCTAAAATGTATTTTTTCGAAAAATACTTACCGATGCCATTACTACAATGGAACAACCTATAGCTTGTGTAATTTTAGCCCAAAAACTTACGATGTGTACCTTTAGAGCCAGGGGAGGCCACCAGGGGTGCCGTGACCTGGTACCCGGGTAGCCTCCCTTCCCACCCCATATGGGTAACTACCAGCGCAGCCAAGCCAAACCAGTTCTTTCGTTTGGGTGGCGAGCGGGGCAGGTGGGAGGGCCGTCCGAGTAATGGCATCGGTAAGTATTTTTCGAAAAAATACATTTTAGAGAAAAATTCATTTGTTTCCTCAAAAACATTACCGATGCCATTACTACAATGGAGAATAGCGAAGAGGAGGAGGGTGCCGCGTAACCTAGTGACTGACCGAGCTAGCAAGACCCGTCATCCCGGCGCACGCTCCCGGTAACTTTAGCTAAAGGATTACCTACGGCACCGAAGGTGCCGGGAGGGAGTGTTGCGCCGCCGCGATGTCCCCCACCAAGGCCAGGTTGTCTCGCTGGCCAACCAGGTTTCAGAGGTAGAACCAGGTGAAGGTCGACTCGGTCCGCCAGCCTACGGCAGCCACAATGTCTCGGACAGCGCAGTTGCGGTCGAATGCGACGCTAGCAGCCATGGCTCTGACCTCGTGGGCCCGGATGTGTAGGCGCTTGGCAGCGTCGGGGCAGAGGTCTTGGTAGGCGGAGCGTATTGCCCATCTTAGCCAGGAAGAGATCGTCTGGGCTGAGATGTCTTGTCTACCTGGGGACAGAGGGAGAAAAAGGCGGGTGCGTCCCCGGCGGAGCGGCTTGGTTCGGCGTAGGTACACGCGTAAGGCTCTCACCGGGTCCTGTTGTCTGACTTCTTTGTTGGGGTCGATCGGCTTCAGCGATCGTACAGTGATCACTTGGGGGGCTGCTGCCAAAGGGGACTGGTTCTTGGCCAAGAAGGCCAGGTCCGTTAGTAGCTGCACGGAACCATCCGACCTGAACTGCAGGCAGGCGGGGCGCGCGGAGAGCACATGCAGCTCACTCACTCTGGAGGCTGTGGCTAAGGCGAGCAGAAAGCAGGTCTTTCGCGTAACGTCGGCCAGGCTTGCTAGGGGAAGCAGCTCGAAACGCTTAGAGTTCAGCCAGGTGAGTACCCAGGGTAAGTCCCAGCGTGGGATCAGGGAGCGGAGGGCAGGTCGCTGTATGCCGAAGTGGGCCATAAGGTCAGCGAGGTCCTTACACTTGCCGGGGTCCGCTCGGCCCAGGTGCCGGTAAGTGTCGGCGATCATAGCGAGGTAGCCCCTGATGGTGATCAGTGCCAGGTGCTGTTCGGCAAAGAGCCAGAGGAAGAACTCGGCCAGTTGTGGGAAAGTCAGATTGGTAGGGGAGAGGCGACGGAGGTCGCACCAGGCTCCAAGTACTCTCCACTTTCCCTCGTAGACACACAGGGTCGAGGGTCTGCGGCCTGAAGTGATAGCTGCCACTGCCTCACTCGAGAAGCCTCTAGCGGCGAGGGCTTGCCGCACAATCTCCAAGCGTGTAGCAGGAGTCGCTCGGGGCACGGATGGTAGAGCGCCTGGCGCAGTTGCTTGAGCATCGTGCGAGGAGTGGGAAGCCGCAGTGGAGGGCCCGTGGCGAGGTTCAGGAGGTCGGTGGTCCAAGATTTGGTCCAGCAGAACGGCGCCACCAGCAACAGGATCGCGTTGCATCCCTTGAGGTTGAGAAGCACCTTGGGAACAAGGACTGAGGGAGGGTAAGCGTAAGCGCAGAGGCCGTCCCAGGGAATGGAGAGCGCATCGACTGTCCAGGCTAGGGGGTCCGGGACTGGCGAGACAAAGAGGGGAGCTGGCGGTTCCACCTTGTCGCGAAGAGATCGATAAGGGGGGTCTCCCACGTGGCGCAGATCATCCGGAAGATGTCCGGGCGAAGCGCCCACTCGGTGTGGAGAAGCTGACCGCGCCGGGAGAGTGAGTCCGCGAGGACATTCAGCTGGCCGGGGATGTGTCTCGCTCGGAGAGAGATGCGGCGATCCTCGCACCAACGGAAGAGCCGGTAAAGGAAAATGCAGAGGGAAGGGGAGCGGGTCCCGCCCTGCTTCTGTATGTAGGACACGACAGTGGAGTTGTCGGAAAGGACAAGCAGCTCCTGGCGTCCGGGAGTCGGTTCCCAAGCGAGGAGAGCTTGCCACACCGCCTGTAGCTCCAACCAGTTGATATGCTTGTCCGTGAGGTCCGGTGGCCAGCTGCCGGAAGCCGTGGCAAACGTCGGCAGCAGGTGTGCACCCCAGCCAGAGTGGCTGGTGTCGACGCAAAGGGACAACTGGGGGGGAGGCGTAAGGAGAGGGACGCCGGTCGCGAGCCAGACAGGGTCTGCCCAGCGGAGGAGGTGTGGAACGAGCGAGGGAGGTACCGGAACGGGAGCCTCGATGTCGCCAGTCGAGGGACGCCAGCGAAGGAGCAGATGAAGTTGAAAACGGGCGCGAGTAGAGCCGACCCAGGGGAAGGAGATCCGCCGCTGCGCTCATCAGGCCTAAGAGCTGCAACCAGATTCTGGCAGAGACCGTCTCCTCTTGAGAAACTAGACGAACCAGGTTCGCCAACTTCTGGATCCATGGTTCCGGAAGTCGCACCAGATTGAGGTCCGTAAGGAACTCCATGCCAAGGTGGACGATGCGGCAAGACGGGGGCGAGATCCGACTTGCCTAAGTTGACTATGAAGCCGAGGCTGTCGAGGAGGGCCAGCAAGGCGTCTCGGTCCTTCTCCAGGGCGGGTGCTGACTGGTTGCGCAGGAGCAGATCGTCGAGGTAGTTCGAGGAGGGACTCGACGCAGTCCGCCTGGCCTTGGTGATGACGCCGTCCATGAGACAGGTGAACACCCAGGGGCTGAGGTTGAGGCCGAAGGGAAAGGCGCGGAACTGGTAAACAACGTCGTCGAACACGAAGCGTAGATAGCGTCTGGAAGCCCGATGCACGGGCACGTGAAGGTAAGCGTCTGCTAGATCCAGGCTGACGGCGAAGTCGATGGGTTGAATCACGGCGCGAAGGGTGCGGGCGGTCTCCATCCGGAAAGCCAGTGCTGCGATGAACTTGTTCAGCGCCGAAAGGTCGATGATCGGACGCCACCTGTTGCCGGGCTTGGGGACGAGGAAGAGGCGACTGTAGAAGGCGGGCGAGTCGTGGCGCGACACCACCTCCGTGGCGTTCTTCCACAGCAGGGCGGAGATCCCTTCTCGGAGCGCATCAGCCTTGAGGCGATCCGAAGGGGTGGACGTCCAAACGGGGCTGCGCCGCAGGGGCGGAGGGGGGGGGTCCGAAAGGAGAGAAGGAGGACCTCGGAGACGGTGGATCGGATCCACGGGTCATCCGGGAACAACGACCGCCACACGGCGCTGCAGGTGGCAAGCCTACCGCTGACTGGAGGCCCGGGAGCGGTTGGCGGGGGGACAGGAGGGCGGGAGTCACCGGGCCCGACAGCGCGCCGGGCGACAGGTGGGCTTGGGCCAGGCGAGGGCGGAGGCGGGGTCGGGGGGGACGCGGCGGGGATGTGCGGAGGTAGGCGGCGACGCCGGGAGGGCAGTTGCTGGGTGGGTCTGGTAATCCGCAGGGCGTGACCCAGGGCCTTGCGGGTGGCTTGAAAGCGGGAGGAGGTGGTGCGGGAAGGCAAAAGGTCCTTATTCGCATCCTTCACCAACTGCCAGGTAGGACCGAAGAGGAGGGGATCGCCGAGCGGGGCCTGTCGCAGCTGTCTCCGTAGATCCTGCGGGAGGTCAGGGCAGACGGCAAGCACGGCATCCTGTTGGAGCAGATCGCAGTTCGCGGCAGCGCCCATCATGTTGACAGAAGCGTGGTACACCGCTCGGTTGGCGGCCGTGGCCAGTGCGAGGAGGTCCCCTAACAGCGGTGAGATCGAGAAGTGCCAGTTCCGCTCCAGGAGTTTGATGACCGCTTGCGTGGCCAGGTCGAAGAATCCAGCACAGGCGAGGGCATTGCGGATGAGGATCGCTGTCCGCTCCAGGCCAGGAGGGATGCAACGGCGGGAAGCACGAAGTCCACCAGAATGCTGCTGAGCAGCAGGATCCACCGCTGGGAGGGCAGTAGTAAAGGTCTGTGAGTGTCCGGCATACCAGCTGTGCTGAAAGGTGATGTCCAAGTCCGCCGGCCAGCGGTCGTCAGAGAAGAAGAAGGCCGCGTCGGAGCCTGAACCCTGCTGCAGGAGAGCGGAGAAGGCATCACGAAGTCCTAGAAACCCCGGGGGCTGCGGCAGGGACTTAAACCTCGTGGAGGGGCGATCAGCATCCACGAAGGCCGAGAGCTTCCTCTTGGGGGGCGGCGACGGGGGACAGGCGTCCGGGGGAAGACACGAGGCAATCAGGTGGGGGGCCTCGTCGAGCGAGGCAAGGGTCTCCGCCCTGGTTGTCCGCAACGTAGGCGACGAGGGAGCCGACAGCGAGAGAGCGCGAGAAGAGGTCGAACGGTTGAAGAGAGCCAAGGCAGAATCCTCCGGGGCGATGCTGAGGGAGTCCACATCGACGCGTGGCGCAGGAGGCATATGCACCAGGGGCTGGGGAGGTGGGCGCAGCCGCGAGGAGGAGCGAGACCGGGGCGAGCGGCTGCGACAGCGCGAGCGGGAGCGGCGAGAGCATCCGCGCGAAGGAGAGCGGCAAGCGCGTGGTCGACGGTGCGAAGGGGAGGGGGGGGGGAAGACAACGGTTGGGAACGAGGAGCAGCACGGACGACCGAAGAGGGCACCAACCGGGAAGAGCGCCAACTGGAAGAAGGAACCTCCGAGGCCCGAGGGGAAGACTGACGAGGAGGGCGAGACGTCCGCGAAGCTGAAGCGGCGGAAGCAGCCGGGCGGGAAGAGCGAGCAGAGACAGAAGAGTGCTTGCGGCGGGAGGAGCGGGCCGAAGACGCAGGGCTGCGGGTCCGCGGGCGGGAAGCCGAAGTCCGAGGGGGCGAGCGCGAGCGAGGGCTGCGGCGCGAATGGGTCTCCAAGAGGCGAGAGGCTGGGTCCCGGCGGTCGCGAACCTGGGGCCGCACGTCGGGGGTCGTACGCTGAAGCCGCGGGTCCGGTGTCGGGGAGAAGCGGCGTCCACGTCTGTCAGTGGTCTTGTGAGGCTTGGGTTCCGCAAGGCGGGGCGAGCTAGCTCACTGCGGACCTGGCTCAATCGAGTTGGTGTGCAAGGGGGGGAGAAAGGGTCCCTAACGTCGAGAGTTGGGGCTTGTTTGTTTTCCGCAGAGCGGGGCGAGCGGACTCGCTGCGGACCTGACTCGAGAGAGTGGGTGCACAAGGGGGGAGCATTTGTATGCCGTCCCCCAACGGCAGCGTAGGTGCGTCTTGTTGGTTCCGGGGCCGATGCATGCTCGTGGCTGTGGGAGGGAGGCGGTCCTCTGTCATGCCGATAAAAACTCCACAGCTGGGCCCATTGGTCCTCTACCCAGAGAGCGCAGACATCACAGGTGTGGCCTGAAGCACAACCAGCGCAGGGGAGGCAGACCGCATGCTTGTCACTCGGCCACTGGAAGTCGCCACATCGTTCGCAGGTGCGGACTTGACAACTGCAACATAGAGTGAAACTACAAGGCGACTGGTCGTAGCAGGAGGCCACGAAACGAGAACCACGCACCACTCCTCACCGTTCCCCACTATCCTGCTGAGAAAAATCGAACAAGCAACGATAAGCAAGGGACGCCGGCGCACGCTGCCAGAGGCGCGGGCGCTGGCAACACTGAGACCTTAACTGGACATCTCGCAGGGGGCAGGGGAGGGTAGCACCTGTAGGCCAAGAAGAAGAAGAAGAAGTAGGCGGCGCCCACGCAGCTGAGGCCCAGACAAAACGGAGAGAAGGCTGGGTCGTCGACGAGCGTCCCGGCAGTCCAATCGGCGAACTTGACCGGGGAGGCCGAAGCAGGAGCAGACCGGACGTAAGGCGGAGCCCCGAGAGGCACCACACAAGCCGCAAAAGTCTCAATGCCGGAAAACCGGTGCAGCACAGAGCCCCCACGTGGGGCGAAGGCCGGCTCCACGGCCCAAGAGACCAGGAACCGAAAGTCTTTCCGGCAACGAAGTCTCACAAAAGCACGAATGACACTCCTTCGTAGACAGGCACACAAGGCAAGAAAGTTCCAGGGCAAGGCGAAAGCACAGGCCGGGAACGAATCAACTTTCCAAAAAGTCCACAAGTGCTTATCATACACAGCCATAGGAAGCACAGCAGAGGGCTAAGCTAACACGTCTACACGCTGCAAGCTAAAGAAAAGAACTGGTTTGGCTTGGCTGTATGGGGAGGGAAGGGAGGTTACCCAGATACCAGGTCACGCCACCCCTGGTGGCCTCCCCTGGCTCTAAAGGTACACATCGTAAGTTTTTGGGCTAAAATTACGCAAGCTATAGGTTGTTCCATTGTAGTAATGGCATCGGTAATGTTTTTGAGGAAACAAATATTTTGTCAAAATACAGCTACTTTTGACCTATTTCCTCATCTTTTGTGACCCTTAACCTTTCCAAGGGATCAACCAAATTAGTATGTATGAAAAGGTCTTACCATCAGGTATTTTTGTACCAAGTTTGGATTTGGAGTTGTGAATAGTATTTGAGAAAAAACAAACTTTGTCCAAAAATGGCTTCTTTTTTTTTTTTTTAACCTATTTCCTGATTCCCCATGACCTTTACCTTTGAGAGTATCCTTGCACCAAGTTTAAAGACTGTGACTTGAATAGTCTCCAAGAAAATGCCAACATTAACATTTACCATGGATGATGGACACTGAACGGATGACCACTGGCCCAGATCATAGACTCTTTTGCTTCGCACGTGAGCCAAAAACATGGGGCATGTCAATTCAATATCAGTTGTATTATGAGTTAAGCTTTGCCAGTGGTTCTTGTCACCTGGAGGGTTCGGTCAGCGGGTCAATATCGGAGGTAAGAGTCGAGGGCTTTAGCATATATAGGAAAACCCAAGAGGTGACAAGAACCACTGGCAAAGCCTCACTCGTAATACGATTTTGTCTTCACCTGTAAAAAGTATAAATGTGAAGTTTACCCTTGAAAAGACCCGAAGCTTTACGTGTGATGTAGAGATTCAGGAGGTGCAAATCGCCATACTTCCAACCTATCTATCTATCTATATCCCGTAGTCTTGCCGACCATTGGGGCACCACTGATGACTTGGCAACCAGCTCCGTCCATTCCTCTCTGTTCTCTGCCATTGATATTGTCCTCCCATCTTTTCCTCTGTCTTCCTCTCCTTCGTCCTCCTTGCACAGTGCCTTGCAGGATTGTTTTGGCAAGCCCTGCTGAACGCGTGACATGCCCATACCACTTCAGTTTGCGTTTTTTCACAATGGCTAATAGGTCTTCATAGGGCCCGATGGCTTGCCTGATTCTGCTTCCCACTTCCTCGCTCGTGATGTGGTCTCTGTATGAAATGCCAAGCAGCCTTCGAAAACATCTCATTTCAGTGGATTGTATCCTTTCAAGGTCTGCTGTGAGGGTCCATGACTCGCAGGCATACAAGAACACTGAGATGACTAAGGAGCGCATCAGTCTGATCTTGGAGCAGAGCGTGATGTTTCTGTCCTTTCATATGGTCTTCAATCTTGTCAGTGCTGTGGTTGTCTGCGCAATCCTGGACAGTATTTCTGGTTTTGATCCCTCATCTGTCACAATGGCTCCTAAGTATTTGAATTTATTAACTGTTTCTAGTTTTTGGCTTCCAATCATGACGTCAGTGCCAATGCCACTGGTGTTATTTGTCATCAGTTTGGTCTTCTCTGCGCTGATTTCCATCCCATACGCAATAGCTGTACTGTCCAGCTTTTCCACCAGCTGAGCTAGCTCCTTCTCTGTTCCTGCAAGGCCATCAATGTCGTCCGCAAAGTGCAAGTTCGTGATTGTTCTGCCTCCAATACTGACAGTTCCTTCATGATCTTTCAGAGCGTCTGTCATGATTCTTTCCAGGAAGATGTTGAAAAGAGTGGGTGAGAGCAAGCAGCCTTGTCTGACTCCGACTGTAGTCCTAAACCAGTTCCCCATTTTGCCGTTGAAGCTGACTGCGCTAGTGGCCTTGTTGTAAAGGTTTGCTATGACTTTGATCAGGTTGTCATTTATTTTGTATAGCTTCATAGTGGACCAAAGGGCTGCATGCCACACCCTGTCAAACGCTTTCTTAAAATCCACCAAGACATGATAGAGATCTTGCTGGTGCTGGAGGTACCTCTCACATAGAACTCTCAGGTTGAAGATCTGCTCAGTTGTGCTGCGCCCTGGTCTGAAGCCTGTCTGTTCCTCAGCTATGATTTCCTCTGCCTGTGGCTTCAGCCTGTTCAGTAGGATCTTTAACATGACTTTGCTTGGGTGGCTTCTAAGACTGATCATGCGTTAATTCTGGCATTGATGTAAGTTGCCTTTTTTGGGGAGAGTTATTATAAGTGATTGGGTCCATGGTGTGGGCCAATCCCCTGACTGCCAGATCTTATTGCAGATTGTTAGTAAGACGCTTATCATGTCTTCTCCCCCTTCTTGGACTAGTTCTGCAGGGATGTTGTCTGCTCCTGCTGTCTTCCCTTTTTTCAACGACTTCACTGCAGCCTCGGAGGATGGGATAGTTGCCATTGTTGGTCACGGGTGGGTTGACAAGTATGCCTGGGTCCCCTGTAGCTCGGTGGTTGTACAAATCTGAGCAGTACTCTGTCCATCTCTTCAGTATGTCTTGGTCTTCCGTAAGACAGTTCCCTTCACTATCTTGAATGATTGAGGAGCGTCCTTGTTTTACAATGGTCAGGTCTTTCACCAGCTGGTATGCTTTTTTGCTATTATTTTTGTTCAGAATTTCTTCTACGTGTTTACACTGATCTTAAATCCACTTATTCTTTGCCTTTTTCATGATTTTCTTGATATCCTGGTTAATTTCCCTGTATTGTTTAGCTCCTTCTACCTCTGATTTCTTTTTCTTTAATTCTCGGCGCTTGCCACACAGAACAAAGATGTCAGCTGTAACCCAAGGTTTCTTTGCTTGTCGGTGTTTGCCAAGGATCTCACTGGCTGTTTGGGTTACAGCAGTGTTAAATGTGTCGATCAGTGTGTCCACATCCGTGTCTTTAGCACCTAGAAGTAGCAGTGGCGCGAATTTTCCTCCTATCCTTGCCTGGAAGGCTTCCGCTACCTCTGGGTCTTTCAGTTTCTCGAGGTCAAACTTGATTCTGGTGGGACCCTGCTTGTTGACCTTCTTTAGGCGGAGTCGGAAGGTCATCATCACTAAGTCATGGTCGCTTCCAATGTCTGCTCCTGGAAAACTTCTTGTCTTGGCAATGTTCACATTGGTTTGGAAGCGACTCTTCACCATGATGTAGTCAATTTGGTTATGGTGCTCTCCGTTCGGGCTGTGCCATGTCCACCTTCTGGATGCTTTGTGTGGGCCAAACGTGTTCATCAGCTTTAGATCATTTGAGCTGGCAAATTCCAGGAGCCTTAAGGTTGTATACTATACCTACATTTTTTAATTGAAAACTGCCGCTTATAGGGTTTTTTGAGAGCCTTATTGAGTCTGGAGGCTATTGCCACCCTGAAAGACCCATGGTCCCGGGCATATTTGTAAGTTTGAGCCTTTTGCGTGACCTACCCCATAAGCAAAAACACGCAAAATAGCTGATTTTAGAACACAATAAAAATTTATCGAATAGTGTGTTAAAATGATAAAGAAACATTTCGGTCACTTCATAAAGTATGTTAGTATTTTCTCGTAAAAAAGGTGTGCTCTGATAATTGGAATTCTAAGTGCAATCGAAAAAAGTGTATGTTGTAAATTCGCAAAGTGCCCGGATGTTATCAATAACATTACAAGTGTTTGCAATGTTGGGCAATTGCTCAGGCCCTTTTTATTCGATAAAGTCGTACTTTAGATCATATCACACACATTATTTATGAAAAAATGAGGGGGTCCCACGCAAAAATTGGCACTTTAGGTCGTTTGCGAGTGCGTTTTCAAAAAGGGATACAAGCGATGTCTGACTTCCGGCAGATCATATCTCCGCCGTAGCCAGTCCCAAGCCCGCATGAGAAAGGAGGAAATCAACGACGCCAAACCAACAAGTATAACCTACGCCCAAACTGTTGCAAACTACTAGTCTTCGATCACTATTGGTGACAGTGGGAAAGTACACTGGAACAAACAACAACGGCAGATACGGGATGAGAAGGTTTATCTATAAGTAATTAAATGCACCCAGTATCCCTTAGCAGTTGAATTAGTGCAGTGGTAAAATGCTCTTTTTGCCACGCAGGTAACCAGGGTTCAATCCCCGTAGATGGATATTTTTTTCCCTGCTCAAAAATGTGAAACCCATACAGTTTCTACTTCGCTAAATGAAACAAACGCACACACACACAAAAAAAACAAAGCCCCAAAAAAAAAAAAAAAAAAAAAATATATATATATATATAAAAGAAACGCGTGGTAATTTTGTTTTTTTTTTTAATTTAAAATATGCGATTATCATCACTGTTGTAATGTGAATGTTAAACCATGAACCAACCAACAAACCACTTTCAGTCTTGGATAAAAATGCATACTGGTTACCTCGGTACATTTGTTCATTCATTTTTTTTCAGCCAGGCATTGTGAGCATGTTTACATTACATGTTTACATTCATTCAATCATTCACAGATTCACTGATGAAAAAGCACACCAAAGAGTGTCGTCACAGAGTGTTTTTTTTTTAATTTTTTCCTGGCATCATCTACAAACATTAATTAATGAATAATGTGAATTTGTTTTAATATACCTGCTGCAAGCAATGCTACATGCTCCTTTGGTGTATCCGTGAAAGCAGGTCAGTGAACATCTCTGGTTGAAAGATGTTTGTGAACAGATTGGTAGTGGATGTACCTATCTCTCCAGCTGAATCTCAGTTTCCCAGCAGTTTTTGGTTACAAATTATAAGGAAACAAAACAAACGTCACATGTTTCAATATGCCCCGTTATGTTTACACATGATCATTGTGAGTAAAGAATAATATCTGTTTATTTTCACAAGAAATGCTGTATTTGCAGACATTCATTTAAAGTATACATGTACAGTCAAGTATGTTGAAAGCATATTAGGCTACAATGCACATAGGCACCCATACAAAAGTAACTACCTCAAATACAAAATGTTAAATGTTTAGGGCTCAACATCTTTTGTCCATAAAAGGTGATTTCAAAGATGGGTCACAGAAATAGGGTCTGAACAAATTTTGACCCAAGCTGTATTCGAACCCAGGACCTTTGGGATGAGAGTCAAACACACTACCACCGAGCCACCCAGCTCCCCCTCATATGCCTATGATCAGTTATCACCCAACCACTGAAATCTGCTGTGACAGATGGAGGGTAATGCAAGAACTACATGGTCAACTCACTCTTTAGAAGTATTGCGATTTTCATTGCGCATGTCCACATTTGGTATATTTTGAGCAGAGGGTTTAATGACATGTATATATATACTACATACCTACCCCCCCCCCCCCCCCCGGGCTGCATTTCTATATTTTGGCACACCCCCTCTTCAGAAAGGACCCATGGGTGTTATACTCTGAGGCCAATGACCATTTTCAGAATGTATATCATTTATAATCATGCAAAGCGGAGCAGTGATAAGTTTTCTCCTTGTTTCACACCGACGCTGCAAAAAAATCTATCTGTACCACTGTTTCCTAACCCATAAGAGTCAGCTGTGGAGTACATATTTTGAATGATTGATGTATGCCAGTATTTCAGAACTTGTCACAAACAAGACCTGTTTATATGCTGAAATGTCTTCGAAAAATGAACACATTGGCAGTAAAGGGGTTTTCCTTGGATAATCAAAAACCAATACATATTAAGCTGCATTTCCAAATCGCGACATGACAGGAGAGTGACAAAAAGTAACTTTTCTGAGGGGGGGTCATCCAAATAAATATGCATAGGAAGGTCTTACCATCAGTTATCTCTTTACCAAGTTTAGGGTTACAGTTAGGAATACTTGAGAAAAAAACATCTTTGGGCTATGGCTATCTTGTACCTATTTCCCGATTTCTTGTGACCCTTGACCTTTCTGACCTTTCATGCATACGAAAATAGTATGCATGAAAAGTTCTTACCACCTTGTACCAAGTCTGGGTTTGAAGTTGTGTATACTTGAGAAAACATCTTTTTGGTCAAAATACAGATATTTTTCACCTTTTTACTGCACTACAAATTACAACATGGGTGTCAAATCGTATTGTCACATTGTTATATGAAAACACACAAAGCACACCCCAATCACTGTACAATAGCCCCTGAACTGCTCGACTGCACGTTACAATTTTGTCGCCCCGCTGCTTCTATGTCAGGCTTATGGAAACACTCCCTCTTTATTTCTATTTTCTCGAGTTTTGTCATTGTCACTTTGTTGTCACTGCCCCACTGCTGTTGTGTCTGCAGTTGAATAGCCAGGCCTAAAGCCTGCTTTCCCTTCTCCTAATATATGGCTATGCATCAGCTCAGGCAGTAAGGCACAGGCTTTTGCTGCATTGCAAATGATGTGACTGTCCAAAACCTTGACATTGTGGCCAGCCTGGTGGATGGACATCAAAATAACAGGATGTCTGCCCTCCTACACAGGACAATCAGTTCACTTCCTTTGCCTTCTTGTCGGTTGGCCATCGCGGAGAGATGTACCCGCTGAACTCTTCTTCCCTCATCTTTCGCAACCTGCAAAAGATAATTTTGTATCAAAAAAAGTTCTGACATGCACATATTGCGTGCATATATGTTTGCAAGTATTTATACAAAGTACATACATGCATAATATGACATTAGTCAGAACATGAACAAGAAAGGCAATGTCCTTATGGTTCACGTGTATGACCAATCCACATAATATGTCTGTCCTTTTTGACCTTGGCTTGACTTCTCCAACAGGTCTCTGAAAATGTCTAAACATAAGTATAGGGCTGGATTTTGTACCAGTGAAACCTGAGTATTTTTCCAAATCCCTTCATTTTTCACACATTTGTCAACCCTCTGTGACCCTTGACCTCTGTGAGGGGCTGATTACATTAGCAGCACAGAAAAGTGTTATCATCATGCCAAATTTTATTGAAAAGTTTGCAAAAACATTGATAAAAACTACAACTCTACCCGAAACTAACTTTTGTCACCCTTATCATGTGGTATCTCCATAGCAAGTTTGAGTTTGAAGTTGAAAATACTACTTGAGATGACCTTTGAAAGGTCACAGAAATTGGTATGTTTAGAATTATTTTACCACAAAGTACCCTTGTGCCAAGTTTGAAGTCTGAGGCTTGCATAGTCTTCGAGGAAATGCCAATGTTAAAGTTGCCCACAGGTAACAGACAGTTGACGGACGATCCATTACAAACACTTACTTTTGCTATCACACGTGCGCCAAAAATTAGACGCCATTGAGCTTGAAATGACCACAAAGGGTGTATACATATATCTAGAATCAGCATCAATATTCAAAGTGTAACTTGCAGAAATTGTTTCAAACAGGACACAACGCATTGCTGTTTAGCAACAGCACACACTGGACCAAATGGGTAGTATTCAGATTTTTCTAGTCCTTTTGTATGCACTAAGTGCTTATTAAAGAAAACGACAGTATTTGGAGACTTGCCCAACTCTCTAGTTTTCAAATCAAATGCAATATGGTGCCACTTGTTGACAGCAAGTGATTTTAGCATTTGGTGTTGTTGAGAATGCTGGTACTACTACTACACCATCTTCAAAATGAAAGAAAGCATTACAGTGTGATGTGTTTCAACCAGTTGTGTTTTGTTATGAACCTGATTCTATTCACAAATCAATCGGTATGCTTTACCTCGAGTCCAGGACAATAAGTGTCGCCTTCGCTCACTTTAGTTGATCCGCTGGAACTGAAATTGCCTGCTTTTAGCTGTGGCCTTCTCCTTTGAGCAAACATGACCTGACTAGCTCTTGCCTCTTCTTGGTGTAGGCGTCATACTTCTGTGCTTGTTTGCAAGTATACCCTCTGGGCGTGACTCTGTAGTGAGACGTCAACAGCAGCACTGACCTGAAATGAAATACATGTTTATTATCGTGTTATTCGGCAGCATGGCAATTTCACTTCTGATCTTATTTCAGGGTGGGTCGCTTCCAAACTCCACAAACAGGGACTTTGTTATAGCATTATGAACAATTCGGGGCCAGTGGGGGGAGTCCCCCCCACCCACCCACCCACCCACCCAATTCGTCCCTACATTTAGTTTACACATTACTACCTTCAAACTAATGTGAAATAAACTGTGAACACCACAAACAACAATGGTGAAGCCTGGATCGCTCGTGTGCATTTAAAACTGATCATTTTCTTAATCTGAACTGTGTGACCTTTCCAAAAGGTGACTGAAATTTAAGTGCCATGAGTCTAAGCATACGTAAAGGGCTGGCTTATGTACAGTTGTGAATAGTATTGGAGAAAAAATATCTTTTGTCAAATATGGCTATTTTTTTTTTTTTTACCTATTTCTTGATTTCTCATGACCCTTGGCCTGAACGCAAACTGGTAGGCTAAGAGTAAGAAAGGTCTTGCCACAAAGTATCCTTCAGCTACGTTTGAAGACTGTGGTTTGAATGGTCTCCGAGAAAATGCCAACATTAAAGTTTACCATGGACGACCAATGGCCCAGAACATAGCCTTACACTTGCTTCGCACATGAGCCAATGAAAGAAGGCATTACAGTATGATGTGTTCATTCACACCATAGTTGTGTTGTGTTCTGCACCTGATTCTCATCACAGATCTACTGGTATGACTTACCTTGAGTCCAGGAGAATACGTGTCACCTTCCCTCACTTCACTTGAGCTGTGAGTGTGACCTTGGTCAGTTGGTGTAGACGTCATACTTCTGCGCTTGTTTGCAAGTATGTACTCTGGGCGAAAGTACTGAGACTCCACAGCGAGAGGTCAACAGCAGTATTAGCCTGAAATGAAATACATGATTATTACTGTGTTGTTCGGCAGCATGACAATTTCACTTTGCGTGAACTAAATGCAGGGGCAGATTATTACTTTCAAAATAAATGCGACAAAAACTGTGTAAACCGCAAAGAACAAACAACAATGGCAAAGTCACGTCTGTACGCCTCATGCGCATAACTGATTCACAACCTGTGTGACCTTTCCAAAAGGTAGCTGAAATAAGTGTCACGAGTCTCAACATAAAGGCTTGCTTTTGTACTAGTCAAATTTGTATTTTTCACACATTCTACGGTCATCCAAAATGGTAGTCAACAAATATTAGGGTTTCAGTCAAAGTAGCGTTTTACTAGGTAACCCTTTTAATCCTGATACACCCACTGCTTGAAATAAATGTGACTATGATAGTTCAAGGGTGGTGCCAGAATAGATTGGCGTCTCATCCGCCAAGTTATTCTGGCACCATCCTTGAACTAAAAAAATGCTGGACCTATCTCCTAATCTGTAATATAGCCTTCATAAGACAGAGAATGGATGAGAAAACTAAGTTACTAAGTACTGAAAGCAGTTACTGAATTAGTAATGCAAAATTCTCCCTTAGCAGGACTTTTTACTACACACAGTACGTTTTCCTAAATAATAAGCACTGGCACTGGTTTAATATCACTACAATGTGGACTACATTCCTTCCACCGTATTAGTAAAGGCTCTCTGAGAATGTATGGAAATGTTCTACTTCTAGGAGGTGACTGACATACATGGAATGCATGCCCCTGTCAACCCACAATAAAATGTAGTCTTCTTCATTGTAGGTAGGCTGTAAATTTCCATGCATAAAAGGACAGTTAGCTATTGGGGTTTTACGCCGTGCAGGTGACATCTCACGGCGGTGCATACAACTTTTTTTTTTTAGAGTTGGAAAACCAGTCAGATATGCCACTTACGTACGACATTTTTCTGTCATTACTAGTAACTCGTGTTCTAGTCACTTTGCAAACACCACCAACCTCTTTTTCTACTTTAGTTTACCTTTTCCTTGCTGAAGAGATTTTGTTGTGTTTCTGGCTGCCACGTATATTGCTTCTCGTTCGGTTGGCCCGTTCATTTTTTTTTCTTCTTCTGAGAAATGGTTATGCGTTACTACTGACGCTCGATGACTTGTCGCAACTTATGCAAAGGTATCTTATTTCTGAGGAAACACAACATTTTATGCATAGAAACAGTCAGCTTACACACCTATTTCAGACAGTATATATCTTTTGTCAATTATCGATAAATTGAGCTTGTTTGCAATACGACTTGCCGTACGGCGGTTTTTTTCGGTGACCTCTAGTCTCAGGTCACGGCAGACGCAAGATAGCGGTATCTAAATGCGCAGAAAAGATGCGCGAAAGAGGTGTGTCCTACAACCTTAAGCCTCTGTCGTTGGTCTCTGCATTGCAGTAGCGTCCGCATGTGCCTTTCCAGTTCCTAGCAGCATCCTCTCCTATTTCGGCAATTCAGTCTCCCTGCACCACAAGAATGTCTTTCTTGGGGGTCTGGTCCAAGACTTCTTGCAGTTGGTCATAGAAGTCTTCTATTTCCTCATCGCCATAGTCTGTTGTTGGGGTGTAAACTTGTACTATGGTGATATTGAATGGGGTTGCCCTCAAGCGTATGGTGATAAGCCTACAGGAGACTGGCCGACAACTCATGACAGTGTTCATGATGTCTTTGTGGACGAGAAATCCGACACCCTGTTCGTGTTTGTCTTCTCTGCCACTGTAATACAGTTTGTGGTTTTGCTGGATTGATGTTTCCCCAAGGTTCTTCCATCATACTTCACACAGTCCTAGGATGTCCAGTGGTATCTGTTCATTTTGTATGTCAGTTCCTCTAACTTTCCAGGCGTTCTTAATGTTCTGACATTCCAGGTGCCAATGTTGATGTTGTTTCTGGCACGGAGTTTTGGTGGTGCACCAATTCCAACCATCAGTCAACAACCTCACATGAACTCCATTTGTTTGAATTTCCCTCTCCGTTTTTTTTAATTTTATTTAACACATTTTCAGTCATTTTTTTAATTAAATTGGTAATATAGGTCACAACGCGTGCATACAGTTATTTTGTTGCATAACTTAAATTTTAATTTATCCAGCTTTTTGTTTCTTCACTGTTTCGATTATGGTCAGTACGTACAGCATAGAACCTTCGCTTGAGTTGAATTTATCTGCCATTGATATTTTCTGACATATCCAATTATTTAATTATGTTTTGTATGAAACTTGTACCAACGGTGTGACAGAACACCTACATATAGTTCTTTTTGTTGTGTAGCCGCCTAAATTGTTTATTGGCATCTTTTTGTTTAGAGGCTTGTGAATGATGATTAGGGGATATTTGTACTCAGAAATGTGATTGGCCAAAGACGTATTTGGGGGAGAACACTTTGGTCAGCGAGTAATGTTGTCATCACAACATGTTATAAGGGAGTCTACTTGTCATGTTACCTTGGTAACGCGACAAGAGGACTCCTGTTACCTTGAGAACTTGTTACCAGGAAAAACAGTCAAATAGAGACAGGCCAATGAGAAAATGTGTAAAGAGACTGAAAGAAGACAATATACTCTTTGAATTGAATTGACATGCCCCGTGTATGCATATGCCATATGTCTTTAACTCATTCATCCCCACGCACATATTTCCCAAATTTGGGAGGCGTCATCTAACGATATGCAACTGTTGCAGGCCCGACCATGATAATTCAAGGGTAGTGCCAGAATAGCTTGGCACCTGTTGGCGCCAAGCTAATCTGACACTACCTTTGAATTATCAGGTCGATCCATCTCCTGCTGTAATGCACCAGGGCTGAATGGGTAATGAGTGTATCTTACCTGAAGTCGAACTCCAATGCCCATGTTCAGGAGAAACTTTTGCTGTGTGATTGGCCCAAAAGTCGCCACTGACAAGAGAAAGATGAGAGACAAACAGCCACATTCACGCTTACTGCAATCAGGGGATGGCAGAAAACAATTAACTTTTACACAGATTTATTTAGATGTATTCACATCAGGGCTACGCATTTAGGAAGTTTTTTTTTTTTATCTGTCTAACTCACTAAGCCCTGACACTATGACGATAAATGGGTCAACCATGATAGTTCAAGGGTGGTGCCAGGCTATTACAGCACCATCCTTGAGCTATCATGGTCAAACTGCATCAGGGAGCTGTAATGTAATCAGAGGACAACTCTCATATTTAGCAATTTTGACCTTAGAGCTCAATGAGCTGCACTGTCTATTTTACAGGACATCTGACAAGTGTACGCCATACATGACTTTTGTTGTTGTACACATACCATCCCGGGCATAGCGTTGCAGGTATGAGAAATCGACATCAGCTGTCAAATCAGCAGACCCAGGATCTACTAGAGGATCATGAAGTTTGTGTTGTCTGAAGGCCTGAAACCAAACATATATTGCCTCCTGAAAGAAAATGTACAAGCCACATGAAAGGTGCATTCCTAAAAATGTAATAAATTTTCAAAACTGTATAGTATGTCCATGCATACTGTCCATATGACTTATAATAAATTGTTCAGACAGTGATGGAATTAACCCATTTAACCCCACAGGCACATTTCACATATTTTCTAATTGTTTCTTAATGACTGTGTAAAGTTGCAGGAGATGAATTGACCATGATAATTCAAGGATAGTGCCAGATTAGCTTGGCGCCTTCAAGGCGCCAAGCTAATCTGGCACTACCCTTGAATTATCATGGTCAATCCATATCTCCTCCTGTACAGCGTTGGGGCTAAATGGGTTAAGGTGGATGGATTGCAACACATAAAGATGATGAATACGAGTTTCTTATGGTCTCAGTGAGTCACGAGTTAAGTCTGGAGGCTACTAAGAACCATTATGTACTATAAGAATATGATGTCATCTTGCTGTCAATTAGTTAGTTATTTGGGTTTAACGCCGAGCAGGCGACTAAGGCCATCTCACGGCGGGATGGGTAAAAATCTGGTCAGCCAGACTAAAAGCAAGGTCTTAAGACAAGATGTAAATATAGATTAAAAATCTCAGGCTAAAATGTCGCACATGTCTGGAAAAGAAACGTCTACAGACTCTCAAAAAGGGCAAATAAAAAAATTCACATAGTCTATGAATGCTCAGATCTTGTTAAAAATATTGCATTCTCTCAAAAAATTGAAGATTTTGTCCGGGGGAACATCCCGGAACAAAACCTTCAAGGAGTCTGCTGTGAAGTGTTTATATCTGGTGTCAATTAGGTCAGCACAATACAGCAAAAAGTGTCGAACAGAAAACTGCTCATCACAGGCAAAACACCATGGACGCTCATCCTGTTTAAGTAAGTAAGAGTGCGTAACATATGTGTGCCCGATGTGGAGCCGAGCAAGGACAGTCTCCTCACGGCGGCTGCCGCAGCGGAAAGGTAGACTGTCAGACAACTTAGGAAGAGCTTCATGAAGCTTGTTCCCTTCCTCTTTGTCCCACTCGGACTGCCACTCGCGGGCTATGTACGCACTAATAACAGGTTTAAAATCACTATAGACAGTCTGTGTGTCAGGGACAGGGTCACTGCGGGCACTGTTGGCAGCAGAATCTGCGATTCTGTTGCCTTCGATGCCCACATGGCCTGGGACCCAAATAAAAATGATGTCATAATATTCCTTCATCAAGTCCGCGTAGAGCTCTCTAATCTGCACCAGCAGTGGATGGTCTGTTCCCGCGCCCTGAAGGGCCTGCAGGGCAGAAAGAGAGTCAGACAGAATCAGGAAGTTCCTTTCCCGAGACTGATAGGCATGCTTGAGTGCTAGCAGAATGGCCTGCAGTTCTGCACTAAATACAGAGGAATGGTCAGGGAGACGGAGCTTAAATGGGCGTCTAGGATGGCGAGAGGACACTGCAGCCGCAGCCACTCTTCCATCCTCAGACTTGGACCCATCCGTATAAAGACGACAATAGCCAGGAAAAATTGAAAGGAGTTCATTGAGGCTCTGTTGGTATATGGCTGGTGGAGTACAATCCTTCTTGTGGGCAGTCAAGTCCAGCAAGATGTCAGGAACTGGTAGTAGCCAGGGTGGAGTGACGTGTTGCAGAGATTCCGAAACTTTGTCCAGGTCCACTCCGGCCGCCTGCAGATGAGGTCGGACACGGAAGGAAAGTGGACGGACAGCTCCCGGATGGGCATCGTAAATCTCTGCAAACGACGGGTTAAAAACACAATCATAGGCAGGATTTTCTGGATGGGCCTTCAGCTTCAGAACGTAGCTGAGCATGAGGCGGATGCGGCGGAGCCTGAGAGAAGGCTCCCCTGCCTCTGCATACAGACTAGGAACTGGAGATGTCCTAAAGGCTCCCAGACATATGCGCAGACCTTGATGGTGAATTGTGTTCAGACGCTGCAGAACAGACTTGGAAGCCGAGCCATATACCACAGAGCCGTAATCCAGTTTGGACCGAACAAGGGCCCGGTACAGTCGAAGTAAGACAATGCGGTCTGCACCCCAGTCAGTACGACCAACGACACGAAGAATGTCGAGGGCCTTCCGACAAGAGGTTCTAAGGTAGTTAACATGGTTGCAGAAGGTCAATCTTTTGTCAAAGATGACCCCCAAAAACTTAGCCTCTTCAGCCACCTTAATTGGCACTCCAGCAATGCTCAGGCTAGGTTCTGGAAAAAATTTCGTCTGGTTAGTAAAATGCACACAGACTGTCTTGGAGGGCGAGAATCTGAATCCATTGAGAGACACCCACCCCTGGATGCGATCAACGCACAGCTGCAAGCGCCTCTCAAGGGACGCAAGTCCTCGACCTCGTGCACACAAAGCAAAGTCGTCCACAAACAAAGAGCATTCAGAATCATCCTTGACGGCCTTTACAATGTTATTTATTTTAATGCTAAATAAAACAGGAGATAGAATACTGCCCTGCGGGACACCCATCTCCTGTTCAAAGGAGTCGGAGAGGGTGGAGCCCACACGGACATGGAACGACCTGTTGGACAAAAAATTGTGAATAAAAACGGGCAGATGCCCTTTAAAACCCATGTCCGACAAATCAGACATTATACCATGCTTCCAGGTAGTGTCATATGCCTTTTCAAGATCAAAGAAAATTGCATAGACATGCTGCTTGTTGACAAAAGCATCTCGGATAAAAGACTCAAAGCGGACTAGATGGTCAGTTGTACTACGGAAGCGCCGGAAACCGCACTGGAGGTCTGTGATGAGACCCTGTGACTCAAGATGCCACACCAGTCGGGCGTTGACCAAGCGTTCCATAGTTTTACATAAACATGATGTCAAAGCTATTGGCCGGTAGTTGCCCGGGTCGGAAGGATCCTTACCCGGCTTGGGAATTGGCACAACCACAGCCTGGCGCCAAGATGGCGGAAAATGACCGGTTATCCAGATATGGTTAAAGGCCTTGAGAAGTACAAGGAGTGAATCCTCAGGCAGATGTGTTATGAGCTGATAATGGATGGTATCTAATCCAGCAGCAGAGTCAGTACATTTCTGCATGGCTTGCTGCAATTCTGAAAACGTAAAAGGGGCATTATAGTCTTCCAAGTTATCCGATATAAAATCACAAGCACAAGATTCTCGCTTCTCCTTCTCTCTCTGGAAGAAAGGTGAATAATGCTCTGTTGAAGAATTATGGGCAATGGTGGAGGCAAGCAAATTGGCCACAGCCTTTTTATCTGTGACCAAACTGGCACCATCTCTAAGATGGCCAACAGAAGCCGAGCCACCCCTGC
Organism: Semisulcospira habei; assembly: GCA_036245525.1. Lineage (NCBI taxonomy): Eukaryota > Metazoa > Mollusca > Gastropoda > Semisulcospiridae > Semisulcospira > Semisulcospira habei. The sequence goes on along the minus strand of BTPG01000004.1, from coordinate 119,291,574 downwards.
CCCTAATTCTTCGAACAGCCTTCCAGACTTTTTGGGACGGAGTCCTAGAAGATAAAGATGAGACGAAGCGTCTCCAGGAAGCACGGCGTTCACGTTTAAAAATATAACGGGCTTTCGCCCGCTGTCTTTTAAAGGTTAAAATATTTGATTGCGACGGATTACGAAATGCACGTCGCTGAGCAGATTTGCGCATTGTTTGGGCCTTGCGGCACTCTTCATTGAACCATGGTACTCTCGGCTTCCGAGGGAGTGATGTGGAAGTTCTAGGGATGGTTTCACCTGCAACCTCCAACAAAATAGAAGTAAAACAAGAAACAGGTTCTTCAGCTGACATGACCACCTCCTCTGTAAGACGAGACTGACAGAGAGAGGCAAACAGAGACCAGTTAGCTTTCTTGAGATTCCAGCGCCCCACCGGCGAATCCTCCTCACAGCTGACCGATGACAGGACTACTGGGAAGTGGTCACTACCACACAGGTCATCGTGAACCTTCCAGTCAAAGTCCAGCATGAGAGAAGGATCACACACAGTGAGGTCTAGAACAGAACTAGATCCGGAACCTGAGTTAGAGTATGTAGGTGAGCCATCGTTAAAGACACATAGGTTAAGTTGAGAAAAAACATCTTCTAACATCTGACCTCTGCCATCATAGTGGTCACTACCCCAAAGGTGAGCATGACCGTTAAAATCCCCCATGAGAATAAAGGGAGGGGGCAGTTGATCTACTAAGTGAAAAATATCATTGCTACAGACCCGCAGTGATGGTGGCAGGTAAATACTGCATATGGTTATGGTCTTTTTTAAGGTAACCCGAGCAGCGACAGCCTGAAGACAGGTGTCGATGCTAACGGGGCTACATAAAATTTGGCTACTAATGAGAAGAGCCGCTCCACCCGAGCGCCTCTCCGAATCAGAGCCTTTATGTATAACATTAAAACCATTAAAAGACACAGGGTCAGAAGTCTTCAGGTAAGTCTCCTGAAGAGATATGACTGAGGGGTTATAGAACTTGACTAAAAGACGTAATTCCTCAAAGTTAGCTCGAAAACCACGACAATTCCACTGAAGCAAAGAGTCCATGATTAAGTCTGATCTGGGGGTAAGGAGTTTTTCCCCCCTTTTTCCTTTACCTTGGAAGGAGTTGAAGAAACAGAGGGGGGCCGGCTCCCGGGCCTCCTCTGGTTCTTCGGAGAGGAAGGGGGTGGAGCTGCCGCAGCATCAGCAACAACAACTTCCACTCCCTCCATCCGCTCCTCCAGTGCAGCATATTTGTTTTGAAGGGGCACATCTGTGTTCCCCTTCTGGGCCCGTGCGCACAGCGGTCCCATAGATTTCTTAGACTTCTGGTCCTGGGCAGCGTTCCTGCCGCTAGAGTTAGCAGCCTTAGAAGGCTGACCAGAGCCAGAAGCCTTTGGAGTTGACTGACTAACAGGTTTGGGTGGGGGCTGAGGCTTAGGGGCAACAGAAGGCGGCACAACCGGACCGGCAGTGTCCGCCTTCTGCGTTCCCTGGCTCCTTGTCACCACCGGAGGAGGGTTACTCTCCAGGGGCGAGATGAGCCGAGGCTCCGCCCCCAACCAAGAAGTTGGGGTCTGACATGAAAAGTCTTTGGTGGGGCGCTTGCCTGCCACCGCTGCACTAAAAGTATACACTGAGGTGTTAGAGGTTGGGGCAGCCGCAGCTGCACCAGGGCCTTCAACCAGTTTTTTGGCATCCAGAAAGGACAGCCCCTTCTCCACACGCACCTGCTGAATCTTGCACTCGGATATCCAACGAGGGCATTTCTTATCCGAAGCCATATGCGCCCCCTGGCAATTCACACACAGGGGGGTGGCTGTGCAGGACTCAGCAGAGTGTCCGGGCCTAGTGCAACGGGCGCATGAAGCCTCTGCCTGACGGCATGTCTTCTGCCCATGGCCATACTTTTGGCACTTAAAGCACCGGAGGGGAAGAGAGACGTACTTTTTCACTCTCAGGGAGTAGTAACCTCCCCAGATGGTAGTAGGAGGGGTGGGGGTGCCAAACGTCAGGATGATGGTAGGGAGACGGATCTCCCCACCACCTCGCTTGGAAGCGAAGCGCCTGACGCAAGTCACCCCCTGAGACTTAAGGTTCCTTACAAGTTCATCTTCTGACAGTTCTGCCAAAGCTTGATCTTTGATTACGCCTCTTGACGAATTCATAGTTTTGTGGGGTGTGACTTCCACAGGAGTGTCTCCGATGGAAGAGAGCCCCAGCAGCCCGCTGGAGTGTGCCCGAGTACGGCACTCCACCAGCAAGTCACCAGACCTGAGGCGCTGGGCGTCAGGCCTGCCAACACGGCTCCTGAGGGTCTCCCCCACCAGAAAAGGATGCAGCTTGGTAACTGGTTTCTCCTTCACCTTGCTATGGACAATGAGGAAGCGAGGCCATACGGCCGACGCCTGAGGCGTCGCTTCCTCACAGTCTGAATCACTGTCATGGTCAAATTCGGTGTCTATATGCCGTTTCTGTGCTAGTTTTGGTTTTTTTTGTTTTATCCATATTATATTAGTAGAGATATTCATCCCCCGGGGGTCCCCGCCCGCCACCGAGCCCAACAAGGGAAAGTGCAACTGTCGGCGGGTCTCCAGCCGACGCACAATGGAGACTGCCCGAAAGATATACTCAAGGGGGTAAGCCCGATTGAACCGTTTGAGCCACCGCCTTCTATCACACCGTTGAATGCAGGGGAATACTGGCGTAAAGCACCTAATCAGCAGCAAAGGCTATAGCATGGTGCTCCGTATAGCAACCCGCATGTCAACAGTGGGATAGGGCTCAACGTGACAAGAGCCGATTGACTAGGCCGGTACGACTAGCCTCCCGTTTAGGCAGAAGTCAAGGCCAAAGTGGAGTGTTTCAGCCACCAGGATCCTCTTCTCCCCCGACACGGGTCTCCAAGCACGGCAAACACTTGGGATCCAAAGGACCAAAAAGTCACGAGTATTTTTAAGGACCAATCCAACATGGTACGACCTAGGTTAGCACAGCTCCTTAAAAACCGGACCAGTGAAAGGGCTGAACAACATATCTGCTGACATCAAGTCCTAATCCTGGACAAAGATGGCACCCGTCCGCTAGCCCACTCAGTCAGGGACTGAGCGGACTACCCACCTACGCCACGTGGAGGCCGGTGCCGGGTAGGCATCTTGCTGTCAAGCAATGTAAATGTTTTCTGAAGTTGTTTCTTTCCTGACAATACTGTACTGTACAACACTCCACTGCTTTTCTTCACCACAAATATGTGTTATTGTTATGTTAAAAAACATATGAGCAGTAAAACAAAACATAAGTCCTTAAGAAAAACGATTAAGTAAAATAAAATACCCATAAATCAAACATATTCATTTCATACACAAAAGGTGCCATACAACCAACAAGGAATCCTTGAACTCGGACACAGTGCTGGCAGTAAGATCTGACCAAATGCAAGTACATGTGTACATTAGTTATTGCATGCACAGTTTTCTACAGGTATTACGTTTTTCAAACACAAGTTTGAAGAGACCAGTGTGAGCCCTGAAACAATCCACAAACCCTGAACGTATCTCCCTTCTCGCCAGTGTGACCATAGTCAGCAAACAAAGCGAATCCGCCGTGATGTAAAATTCTCGTGGACACCTCCTGGATGATCTGTGCAGCTGCTGGACACACTTCGATGTGATTCCGCTTGTCATCACAGTCAACCTTAACAGATGTTGCAAGATGATATATTTATTAACTCTTAACGCATTCGCGGCCAGCCACATCCAGATGCATGGCTTATGCCGCGCATCTGGATGCGGCTGGCCACGAATGAGTTAAAATCCCAGAACTAAATGACTTTCATTTGATAGAATGGAAGTGATTTAGTTCTGGGAGTTCAAGAGTTAATTTATTTTTGTAACCCCTTCATTGCTGAGAACAAATGAACATCACCCAACTGCAAGAGGAACTGATCCTCATGAGCTCCCACTGTTGCAGGTGCTCATCAGGATCTAAACCTCCTGCTGAAACCACTTTGTATCAATGTCCACTAGACTGTTGTGCCTTTCACTCAGTCATTGTGCTAACAGAGATTTCAGAAACAAAATATGTGTCCAGTGGCAGGGAAGGGGTTAGCACATTCAATTCAGTACTTTTTTTAATTCAAGATGGGGAATCTGCACTAGAATAACCCATTCGCTTTTCAAGCCATCTTTAGAATTCAGTACCTTTTTTTTAATTCAAGATGGGGAATCTGCACTAGAATGGCCCATTCGCTTTTCAAGCCATCTATAGAATTTTAGAAGCTCTTCTGGCACCACCTTTGAACTTCTGCTATCAAAACTATCATATTATATTATATTGAGCAACATCTTGCTTGATATGGTGCCGATAACAGGCAGATGTGATTACGAGACCTGAATCAAAATGTTCAAGTCGTAAGACGAGGACATTTTGATTTGGGCCTAGTAATTACATCCGTCGATTATTGGCACTATATCAAGCAAAATGTTGCTTAGTATAATTTATGTACCCAGTCCAAAACAAAACAGTGCCTCGCATCATTCTTTTTGCAGCTAATTGCGGTGTTCAGATAAAACATGGTAGATGACTGCATAACGCTGTCGACTCAGCGCATGGATTTCGTCTGACTATGAAGACACTGGTGCTTTGTATAACCGTGCATGTTACTGAGTAAATTCTACTTGTAAATAGATCACACATAATTGTGGAAAATGCCAGCAGGTTTGCTTATAGGGCTTGGGAAGTTTCCAGTGATGCCTAGGAGCATCGGCGCAGCAGCCACCATCTTGAGAGGACACGCTGGCCTGGTGATAGACTTCAGATAGTAGCGAAATAGTGTTTCAACATGTTTTTCTTCATGTTTCTTCCTCTTTGGAAACAAACAAAAACAGATTCTGGTTAGCGGTTTCCTACGGTGACGGCAAGTCTTGCTGTTATTGCCTATAGCACGTCAGGACTTTCCTGACATTGTCCTGACAGTGATTTCCGGATGAGCGCATGAGTCGCGTGTCCTCTCAAGATGGCCGCCACGACTAGCGTGATGATGTCAGCTTTCCCAGCCCTATAGTGCCGATAACAGGCAGATGTGATTACCAGATCCGAATAAAAATGTTTGAGTCGTAAGACGAGTACATTTTGATTCGGGTCTAGTAATCACATCTGTCGGTAATTGGCACTATATCAAGCAAAATGTTGCTCCATATAATTTATGTACCCAGTCCAAAACAAAACTGTGCCTCGCATCATTCATTTTGCGGCCGATTGCAGTGTTCAGATAAAACTCATGAATGGCAGATGACTGCATAACGCTGTAGACTCAGCGCGTAGATTTTGTCTGACTATGAAAACATTGCTGCTTTGTATAACCGTGTATGTTACTGAGTAAATTCAACTTGTAAATAGATCACGCATAACTGTGGAAAATTCCAGCAAGTTTGCTTATTTAGTTCTTTTCTCTAGTTGTCAATATCGCCAGCTGACATCTCGTCAATTTCACTAGTCAGTCCAGCGACTGGCATGTTTTTCTTTTGTGTGTGTGTATAGGATATAAATTTTGAGCGTCCGCACACACTAAGAAGTATTTTATTACTACTGCATGCACATACGGAGCTTGGTAATGTTGCACTTGCAGTATGAAAATATTTCACGTTTCCATTTTGAAAAATGCAAGTATCATCAAGATCGAGTCTTCATGGCGTGCAAGGGATTTCGGGAAGGAAAGTATATCAAGCAAATTCATGACTATTAATTTGCTTGTTAGACAATAGATCAGTACATGTGTCAAAGAATGACAAACTTTATGGAGTGGGTACATTAAATCATATTATGTCACTGCTGAATGGGTTACACACACATTCCATCAGTCAAAGCTACATTTTCAGGCTTCTGTCTTCCTGGGTAACGTTTTGGGACACCCTTCACAGTAGTGCAGCCCCTCGATCTCTTAAGAAATGTCTTGACATGGGTCCTTACATACATGGGTAAGTACACCACACTACAAAACATACCATAACATATCCCACTCAGCACATACAATGTAACTATGTAGATTTGTTTGTTGTTGTAATAAACAAAAACAAAAATAAAGCTAGTAAATGAATTCTCACCCTGAGGTACGCACGATAGGCAGGTGTGTGTACAGGTGACTGAATGAACCTTAGAACAGGGCCTCCACAACCCTCCGTAATGTCTACAAGCACTTCAAACCAGCTGCGCTCAGTTTTCTGAAAAATGCAACTTGAGTTATTATCTTAAAACAGCTATGTGTAGTTCTTAGTATGATTTGACAATTCATATTCAAAGAGGGTGAAATGTGTTGCAGATAGTGATAAAACAGTTCCCTTTCTGTATGTGCCAATGAGTCACCATGCAAGTACTTAATTTCCTTCGCCATACTCACAGTGGTGTTTTTGTGTGCTTATCTTGATCATTCGTCCAATATTAAACAAAGTTTCATGAAGCATGAACACTGTTTTGGATTCTGCGTTTGGATTTATTAAAATATAATCTTTACGTCATTTTGTGATAGTCATTGTCTCTGTGTCTCCTCCACTGGCAGCCATTTGCTTTTTCTTCACCGGGTCCGACCTAGCTTGTACCAAGTATAGTGCCTCTGTCCTTGAGCCCAAAATATGACTGAAGCCTTATCCCAGGAAAAACAGAGTAGTTCATTTGTTATCAAGATGTCTGTGTTTGGCATCACAATCTGTTAACCCATTTAACCCCAAGGCCGCATTTCACAAATTTGGGAGGTGCTTACTTAATCACTATGTACCTGTTGTAGGTGATAGGTTGACATAATTCAAGGGTAGTGCCAGATGAGCTTGCCGCCTGAAAGTGGCAAGCTCATCTGGCACTACCCTTGAATTATCATGGTCAATTCATCTCCTGCTGTAGGAATGGGTTAACCCATATCATGCTGAGGCCAAAAGTGTCAAATTTGTACACTGCCATATGCAAGCTACATTATAGTACTTACAGATAAGATATAGACCAATGGCTTTAGTTCAAGGATAGTGCCAGAAAAGCTTGGCGCAGAGAGGCGCCAAGCTATTCTGGCACTACCCTTGAACTATTTTAGTCAAACGTATTTAACACACTGGTGTATTCTGAATGATAAGGGTTAAACTATGCACAGAAGTGCACTGCCAAGGCGTTTTTTGTGCCAGGTCTACTTGTCAGTGGCTGTTTTGGCTGTCTCATGAGGAGACTAAATGAATGGTGAAGTTTGGTGACTATAGCTCATGCTGACGCTTACTTACCCTTTATATTTCCTTTCTTAGCAACATAATATCTCGATGGCTGATAAAATCCCTGACACTGTCACGTCTCTGCTTTTATAAATGTCATCTCCACATTTATATAAATCATAATAATAATAACAATAATGTGTATTTATATAGCACTTATTCCAGTTGGACCTGAGCCCTTTACAATTTCAACATATACAGTAAACATATATAAATAAAGACAAAGTTCACAAATACATTGGACATACAAATTTAAGCGTCAACACAGATCATCAAATCAAATAATCCATAATATAAAAACAAGATGAGTATTTCATCTCAAAGTCTACCATATTGTTTGGACCTCAGATGCATTTATCTTTTAGGAACATTCAGAGTTGTTCATATTTAGGCTTATTATGCTGATCCATTTCCCTCCTCTCTAAGCCAACCTCTGATCAACACACATGTCGGCGCACGCAAATAAAGACGGACTCACGGTGCTTCACGCCATTAGTATGCTCTGTGGGCTCATGTAGCTACAGGAATCTATCTCCTTCTCTAACCCACCTTCTGATTCACACACACTGGCACACAGAAAAAAAGACGGACACACGGCGATTCCCGCCATTCGTCAGCTCTGTGGTTTGGCCTAGCATAGGTATTCTGAAGAAGAATGATAGCACAAACAGCAAAATGACGTCACTTCAAGCTTCACGTCATGGCATCATTAGTCCCATGACGCAGTGTTCATAGTGACGACTTGATGTTGTACATCACTCATCGCAGTACTAACATATGACATATCAGAGAATCAACTTTACAATTTTCTTGCTGATTTTCAGCCTAGGGCTTACAGGTCACAATTTGATCTATTCCTACCCCAGGGCCAGGACAAACAGCAAGCTTATGCAAACACTGTTTATGAAAAATCATGCGGGTATTAATGAGAGGATATTTTTTTTTGTAATAGAAAAATTAAAGTTATGTTAGCTGTTTTACAAATGACTCCGAAAAAGTGGTGCAGAAAACTGTCTGATTTTTACACCTAGGGCATACAGGTCACAATTGACCTAATCGTACCCGACAGCCGAGACAAACTGCAGGCTTGTGTAAATACCGTATACGAAAAATCATGCGATTATTAATGAGAAGATTATTAATTTCATTAAAAATTCAATTGTTTTAAGATTAACCCATAATTATAATTCATGAAATTAATCCCAAAAAATGTGAAAATATTGAAAAAAATATTTATCACTCAAAAAGTTCTAGAGGTACAATGATAGTTAACGAACTCATTCAATATGTCCCTTTTATCTAGCTACATGCAAAATATCTAGTAAAAATAGGAAAAATTACAGACTCCAGTGTGGATCAACCAGTTTTTGTGAAGCGGATATTTTCTCGCCAATGAGCATCTTAATCAAAACATCGAAAAAAAGGTCCCAAGATAATTCTTTTAGGGACAATATCCTAAAATTTCAAGCTTGTCCGTCCTCAAACATGGGCTCTAGTCGCTGTCACACACACACACACATACACACACACACACAAACACACACACACACACACACACACACACACACTCTCACACACACGGTGCTTTGGCGCCAAAAAGATGCTGTCTAGCAAGGTTTGTATAGCTAGACGTGATGTCATTTTTATTTTGTTACTTCTTTGTCAGAATTTCTGCCCTGCATGACAAAAACGTCAAGTGCATGCTCCGGAATGCACTCTGACAAACCCCATTTCAAAGTCTACCGTAATTTTTAAAATATGGTAGACAAAAAGATATAACACATTCATACAATGTAAGTATAAGTATAATGATAAATCAAAAACAGTATAGTAAGAGTGAAGAGTTCAAAATCAGCTACTGTGAAGTTGGTAAAAGACAGGCGAACAGGTAGGCTATCAGGGCCCATTTGAAAGCAGAGGCATATTCGTTGTGTCTGATTTCAAAGGGGAAGGTGTTCCATATGACAGGCACTTTGTAAGCAAAGCTACACTAGCCAAAGGCTTTTGTATGGGCAGATGGAACTTGTAGTTTCCTTGTATCATCTGCAGAGCGAAGCGTATACATGTAGCATATCAATCAAATACTCAAATACTGAACTTTCTGAAGACACTCAATCAAGTACTGAGGGCAACACATAGTAGCACATTGCAATAGTCCAATTTTGACAGCACAAATGAACACATACATCAGTGTTTTAGTAGCTTTTGTGAGCAGATGACAAACAGAGCAGATACACCTCGGTTCAAGATAGGCAGATCTACAGATTACTAACATGGTTGGACATTGACAGACTGCTATCTAGTGTGACACCAAGGTTTTGTACAGTTAGTGAAAAATCCACCTGAGTTGCATCAACCAATAATGAAGAAGGTAAAGCCAAAAATGGACAAGATTTTGTGTTGGCAACAAGCATTCCTTCAGTTTTGTCATTATTGAGTTTTAAATTTATTTGTTGTCGTCCATCACTTAACATGGACAATGGCCTGGTCCAATGCTTTGGTCAACCTTTGCTGACTGATCAAGAGAGTCAGCTTTATACATATGAGTATCATCAGCAAATGCATGCTATGAGATGGAATGCCTGCTGATCACATCAGACAAGGGCTGAACATACAGTAAAAACAAAATGGGACCCAGGACCGAGCTCTGAGGCACTCCGAAAAGAAGATGCTTCGAGATCCGCTGCCAGATACAGCTTGTGATCGGTTAGGCATGACCTGAACCATGTGAGGGCTGTACCATCTAGGCCAAAGACAAACTGAAGCCTGTGCAGAAGAATTCATGATCAATGGTATCAAATGAACCTCAAAGGTCTTGCAAGGCAAGCACCGCGATCTTAGGCTCATCCAAAGCAGTAAGCAGATCACTAAGTATCTTCAATAGGACAGTCACTATACTGTGGTAGTCCTCAAAGGACTCTCACAGAGCTAGCCTTAAGGACAAGCGGCTCAGGAGAAAAAACAGAGATGCCGCAGCTCAGAACCCTGGCCATACCTTCCCCTGCAGCCACTGCGGTCGAACCTGCCTGTCTCGGATTGGCCTCCGCAGCCACGAACAAGCCTGCAGACGTCGTGGGCAACTCCTATAAAATCTTCGTTCGCGAAGTCAAGCCAAGATACTGTGGTAGGGTCTCTAGGCACGCTGCAATATGCTAAACAGTTTATAAGAGTTCACATGCTTCTGGGTTTGATTTAGGACAATATTCTCCAAGATTTTGGATAGAAACCTAGTCGGTAGTTTTCAGAATGTTTGGGTCCAAGGTGTTTTTTGCAGCAAAGGTTTATCCAGAGCAGTCTAAAAGCATGTGGGAAATGAAGTTTTCTTTAAATATATTTTTTCGAAAAATACTTACTGATGGCATTACTGATAGGAAGATATGTCTAGCTACCGATTTCAGCCTAAGTCTCCGTTGTGTAAGCAACACCACCAGGGAGCCGACTCGGGGAGTCGTCGTTTTATAGAACTCCCAGAGTGCCCAGCTGAAGGGGGCTACGAGGAAGATGATCGTGTTGGAGCCTCGGAGCTTGAGCAACACCTTGGGAACAAGGACGACCGGGGGATAAGCATAGGCTATCAGGTCGTCCCAAGAGATCGACAGGGCGTCCACTGCCCAGGCGAGAGGGTCTGGAATGGGCGAGACAAAGAGGGAAAGTTGTGTGATCCACAGTGTCATGAAAAGGTCGATCAGTGGTGTCTCCCAGTGTGCGCTGATCATCCGGAAGATCGCTGGCATGAAGCAGTTGGCCCTGGCGAGAGAGAGAGTCCGCGAGCACGTTGAGGTGACCCGGAATGTGCCGCGCCCGGAGAGAGATGTGGCGATCCCGGCACCAGAGGAACAATTGGTAGAGGAGCATGCAGAGAGACGGAGAGTGTGTCCCGCCTTGTCTCTGGATGTACGAGACCACAGTGGAATTGTCGGACAGAATCAAGACCTCGTTGTGATGGAGACGAGCCTCCCAATGAGTCAGAGCCAGCCAAACTGCTTTTAACTCCAGCCAGTTGCTGTGTCTGTTCTGTAAGGATGGTGGCCACTGGCTCGTCGAAATTAGGAAGGAGGTGGGCACCCCAGCTGGATAGGTTCACATCTGTGCAGAGTGAAAGCCGAAGGGGGGGGGGGGGGGGGAGGAAAGGGTGAGTGAGTGAGTGAGTATAGATTGCTTTACATCCTGCAAGCGACAAAGGCCTTCTCAGGACGTGCCTGCGCTAAATGAAGAAAAGAACTGCAAGAGGCGCAGACAGGATGGAGAATTTCAAAAGAAAAATACAGATGAATGGACCAGAAAGACAGAAATACAAACCCCCAAAAGAGTAGAACCCACCTTGCAGGGGTTAGACAAGGTGACCCTAGGAACTAAAAAGTAGACACCCCACCAAGGTCCCCTAGGGCAGACCCGGTGGGGGCGGGGGAGGAAAGGGGCACTCCTGACGCGAGCCAGGTCAGATCTGTCCACCGAAGTAGGTGGGACCGGATCAAGGGGGACATGGAAAGGTCGTTTGAGGAAGGTCGCCAATGGAAAAGGTGATGGAGCTGAAGAGGCCGAGAGTACAGCCGACCGAGGGGAAGGAGATTGGCTGCCGCACTGATGAGTCCCAGTAACTGAAGCCAGGTCCAGGCAGGGCACGACTCTGAACGCGACACCTGGTGAGGGGCCGCAGCCAGTTTCTGAACGCGGGCGTCCGGTAGTCTCACAGTGTTGTGGTTGGTCAGAAATTCCATTCCTAGATGGACGAAGGTATGGGAGGGGGTGAAATCCGACTTCCCGTGGTTGACTACAAAGCCCAGTCTCTGAAAAAGAGTCAGCAGAGCGTCCCTGTCCGCCTCCAGAGACTGGGGTCCTGATTGCGAAGCAAGAGGTTGTCTAGGTAATTGGAGGTTGGGCTGGACGAGGACTGTCAGGCCCAAGAGATCACTGCGTCCATAATCCGCGTAAAGACCCAAGGGCTGATGTTAAGGCCGAAGGGGAGAGCCTGGAACTGGTAGACGACCCCGTCGAAGGCGAAGTGTAGGAAGCGGCGCGACGCTGGGTGAATGGGAACGTGGAGGTAAGCATCAGTTAGGTCGAGGCTGACCTCAAAGTCTAAAGGGCACACCGCTAACCACACAGCCCGCGTTGTCTCCATGCGAAATGAGGGGGACGAAATGAACCTGTTTAGAACCGACAGGTTGATGACCGGACGCCACTGACCGCTGGGCTTTGGAACCAGGAAGAGGCGGCTGTAGAATGCCGGCAAGTCGAGACAAGAGACCACCTCTGTTGCAGCTTTTTGAAGTAGAGACGCAATCTCCTGACGCAGAGCCAAAGCCTTGATCGGGTCGGATGAGACACGAGTCCACACCGGTGAGCGGCAGAGAGTGGGCAGTTGAAAAAACGAAATATGGAGTCCATCCAAGATAGTGGAGAGCACCCAAGTGTCGTCCGGCAGCAGCGACCGCCACTTGTCGATGTGCCGGGCGAGCCTCCCGCCGACAGGGTGCTCCGTGGTCGTCTGCGGGGAAGGTAGAGGGTGATAGTCACTGGGCCCGTCCAAAACCGAATCTCCTGTAGGGGCGGGGAAATGAGGGGGTCGAAGAGGGGGAAGCGCGAGAACGGCCGGAGAAGACAGGGCGGCCAGGTCTACAGTTTTCCCGGGAGGGTCGATGGGTGGGTCTGAAGCTCAGCAGAGGACAACCCACAGCCCTGCGGGAAGACTGAAAGCGGTGGGAAGCCGCAGGGGGGAGGGTGGTGCGAGGCCAAAGGTCCTTGGTAGACTCTTTCACGGACTGCCAGGTAGGGCCAAACAGAAGAGCACCACCGAGGGGGCGTGTCGCAGCTGGGCCTTCACAGAAGTGGGAATGTCGACACATCGCTGTAGGACGCCGTCCCGCCACATAAGGTCACAGTTGGAGGCCGCCGCTAACGCGTTGGTCGAAGCATGGTACACTGCCCGATTAGCCGTCACCGCGATGGAGTGTAAATCGCTCAGGGGGTCAGAGGCCTCAGGAGAGTCCCAGAAACCTCGATACGTCGTACCACAGCCTGTGTTGCTAACTCAACAACAAAAAAACACGGCTAGAGAATTCCGAATTAAGGTAGCCGTTTTGTCTAGGCCCACGGGAGCAGACCTACCCACCGCGGCCTTACCACCAATCTGCACCTCTGCTGTGGGACCCACCATCGGGAGGGGGCACAGGAAGGACTGGGTGTGTCCTGCGTACCAGTGCTGTCGGAACTTGATGTCCACATCCGCAGGCCAGCAGCGGTTGGAAAAGAAGCCAATGTCCAACAAACTGCCCTGCTGCAAATGAGTGTTAAAAGCATCCGTGAGGTCCCGAAAGCAGGTGGGCTGAGGCAGGGACTTAAAACGCTTGGACTGATGTGAAGCGTCGACCGAAGCTGAAGCCTTCCGTTTTAGGGGAGGAGAGGGGGGGGGGGGGGTGTTATGATTGTGGTTGTGTTATCCTGTGAGAGCGTGCGTGTGTTATTCGTAGGTAACGATCCGATGTTTATTTGAGCTATCACGGTCACGATTCACGTGCCTTTTTAGTAAGATTTCCTTTTATTCGTGAGTAGAGCCGATTTCGTTTTGTTAAGTTTAGTCCGGAATGTTCTAGAAAGGTCACACTGTCTAGTGACATCGTAAGTGTCACGTCGGGTAGTTGGCAACACTTCGCTACATTTTTCACTACTTTTTGTTTTCCTGTGCGCGTGGATTGAGCAGCCTTTATTTTGTTTTGGGAATGTTCTCGTACCTTTTTGAGCTATCATGGAACGTGGTGATAGGGATACCATACTTTTATGTGTCTTCATTATACGCTAGAATTTAGAGCTGAAGTGAGCAGCCGAGTTTTTGTAGCCTGTTATAGTTTATCTGGAAAGTTTATGTTAATGAGCTTCGGCTGCGTGTTTCGTTCTGATTGGTTGAGTTGTATGATTTCCGTAGATGATTCTAGATTTTCGTAGTGTATATAAGGAGGGCGCTGGGAAAGCCCGTTCGTACATTGTCTTGCTTTGTCAGTAGTAGAGACACGTAGTTTATTGCGAGAGACGCTGTTGTATGAGAAACTTTGTGTCGCAGTGTGGACATCGCAGAAGAGACTTTGTATCAGTAGTTTGTGCATTTGAAAGTGCATTACTGTGTGGATATCGCATCTCTGAATTAAATATTGTTGGAACTGTTACTCCAATATTGTCTACATCCTTAAGCCACGTGTGACAGACTGCAGCTGAACGAGGTTTACTTTAAAGAACTCTACGTGCGTGTGTGTCTGGTGTGTTCATCATACTTCGACTACAACTCCACCACGTAACATTTTGGCGACCCCGACGAGATCTCTTCAGTTGGTTCAGTGGAAAGGGTAGCAGGAGAAAACAGCCAGCAGTGAAAAGCAGAGATGGCGACATCGGAAATGGAGACATTCCTGAAAATTGGAAAGGAATGTGGACTCGAAGGAGCTCAACTCCTCGAGTTTGTAAAGGAGAGAGAAGAGAAAGAAGAAAAGAAACGAGAGAAAGAAGAAAAGGAGAGATTGGAGAGATAAGAAAAAGAAGAAAAGAAACAAGAGAAAGAAGAAAAGGAGAGATTGGAGAGAGAAGAAAAAGAAGAAAAGAAACGAGAGAAAGAAGAAAAGGAGAGATTGGAGAGAGAAGAAAAAGAAGAAAAGAAACGAGAGAAAGAAGAAAAGGAGAGACTGGAAAGAGAAGAAAGAGCCAAAGAGCGTGAAATTAGGAAACTCGAAATTCAAGCAGAAGAGGCGGAGAGGCAGCGACGACACGAAATTCGTCTGAAGCAGATGGAGATAGAGGCACAGAGCCAGAGAACTAATGAAGCAACAGCATTAGCGAGCAGAGAACAAACAGCCCGTGTGCCAAAACTTCCACCTTTCATTGAAAATTCAGATAAGATGGACGCTTATCTGGAGCGATTTGAGCGCTTCGCACATAGCAACAATTGGAAACAAGAGACTTGGGCTATTAAACTGAGCGCACTTCTAACTGGCAAAGCGCTTGAATTTTACACCCGTTTGCCAAGAAAAGAAGCTGAAGATTATACACAGTTGAAAGCCGCCCTGCTGAGACAGTATGACTTTACTGAAGAAGGTTACAGGCGACGATTTCGGAACTGCAAGCCTGAAGGAGGAGAAACACCCGGCCTATTCATTGAAAGAATCAGAAGCTACCTGGAGAAATGGATAGAGCTGGCTGGCCTAAACAGAGAGTACCAAGACCTGTGCGACCTCATCATCAAAGAACAAGTTTTCAGCGCATGTTCTAAGGACCTGGCCGCCCAACTCAGAGAGCAAAAAGACCAGTCACTAAAGGCCCTGGCCGACTTCGCTCAAAGATACCTTGACGCTCACAACATGAAGTTCGGGTCCAGTAAGCCACAGCGTGTGTCTGCACCAGCAGAGGAAATCCATAATGTCAGAGACACCCCGAGATACAAGCCGGTGGAGAACCTGACATGTTTTCTCTGTGGAAAGAAAGGTCACAAAGCGATATGGTGTCCTTCTAAAGATGTTCCCCGAGGCGACAACATCAGAAGATCCAACCAAGATCGTGGGATAGCAGGCAGAAGCAGTACCACGTGTAGCAGAGCGCCATATGCCTCTGGCCCCATGTAGCTATTTTTAGTCCACGTCTGAGGTTCCCCGTTCAGCCGCTAGCCGCGACGGCACCACTTGCGTGGCGCGGCGAGTCTTCTGTTGTAGTAATGGTTTTGCAACTTGTGTCTTTTGTTGATTTTTGAAGCCTCATAGCTTTCGTTCTATTAAACGTAGAAAGCTGTTTCGATAGTCATTAGATTCAGCACAGTTCCTGCTTTTAGAATATCTATTTGGTTTTGTACGATCTGTAACCTGTCTTAGTTAGATTTACGTTTTTCATGCTTTTTCACGTTTCACTTGGCTTGTATGACAGTCATTAAAAAATCATATTAAATTCAGTTTAGCGTTAAGCTTTTCCTAATTTAGTTCACTGAAAAGCCCTTTAAATTCTCTTTCGGAAATGCTAAGATTTATTAGTATTGAATGTATAGTTCGCTAGTTATCAAAGTTTATTCAGGTTGGAACTAGCACAGTTTTCGCTCTTTTCTTTGTCTGGCCGAATCGTTTCGGCTCCGCGAGAGAGCTGCTCTCTAAGCGGCCCGCGCTATGCCTATTTAAAGCCGAGCATCCGGCCGGCGTGTAGCAGACGACTATTTGCGTACTAGTATTAGTGCATATAGCTAGTAGCGTGCCGGCGTCACATCGAGTATTCAAGTTCACTGTGTTTCTGCGGGAAACTGGACTGCGGGTCGAATGCCCTGTATTGCTTTTTGTTGGTCATAAAATAAAAGAATGAGAACCATGGACAAGAGTTAGCTCCCTTTTGTCAAATACACCCACACTACCTGCACATCATTACATCCCCTCGGCTCGGTCACACCACGTCTCAACACTGAGCTGCCGCTGTATTAGCCAATGATGTGACGTCATCCAAGGACTGAGTCTAGAGAAACGCGAGCTACACCAGAGCTGATCGAATCTTTCAAAAAGAATGGACGCATCCCAGTAAGAGATGGGGCTACATTTTTACCAGTCTCAAACATCGCGCTGCCTGAGAATAAAGTGCCGAACATGCCGGTGGTGTCAGGATTTGTTGGCGACACACCAGTGAGAGTGTTGATAGACACTGGTTGTAGCTGCATCATCGTGACAGAGGACCTAGTAGCTGAAGACAAGAAGCTACAGGAGTGGACCACCCTCATTTTGGCTGACGGAACTGTAAGGATTATCCCCCTTGCCAAAGTCAGTGTCGACACCCCATACTTGACAGGAGAGGTGAAGGCGTTGTGCGTGAAGACGCCAGTCTACGATTTCATCATCGGAAACATTGATGGTGCCAGAAGCGCAGACGATCCAGATCCAGAGTGGAGACCTGAAATATGTTCTATTACCACGAGAAGTCAAGCAAAGAAGAGTCACCAGACCATCCCTCTTAAAGTGGCGGACAACACGGAAGCAGCAGTGGTGAATAAAGAAAGGCTGGTGGAGCTACAGAGAGCTGACACCACGCTTGACAAGTTCCGAGGTCAGACTGAGCCCGTAACGCGGAAGGGAAAAGAGATAACCTTCGAGACCAGAAAAGATATCCTGTACCGGATATTCGACAGCAATGGAGGTAAACCTGTGTGTCAAGTAGTAGTTCCTGAACCTTTGAGAATGCAGGTGATGAAATTGGCACATGATTCCATATTGGGAGGACATTTGGGAATCAACAAGATGCTCGATAGAATCCGAGCCGTCTTCTACTGACCTGATATGGGAGGCGGCGTCACCCGATTCTGCAGATCGTGCGACATATGCCAGAAGACAATCTCCAAGGGAAAGGTGCCCACGGTTCCTCTAGAAAAAATGCCATTGATCGATATGCCTTTCAAGCGGGTAGCTGTTGACCTTGTGGGGCCAATATCTCCTCCGAGTGAAGATGGTCATCGATACATTTTTACCCTATTGGACTATGCTACACGTTATCCTGAAGCCATACCATTGAAAAAGATCGACACTCCAACAGTAGCAGAGGCGCTCGTCGACATGTTCAGCTGTTTAGGAATTCCTGAAGAGATCCTGAGTGACCTAGAACTCAATTCGTCTCAGACTGCATGGAGGAAGTCAACCGGCTATTGAGCATCCGACACCTTACTACCACCCCTTATCACCCCATGTGTAATGGGCTGGTTGAAAAGTTTAATGGAACTTTGAAGGCTATGTTGAAGAAACTGTGCGCTGAGCAGCCAAGATTGTGGCATAGATATATCAATGCCTTGCTCTTCACATACCGTGAAGTTCCTCAGGATTCGACAGGGTTTTCCCCTTTTGAATTACTGTACGGTAGGACTGTAAGGGGGCCCATGCACATCCTCAAAGAGCTGTGGACCAAGGATATCGATGCACCTGAGGTGAAAAACAGCTAACAGTACATCTTCGACCTAGGAGAGAGGCTGGAAGATACCCTCAGGATGGCTCGAGAAAAACTAGGGAAGGCGCAGAACAAGGGGAAGCATTACTATGATCGTAAGGCAAAACCTCGACGATTCCAGCCAGGTGACCAAGTATTGGTTCTTCTTCCTACCGACAACAACAAACTTCTGATGCAGTGGAAGGGACCATACGTTGTCGATACGGTGGTTGGCATCAACGACTACAGAGTCAAGGTCAACAACAAGGTGAAAACGTACCATGCTAATTTGCTGAAGAAGTATATTGCGAGAGGTCGTCAAGACAAAACACAAATGGCCGCATCGGTGTGTCTTGCTGATGATGAAAGACTAGACGACGAGAACCTTTTTGACATTAAACTACAGTCCATCACGGGTTCGCATAATTTTGGAACAGATTACCTGTGCAGAGCAGTTTAAATGAACATTTTTGTGTCCAGAATTTTTGTATGAAACATTTCGATGCTCAGGACTGTTTACAGGGACTGTGAGACGTTTATTTTAATTTGATTTTGATGTGAAATTATTTTTGTTTAGGGTTTTGTGTAGGTTTACACATCCACAACCGTATTTTTGAAATTTGAGAGGAAATTTTTGTGAAATTTCATTCTTAAGAGGGGGGGGGGGGGTAATGTTACGATTGTGGTTGTGTTATCCTGTGAGAGCGTGCGTGTGTTATTCGTAGGTAACGATCCGATGTTTATTTGAGCTATCACGGTCATGATTCACGTGCCTTTTTAGTAAGATTTCCTTTTGTTCGTGAGTAGAGCCGATTTCGTTTTGTTAAGTTTAGTCCGGAACGTTCTAGAAAGGTCGCACTGTCTAGTGACATCGTAAGTGTCACGTCGGGTAGTTGGCAACACTTCGCTACATTTTTCACTACTTTTTGTTTTCCTGTGCGCGTGAATTGAGCAGCCTTTATTTTGTTTTGGGAATGTTCTCGTACCTTTTTGAGCTATCATGGAACGTGGTGATAGGGATACCATACTTTTATGTGTCTTCATTATACGCTAGAATTTAGAGCTGAAGTGAGCAGCCGAGTTTTTGTAGCCTGTTATAGTTTATCTGGAAAGTTTATGTTAATGAGCTTCGGCTGCGTGTTTCGCTCTGATTGGTTGAGTTGTATGATTTCCGTAGATGATTCTAGATTTTCGTAGTGTATATAAGGAGGGCGCTGGGAAAGCCCATTCGTACATTGTCTTGCTTTGTCAGTAGTAGAGACACGTAGTTTATTGCGAGAGACGCTGTGTATGAGAAACTTTGTGTCGCAGTGTGGAGATCGCAGAATAGACTTTGTATCAATAGTTTGTGCATTTGAAAGTGCATTACTGTGTGGATATCGCATCGCTGAATTAAATATTGTTGGAACTGTTACTCCAGTATTGTCTACATCCTTAAGCCACGTGTGACAGACTGCAGCTGAAAGAGGTTTACTTTAAAGAACGCTACGTGCGTGTGTGTCTGGTGTGTTTATCATACTTCGACTACAACTCCACCACGTAACAGGGGGGTGGGGGGGGGGGGCAAGCTTCCAGAGGAAGAGCGGCCGAAATCAGGTGGGCCACTTCGTCTAGGGCTTGGCAGTAATCCATGCCAGAGGCGGGGGGGATGGGGGGGGAGAGGGCGGCAAGCTACGAGTAGAGGAGGGGGAAGCCACCTCAGGGGTGAGCGAGGGAGCCGCAGGGGAGAGAGGGCGAGTAGGGCGACTCGAAAGCGTAGACTGTGGCTCAAGGAGCACAGAAGCAGAGTCCTCAGGGTGTAGCCTAAGCATATCTTCTCGATCCCCCCACAAGGATCCTCCAGGCGAGGGGGGGGGGGGAATTTGGAACTCCAGGGCCAGAGGGATCGATCAGGTGCAACCGGAAAGCTAGAAGTGGTCGCACGGGCCACCATCAGGGCAGGAAGGCCCAAAGGGCAGGGGGCATAATTAGCGCTCACCTGAGAAGAAGATCCCTCACGCTGGGACCATATGGTGTTGAGGCGCGTCCCCTGGGTGGTGGATAGGGGGTCCCTCGTGAGAGGGGTGCACAGAATGAAATAAGGTGCCGTGAACCAACATGGTCTAAGGGAAGGTGACCCCGACAGAAAACCCCTGGTCCTCCTAGTAAGGGGGTTGAGCGTGGGGGTAGCTTCCCCACCCTGCAAAAAAGGAAATAGCTACAAAAACGCCGACGAAAAGACTAACAGTAATTCCTTTCCTGGAGGAGGAAGGTTCTTCTACCAGAAGACTTATGACGTCCTGTGGTGAAAGCCGGATGTCTTTGGAAACCACAGGACCGAGCCGCCTCTCTCTATCCAGGGACACAACCATGGGCACATGGAACGTCAAGACCATGTACCAGAGGGGCAAGGCCGCCCAGATAGCAGCAGAAATGCAAAAGTACAACCTTTCCCTGCTAGGTATCAGTGAAGCCAGATGGACGCAGTCTGGCCAGAAAAGGCTGTTAAGTGGGGAGATGATTCTGTATTCAGGTCATGAAGAGGAGAATGCTCCCCATACAGAAGGAGTAGCATTCATGCTGTCACCAGTGGCACAGAGAGCGTTGATGGGCTGGGAACCTCTTGGGCCAAGAATTATCACAGCAGCCTTTAGAACCAAGAAAAAGCTCAAGCTGAACGTCATCCAGTGTTATGCGCCCACTAATGACAGTGACGAGGAAGAGAAACAAGAGTTCTACGACCGACTCCAGAGTGCCGTGGACAAATGTGCGGAGCGAGACATCACCATTGTCATGGGCGACTTTAATGCCAAAATAGGGGAGGACAACACCGGATACGAAGAGGTGATGGGGAGACAGGGACTAGGCTCGGAGATGAGTGAGAACGGGGAGAGGTTTGTAGACTTTTGTGCTCTAAACCGACTTGTCATTGGAGGCAGCATCTTCCCTCACAAAAGAATACACAAAGCAACTTGGGTCTCACCTGACCATACAACAGAGAACCAAATAGACCATATCTGCATTAGCAAGAAATTTAGAAGATCCCTTCAAGATGTTCGAGTGAGGAGGGGAGCAGATGTTGCCTCAGACCACCATCTGCTTACCTTAAGAATGAAGCTCAAGCTAAAGAAAAGCCGCACAGAGACAACAAGAAGACAGCGCTATAATGTAGGCCTCCTGAGAGAAACTGGAGTTAGAGAAGAGTTCAAACTGGTGCTGTCCAACCGATTTCAAGTGCTACAGGAGCTAGTAAATGAAGAGGAGGCGGTCACCACAGAGCAGCAGTGGAAGGCAGTTAGAGAGGTGCTGAACTCAACCTGCAAAGACACTGTATGTAGGGTTCAGGAAACACCATCACAAGGACTGGCTGTCGGCACAGACCTTGAAGAAGATAGAAGTGAGGAAGCAGAAGAAAGCAGTTGTCAACAACAGTCGCACGAGAGCAGCCAAAGTAAGGGCACAGGAGGAATACTCAGAAGCCAACCGCGAGGTGAGGAGGAATATCAGGGCAGACAAGAGGGCCTACACAGACAGCCCGGCAGCAGAGGCAGAAAAGGCAGCAGGCAGCGGCAACATGAAACAGCTCTACGACATTACCAGAAGATTGTCGGGCAAGTATGGCCATACAGAAAGACCAGTAAAAGACAAAGAAGGCAATCCTATTGCAGACAGAGCAGACCAACTCGACAGATGGGCCGAGTATTTTGAAGAGTTACTGAACAGACCTAGCCCACCCGACCCCCCAGACATCCAGCCGGCAGAGACTGACCTACCCATCAGCTGTGACAGACCCAGCCGGGAAGAGATCAGAAGAGCAGTGGCATTTTTGAAGAACGGCAAAGCAGCAGGGCCAGATGGCATCCCAGCGGAGTCTCTGAAAGCAGACCTAGAGACAACAGTGGAGATGCTGTACCCACTTTTTGGAAAGATCTGGGAAGAGGAGGTGATGCCGGCTGACTGGAAGGAGGGGTACCTAATCAAGCTTCCCAAGAAAGGTGACCTCAGCAAGTGTTCCAACTACAGAGGAATCACCTTGCTGTCAGTACCAGGAAAGGTCTTCAACAGGATCATCCTAGAGAGAATGAAGAGCTCCGTTGACCCCCAGCTGAGAGACCAGCAAGCAGGGTTCAGGAAGAACCGATCATGTACAGACCAGATCGCCACTCTCCGCATCATCGTGGAACAGTCTCTGGAGTGGAGCTCCCCGCTGTAGTCAACTTTGTGGATTATGAGAAAGCATTTGACAGCGTGGACCGAGAGACTCTGTGGAAACTCCTACGACACTACGGTGTACCCACAAAGCTTGTCCGCCTGATCAAGAGCAGCTACGATGGCATGTCATGTCGCGTGATCCACGAAGGACAGTTCACCAGGGAGCTCCAGGTCAGAACTGGTGTCAGGCAGGGGTGTCTGCTGTCTCCGTTCCTCTTCCTACTGGCCATAGACTGGGTCATGAAGATGACCACAGAGCACAGACGAAGTGGAATACAGTGGACACTGTGGACACAGCTTGACGACCTCGATTTTGCAGACGACTTGGCTTTACTGTCCCACACTCATCAACAAATGCAGGACAAGACCACGAGGCTTGCTGACATCTCGTCCCAAGTGGGCCTCACCATTCACAAACAGAAAACAAAGACAATGAGGCTGAACGCAACCAGGGAAGAACCAGTCTTGCTTGCTTGCTTCACCTATCTCGGGAGCATCATAGACAAAAAAGGCGGCACTGATGCAGATGTCAGAGCACAAATCGGTAAAGCCAGAGCAGCCTTTCTCCAGTTGAAAAAAGTGTGGAGTTCCAGAGAGCTGTCACAACACACCAAAGTCCGGATTTTCAACTCCAATGTAAAATCAGTTCTCCTATATGGAGCAGAGACTTGGAGATTGACAAAAACCACAGTCAACAGAGTACAGACCTTCATGAACAGTTGCCTTAGAAGAATTTTGAAAATCCACTGGCCAGAGAAGATCAGCAACGTCAGACTCTGGGAGAGAACAGAGCAGATAACAGCAGAGAATAAAATTGGGCGAAGAAGATGGGGATGGATCGGTCACAGTCTGAGAAAGCCAGCTTCCAGTATCACTAGGCAGGCATTGTCATGGAACCCCCAGGGAAAGAGGAAAAGAGGTAGGCCGAGAAACTCCTGGCGTCGAGACCTCCAAGCAGACATCAAGAGACTGGGAACCACCTGGAGTAGAATCGAAGGAGAAGCACAGGACAGGAGTTGCTGGAGGTCTCTCGTCGACGGCCTATACCCGGGTAGGGGTGACAGGCGTAAGTAAGTAAGTAAGTGAGTGAGAAGAAGATCGGCAGGGAGAGGGACAGCGAGGCAGCTGCGACTTGTCTCAAGACTGGCAACTGGGAAGGGGCTGCGTTGGGGAACGAAGCGGCGACGGTCCGGAGAACACGATTGTAAGGCGCTGGAGCGGGCATCACTGGAGAGAGGGCTGCAGCTCGAAGAACGACATCGTAATGCCACCAGCCGAAGCAGACTAGTGGCAAAGAGGTGAAAAGGATGAGTGCGCCGTGTGCGATCATCCGCCCGAGAGTGCCGGAAAGAAACGGTGAGGGAGTCCCCTGCCGTCGAGGGCTGTAACGCGGGGGGGCTCGATTGAGGCAAGGGACCCAGAGTCTTACTACTCATGGGGTGAGAATCGGTAGAGTTCACAGATGATTTGAGTCAAGAGCCCCAGAGTCTTACTACTCATGGGGTGCGACTCGGTAGAGGTCACAGATGATTGAGTCAAAGGCCCCAAAGTCTTACTACTCATGAGGTGCGACTCGTTAGAGGCCGCAGGTGGGACCCCATGCCGAGCCTGGGAATGCCTCCGTTTTGTAGAAATGGCCAGGGTCTCCAAGATGCAGTAGGGAGGGACCGTCCCGATCGCGGTAAGTCCTGACTCCCAGCCGAGCCAGAGGGGACGAGCGACAGGCGAGCGCTGTCCGAGGCAGTCAATATCCACCCGTTTGTGGGTCCCCAAATGGCCGAAAGGCACAGAAAGGGATGTCGCACTGGCGGCAGAGGGGCGCAAATCGCTTGGTGGGCGGTAAGTAAGCGAGGAGCCACAGGCTGGTCGCGATGATAAAAATCCCAAAGTTGTGACCAACGTCGCTCTTTCCACGAAGAGCAGACATGGCATGGTCGGGAAGAAGAACATCCAGAACATGGTAAACATAGAACATGGGAATCACTCGGGCACTGAAACCCAAGCAGCGCGGGCAGGTACGTAATTGCGCACTGCAACAGAAACGGGAACGGTGAAAAGACAGGCCGCGTCCCGTCCGTCTCATTTATGCCGATAGGTGCACCAAAAGCAAAAATGGGAAATGACCGGGAGAGAACCCACAAACAAAAACAAGAAAGGGCTCGTGAGAAAATCGAAAGCAGCCTAACGCCGCACTATTCGCTAAGAGACAATGGTGCCAAACGGCAACCGCTTCAAGTCAGACCGAAACCGTTAAAAATTAATTTTTCTCTAAAATATATTTTTTCGAAAAATACTTACCAATGACATGACTAATAGGAAGTGTCTACTACTTGCTCAATTTTAGCCTAAGAACCCGTTGTGTTACAACACAACCCGGGAGGCACTCAGGGAACCCCCAGAGGGGCCGAGAGTTGTCTCCCTTCCCTTCCTTACCGGTTCCGGGTCATGTGGTAGACCAACCAGTCGGAATAAGCTCGCCAGCGGCAAGCGGGGCAGGTGGGTGGGTCCTCCGAGTCATGTCATCGGTAAGTATTTTTCGAAAAAATATATTTTAGAGAAAAATTAATTTGTTTCCTCAAAAACATTACCGATGACATGACTAATAGGAAGAATTGCGATAAGGAGGTGGGTGCCGTGTTCAAAACATCCCCCCGTAAGGGTTAAATCAGAGCCGTCCTCCCTGTCGCAAACTCCCAACAATTTTAGTTAAGTGCGTACCTACGGCGCCTGTGGCGCAGGGAGGGAGTGTTGCGCCGCAGAGATGTCCCCCACCAGTGTGAGGTTGTCTTGCTGGCCTGCCAGATCCCTGAGGTAGAAGTAGGCGAAGGTCGATTCTGTCTTCCAGCCCACGGCCGCCACGATGTCTTTGACAGCGCAGTTCCGGTCAAACGCGACGCTCGTGGCCATGGCTCGTACCTCGTGTGCACGTATGTGAAGCCTCTTTGCTCCCTGCGGGGAGAGGTCCTGGTAGGCGGACCGTATGACCCAGTGTAGCCAGGAAGATATCGTCTGGGCTGTTATGTCAGATATGCCGGGTTTCAATGGTAGGAAGAGGCGTGAGTGTCCTTTCCAGACGGCTTTGGATCTTGGCAGGTAAAAGCGAAGGACGCGCACAGGATCTTGTTGCCTGGTCTCCCGGGGAAAGTTCACGTTTCTCAGCAGCCATAAGGTGATCACCTGTGGCGCGGTCAGAGGAGACCTAGTCTTGGCAAGGAAGGCAGAGTCCGTGAGGAGCTGTACCGAACTATCCGCTCTGAACTGCAGGCAGGCAGGGCACGCTGACAGCGCGTATAGCTCGCTAACTCGGGCCACGGTGGCAAGGGTCAATGGGAAGCATGTCTTACGAGTCACATCTGCAAAGCGGGCCAAGGGCAGCGGTTCGAACCTGGCAGAGTTCAGCCACGTATTAACGTATCTCTGCTCTGACAGACTAAACTTTTGCCTACAACTCACTAACGCTCACTAAAACTCCTAAAGGTGAGGGCACAAGGGGCCACGCCAAGCTAAGACAAGCGTCGGGCGCACAATGGTACAACAAAGTACAAATGAAACGAAGCGCCGCTGACCAACGGTGGCGCTAACCACCCGTAAACGGCGAGGGCACGAGGGGCCCAACCAAGCTAAGATGAGCGTTGTGCACGCAATGGTACAACAAAGTACAAGCCAAACGTAGTGCTGCTGAACAACTGGCGCTAGCCACCCGGTAACGACGAGGGCACGAGGGGCCCCACCAAGCTAAGCCGAGCGCCGGGTGTCAAGATATATGACGGACGAGTGAGAAAACGAGGCGCCCCAGGTGCAGCTGGCGCCCGACTCGGGGGCCAGCCGAGGGCTGTCACCGCTAAATTACCTCTCAGACGAAGCGGGGACAGGGGGGGGGGGTGGGAGCGGGGGAACCTCCATAACACTGGCACGACGCAAGGAGGGAAAAGCGGGCCACACCGGGCAGGCACAGAAGAGGTAACGGTAGCCCAAGCAACGAAGCCCTCTCAGCAGGAAACTGGCAGAGGAGAAGCTCTGCCGCACAGGCAGTGGAGAACCCGAAGTCCGAAGACAATCGTAAGCAAGAAGACCGGGCACCGGTCGCAGGATACACAGGTAGAGTCCAAGGCTAATGCTGAACACGTCTTCACAGCGCGAGCTAAGTAGGACGACTGGTTGGTCTACCATGACCTGGAACCGGTAGGGCAGGGATGGGAGACAACTCTCGGCCCCTCTGGGGGTTCCCCGAGTGCCTCCCATGTTGTGTTGTAACACAACGGGTTCTTAGGCTAAAATTGAGCAAGTAGTAGACACTTCCTATTAGTCATGTCATCCGTAATGTTTTTGAGGAAAAATTGCTGACTCATGTATAACCCGAGACCTTACCTCATGTCCGCCACGAAAATGGAAAGGAGTGCCGTTCAACTCCCACCAGACGTCGTAAGGATAAGAATCTATGCAGGCTGGCTAACCGTATACATGAAGAAATCCAGAAAACACAAGCGAATCCGAGAAAACACACAGAGACTACGAGGTAAACGTAAGCCGAAACCGGAACGTCCGTTCGCAAGGCAGTTAAGCGTATGACTGGTGGATAGGCCCAAGGGGCCTTATGGGAAGGGAGAGTAGGTCACTCTGGGAGTTATATAAAATGACGACTCCCCAAGATGCCTCCCCGGTTGTGTTGCTTACACAACGGAGACTTAGGCTGAAATCGGTCGCTAGACGTATCTTCCTATCAGTAATGCTATCGGTAATGTTTTTGAGGAAACAAATGAACCAGAGGAGAGAGACACATTGATGACATGCGTAATAGCCAGCAACACTTCATCAAGGCATTCATAGAGCAAGGACATGGGAATAGGATCAAGTTCACAAGTTTTGGGGACTGTGCCCATGATCAACTTGTGAACTTGATCCTCTGACATGTTCGAAAATGGAAAAGGTGTGTGATGAAACTCTATGCTTATGCATAGTGTTCACACATTAGGTTAAATACGGTACGGTTTTTGTTAATGGTTTGTTTTGTGCCGATAGTCCGTGAGGCCCGTTGCCCACGTGAAGTTAGTCTGGCAGAGCGGTAGAAGTATTAGTACGGGGCTTTATCGTCAGCTTGGACGGATGTATGTGAGACACCTAGCCCATATTCCAAGACTCTGAAACCTAGAATTCAGGTATGTTTACTATATGTGTATTATTGATAGTTGCTTTGTTACAGATGGTATGCGATGGTAGAGTAATTTGGTTGTATAGCGTTGTCTGGGTTGGTTCAGGTATGTTGGTTTGGAACTCAGTGAGTTAATCTGTGTTTTTCGTATACTGTATTTACCAAGATGGATAACTAAAGGAATGTGAGGAGTGAGTGTATGTCTAAGTCGCTATGAAGGTAGTACGTGGTTGGTTAAGCATAGTCTTTTCCAGTGTATATAGTAGTGTATACCGAGAGTGTTAGGCTATAGTCTGTTCCAAGGTAATGACAGAGTTATGGGGGGTGTTATGAAAGTGGTTCGGGTTATGGAGCACGTGTGTGTGTGAATGAACGTGTGCGTTATTTTGTCAGCCAGGTTACGTAATGTTTCTCATGTCATCCAATTTGTTGGGTGTTTAGCAAGTGTTACGTTTTGGATCCTTATTGTTGTTTAGAGTGCTTGTCATGGAGAGAGAGAGACGGACGCCGAGACGTCAGTCACCAGGACCTAACGCGAGGTCATATCTCCAATTCTTCACTCAGGGAGTGAGTGGCCGGGACCAAGACACCCGAGTCACAGCGAGAACTGCGCTACAGTACGAGAAACGAGGACGGCCACGATACGACTCGAGGAGCGTATGTGAAAGGACTTGCACGCCTAGACGTGAGAAGGACTTGACAGTAACCAGGCGAGAACACCAGACAGGTTGGAGATTGTAAGAAGCTAATACCTAGCCTGGCATAGATATTGTGTATATGTGGTAGTGGTGTATATAGGTGTGATAGTTGTGAGCATTTCTTTTATCTTGTATAAAGGTTACTTTAGAAAGGGAGCCCGTGTGTTGAATTTTACCGCATGAATGCACCCGTCTGAGTCAGTGGCGGTGTATGCGTCTGTTGTGCGAGAGTCTGTACGTGCGACTGTGGGCAAGTCTGCGTGTGTTACAGTGTCAACCATGAAGTGTTTCTTAGTGAATGAACAGGATGACGACACTTGATCGAGGCTGTCATGAATGTGAGGAGCATTCACTAATCTTGTCACTGAAAAAAGAGCATTTTGCCTTGTGGACAATTTAAGTCACTTGCTTTTTGGCACACACATTTTTGTTTGTGAACAGTGAGTTGTGATGAATGTTACTGTCTCTAAGCTCAGCTCCGTTCTCGTTTGGCTGCAGTGAGCTCCTTGCCAATAGTACCATATCAAGGGCTGTATTTTTTAGCTGATATCTTGCATTGGGAGAGTGGTGCATGTTTGTCTACAACATTACGCATGCAAGATCCCAGCTTGTCTGCAGTGGGACTTGGGTGCTGAAAGAGACAGTCACAAAGATCAACCTTGAACACAAACGTGTCAATGGCACTAAAACTGCGTACAGATCTAACTACAGACACTGGAGGTGGGACCTTAACCTGTAGGTAGTGGTCAGAACTAACGCTGTCAGTGACTTGCACTGAGCACAAAATATCATCGTCACATTTATGCTGGACCCAGTCGAGAATATGTCCTTATCTGTGAGTCGGCTTGTTGACATCTTGGGAGCAACTGACCATGTGCAAGATGTCCATCATCACGGTGGTGGTATGATGCTTTTGGTTCAAAATGAATGTTAAAATCACCGCTGAGAGAACTGTCATAGTTAAGTAATTCATGAAACTGATCTACAAATACAGAGGCTGTAAACTTATTCTTGTGATTCGGAGGTCAGTATAGACAAAGAAAGTGCACAGTTTTCTGGGATAATGACAAAGTGACCTGCAAAAGTTAAAAAGAATCATAATATTGCACTCCAAAATCTCAAAAACTAATAACTTAAAAATTATAACCTCACATATGTTAACCTGGAGGGGCAGAAAAGAAGTAGATGCAGCACCACCTCCATTTAATTGTTTGCTACTGTTCTTATGACAAACCACACACATAACACAAATACACAACCATGTTTCAAACAGTTAACCCTTTGGCTGTCAGCATCACCTTTTGTTGAGGTGATCATCTTGACAAAAGGTGATGCTGACAGCCAAAGGGTTAACTGCACAGAACTCACCTTGACAAAAAAATGTTATGACAACCAAAGGGTTAAAACTGTGAGTAAAAGATAAAAGTGTATTAACCCTTTGCATGTTGGTAGTGTTTTTTGTCATGATGATTGCTGCAGAAATCACTGTGCCAAAAACCACTACCAACAAAAAAAATCAGAAGAAAAGATGACTCACCTGAAATTTGTAAACAGGCAAGGCATCAAGAAACTCATGCCCTAAGAAGAACGAAAGACTCTTCGGCACATCATCCAGTGATCTGTACCATGAAATTGGATGCCCATATTTTGACACACCTTGTTGGTAGGGTCCAAGGCCTGCATACGCTTCTTGTTTGTCAAAGTATGAAAGATCTACAGGTTTTGATGTGTTGGTTAGACGAGCCCTTTGGAGAAGACTAAGCGCAGGACTGATCTCCACCAGATGCAGTGACACATGTTTCGAGAAGTCAGGAAACTGGGAGAATACCTGAAAAATTTATTTTTCTCTAAAATATATTTTTTTGAGAAAATACTTACCGATGGCATTACTGTATGGAAGTAGCACCTAGCCTAACAATTTCAGCCCGGGATCGTTGTGTACAGCAACGCCACCGGGGAACCCTCAAGTGAGCTGTACCAACGTCCCTGAATAGCTTCCCTTTACTGAGTAGTCTCCCTTACCTTATACGGCACATGCGCAGCCGTTACCAGTTTTCGCACTTAGCTTACTGGCGGCGAGCGGGGCAGGTGGGAGGGTCCTCCGAGTAATGCCATCGGTAAGTATTTTCTCGAAAAAATATATTTTAGAGAAAAATAAATTTGTTTCATCAAAAAACATTACCGATGGCATTACTGTATGGAAGAATGGCGAATAGGAGGAGGGCGCCGCCAACTACCCCACGATTGCGGACGCATTAGTGAAAAAGACTGAGATCAACACCTCACAATTTCAGCTAAGCGTACCTAATGCGCATGGCGCGCCGGCAGGGAGTGTTGAGCCGCTGAGACGTCACCCACCAGGGCCAGGTTGTCACGCTGGCCGGAGAGGTCGCGGAGATAGAAACGTGCAAAGGTGGATTCAGCTCTCCAGCTGACTGCGGCAACAATGTCCCGGACTGCGCAGTTGTGGTCAAAGGTGAGGCTGGTCGATACAGCTCTGATTTTGTGCGCCCGAATTCGCAGCCGCTTGGCCCCTGAGGGGGAGAGGTCCTCATAAGCGGAGCGTATGATCCACCGCAACCATGAAGAGATAGTCTGCACAGTAATGTCTGACTTGCCACGATATAAGGGCAGAAAAAGGCGGGAGCGATTTTTTCGGAAAGGTTTTGTTCATCGGAGGTATATCTTCAAGGCCCGAACAGGGTCCTGTTGGCAGGAGTCCGGGGACTGGGAAGCAATCTGCAGAGGCCGTATGGTGATTATCTGTGGCCGGGCAGAGGGGAGCCTGTTTTTGGTGAGAAAGGCCGGATTAGTGAGGAGCTGCACTGTGCCATCCGCCCGGAACTGAAGGCAAGCGGGCTCTGTGGAAAGGGCATGGAGCTCGCTAACCCGCGCAGCAGTGGCGAGAGCAAGGAGAAAACAAGTTTTCCTGGCAAGGTTGGCCAGAGAGGCCAGATGTAGGGGCTCAAAGCGTGCAGAATTGAGCCATGTTAGCACCCAGGGAAGGTCCCAGCGGGGCACCAGTGAGCGCGGAACCGGACGACGGAGGTCAAAATTGGCCATCAGGTCCGAAAGATCTTTACACGCGCCTGGGTCTTCATGCCCCAAATGTCTGTAAGTGTCGGCAATCATAGCCAAGTAACCCCGTATGGTAATGGGCGCCAAGTGTTGGTCCTCAAAAAGCCATAAGAAA
This sequence comes from Semisulcospira habei, assembly GCA_036245525.1. Classification (NCBI taxonomy): domain Eukaryota; kingdom Metazoa; phylum Mollusca; class Gastropoda; family Semisulcospiridae; genus Semisulcospira; species Semisulcospira habei. The sequence goes on along the minus strand of BTPG01000004.1, from coordinate 119,260,166 downwards.
AAAATCGGCGAGGAGTGGCATAGTCAGTGTCGTGGGGGAAAGGGGTCAAGCCGCGCACCAGGACTGGTAGACGCGCCACTTCCCTTCGTACACCCTGCGGGTGGATGGTCTGCGGGCTGCAGCGATAGCTTCCACCACTGCATGCGAGTAACCTCGTGCTGTGAGGGCCGCCCGCACAACCGCCAGGCGTGTAAGGCGAGCCTCTCCGGGCACGGGTGGAAAAGGGCTTGTCGGGGCTGTTTCAACATCGTGCGAGGCGTCGGTAGCCTCACGGGGGGCTCCGTGGCGAGGCTCAACAGGTCGGTCGTCCAGCTCTTGGTCCAGTGGAACGGGGCGACCAGGAGGAGGACCGTGTTGCATCCCCTGAGCTTCTGAATGATCTTGGGAATCAGAACCGTGGGGGGATAGGCGTAGGCCACGAGGCCGTCCCAAGGAAGAGACAGGGCATCCACTCCCCATGCGAGGGGATCCGGAATGGGAGACACAAAGACTGGCAGTTGTCTGTTCCACCTCGTCACGAATAGATCGATGGAGGGAGTCTCCCAGCGGGCACATATCATCTTGAAAATCTCCGGACTGAGGGACCATTCGGTGTGGAGAGGTTGGCCCTGACGGGACAAGGAGTCCGCTAACACATTTAGATGGCCAGGAATGTGGCGAGCCCGGATAGAAATCCCGCGATCCCGACACCAAAGCATCATCTGGTACAGGAGCATGCAGAGTTTAGTTAGTTATTTGGGTTTAACGCCGAGCAGGCGACTAAGGCCATCTCATGGCGGGATGGGTAAAAATCTGGTCAGCCAGACTAAAAGCAAGGTCTTAAGACAAGATGTAAATATAGATTAAAAATCTCAGGCTAAAATGTCGCCCCCTCCCAACTTCTGGATGTAAGAGACAACAGTCGAGTTGTCGGACAGCACGAACACGTCCTGGCCCTGGAGACGAAGTTCCCAATGACGGAGTGCCAACCAGACCGCCTGTAGCTCCAGCCAATTGATGCGCTTGTCCGAGAGGCTCGGCGGCCACTGTCCAGAAATCGAAGCAAAGCTCGGCAGGAGATGCGCGCCCCAACCCGAGCGGCTGGCGTCGGTGCAAAGGGAAAGCCGAGGAAGGGGGAGGACAGAGGAACACCTGTCCGAAGCCACCCTGGATCCATCCAACGGAGGAGGTGGGACCTGATCAAGGGGGGGACGGGCACCAAGGTGTTGAGGTCGCCCGAGGAGGGGCGCCAGTGTAATAGCAGATGAAGCTGGTGAGATCGCGTAAACAGTCTGCCGAGGGGCAAGAGATCTGCCGCCGCACTTAGGAGACCGAGCAGCTGGAGCCAGGTCCGGGCTGACACCGCGTCGGCAACGTACACTGTCTGAGAAAGATCGATCAACTTCTGGACACAAGGCTCGGGCAAACACACGGTGTTGAGGTCGGTCAGAAATTCCATGCCCAGGTGTATAAACCGAAAAGACGGCAAGAGGTCCGACTTTCCCTCGTTGACCTGGAAGCCGAGGCGGCGAAGGAGATCTCGCAGCGAGTCTCTGTCCTTCGCGAGGGCGATGGAGTCCTGATTCCGAAGCAGGAGGTCGTCCAGGTAGTTGGACGAGGGGCTGGAGGCCGACCGACGGGCCCTGGCCAATACGGCATCCATAAGTCTCGTGAACACCCATGGGCTGAGGTTGAGTCCGAAGGGTAGTGCGCGGAACTGGAAAACCTGTCCTTCGAAGACGAAGCGGAGAAAGCGCCGTGACGATGAGTGGATCGGGACATGGAAGTAAGCGTCCGTGAGATCGAGACTGATAGCAAAGTCGAGAGGTTGGACGGCAGCCCGAAGCGCCCGTGCCGTCTCCATGCGAAAGGGGGGAGCCGAAATAAATTTGTTGAGCGCCGATAAGTCGATGATTGGACGCCACCGGCCGCCTGGTTTGGGCACGACGAAGAGGCGACTGTAGAAAGCAGGCGAGTCGTGACGCGTCACCAATTCCATCGCAGCTTTCTGGAGGAGATCCGCAATCTCCAGCCGAAGAGCGGCCGCCTTGAGCGGGTCTGCCGGTGACTGAGTCCACAAGGGCGAGCGTCGGAGCGGGGGTGGGTGTTGAAAGGTCAGGCGCAGACCGTCTGAAATGACAGAATGTATCCAAGGGTCGTCGGGCAGCAGCGACCGCCACTCGGTGCTGTGCAGAGCTAACCTCCCGCCGACTGGCGACCCAAAAGGTGTCAGCGGGGGTGGAGACGGGGGAGCGTCATTGGATCCGGCCACGCCCGGGCCACCGAGAGCGTCGGGGCCAGGCGGAGGCAGAAGAGGACGGGGCCGCGAGGGGTCGACCAAACTGTGGCTGTCGACTAAAACGAGACGAGGATCCTGCGGGGGGACGGAAGGTGGGTCTGGGGAACCACAGGGCGTGACCCCCTGACCTGCGGGTTGGAGGAAAGTGACGGCGGTCACTTCGAGGAGCGCTTGGCCACAGGTCCTTGGAGGATTCCCGCACCCGCTGCCAAGTCGGGCCGAAGAGGTTCGATCCACCAATGGGGGCCTGGCGGAGCTGCGTCTTAACAGATGGGGGTAAGCCTGGGCAAGAACGAAGGAGGCTGTCGCGACGCATTAAATCACAATTAACCGCGCCCGTTAATGCGTTGGAAGAGGCGTGGTAAGCTGCCCGATTCGCCACTGTAGCAATGGTGCGAATATCCTCCAATTGGGAAACGCTGGAGCGCCCAGACGCCACAGCGCAACAAACAATAGCCTGTGTCGCCAGTTCCAGAAAACCGGTACATGCGAGTGTATTTCGAATTCTAACCGCCGTAGTATCCAGGCCGGGAGGCAAAATACGCCGAACCGCCACCCTGCCACCCACAAAGGCTTCCGCGTCCGAATCCACGGACGGAAGGGGACAGAGGAAGTAGGGCGAGTGTCCATTATACCAGCGCTGCCGAAAAGTAAGATCGATGTCCTCCAACCAGCGAAAATCTGAGAAAAAATGCTTGTCGCCAAGACGTCCCTGTCCGAGATGCGTATTAAAGGCCTCCGTAATGTCGCAAAAACCGGGTGGCTGAGGTAGCGACTTAAAACATTTGGGCTGAAGGTGGGCATCCACGAGAGCCAAAGACTTCCGCTTGATGGGAGGGGACGAAGGGCATATGTCCCGAGGAAGGAAGCCGGAAATCAGTCTAGAAGCCGCACACACATTGGACCCCAGAGTGCCACGGGCGGAAGGTGAAAGGGCCGCTAGGTCATGTTCAGAAGAGGAAGAGCGATCGCCAAGAGACCACACGGCCGAAGCGGACTCTTCCGGGTGCAAGCTAAGAACGTCATCAGGGGAGGCCACATTCGGATGAACGCTCGAGTGCGGGGAAGGAGAGCGTTAGGCAAGCAAAGAGGAGGCTCAGGAAGGAGAGAAAGCCGACGGAGGTCGGCGACGGAGAGAGAGATCGGGTCCGGAAGGACGCGAGCCCCCCTTAGGCAAATGAACAATAGGAGGGGGAGAAGAGCCCACCGCAGAACGCGCAAGACGCAAGCGAGAACGACGATGGTCCCCCGAAGATACACGGGAAGACGGGACAAAGCGGGAAGATGAAGTCTTCCGAGAATGACGAGACGTGGAAAGACGGTGGCGCGGGCGGGAGAAACGGTCCCGAGAGGAAGAGCGCCAAACCGAAGAAGCCACAGGACGGTCCAAAGAAGGAGACCGTAATGCCGTCGCGTCCCCGCGGGACAAGGCGGAAAAACGAAAATGGCGAGTGTCCGGGGGAGAGGGTGATCGAAGACGCCGAGGCACGGTACTCGTAACCGTTGCGGAAGGTCGAATAATAGACAAGAAAGGTTTTGTACTCACGTGTGTGCCCGCTAAGGGTGGGCGGTCGCGTGGCCGCTGAGCATAAGGGCGCTTCTCACCTCGGTCAAGATGTCCCGTCAACGGTGATAAGATCGGGCGCAGAGCAATCGGCTGTTTCGAGCGGCTCAAGGACACCACAACATCCGACAAAGCACGCCGTGGGCCGGTGATGGCAGAAGGCGTAGCAGCAGTAACGGTGTTCCTGACGGACAGACTACCCGGCTGCAAGCGTGGGTCCTGGGGGTTAGCGGGTCGTTCCCTGCGGTAAGAGCCCTACAACTGCGACCATTGAAGTTCCCTCCATGAGGCACACACGTTGCACGTTCGAGAAGAGGAACAGCCAGAACACGGAAGGCAGATGGAATGATTATGAGTGGGCCACTGAAAATCCTTACAACGCCGACACGTCTGAACTTGCATTCTGTAACAGAATAAAGGTACGGCGTAAAAGGAACACCGGCAACGGTCACGATGTCGGAACACGAAACGCGCCGAGAATTTTCGTTCGATACGAAGCAAAGAAAGATCCACAGATCAATGCCGCTGCCTGGCCGGAAAACACGGGGACGCCGGGTGATAATAGTATCCAAGATCGAACTTCTACACACTTAGAAAGGCCGAAAAAGAAAGCCAAAGAAGGGAGCCGTTTGGACTGACAACCGATAACCAGAAGCTAAGCGCGAGAAACTGGTAACGGCTGTGCATGTGCCGTATAAGGTAAGGGAGACTACTCAGTAAAGGGAAGCTATTCAGGGACGTTGGTACAGCTCACTTGAGGGTTCCCTGGTGGCGTTGCTGTACACAACGATCCCGGGCTGAAATTGTTAGGCTAGGTGCTACTTCCATACAGTAATGCCATCGGTAATGTTTTTTGATGAAACAAAGAGAATGCAGCAGAGTTAACTCATTCAGCCCGGCACATGTATTTCCCAAATTTGGGAGGCATCATACAACGACTATGCACCTGTTGCAGGAGATGGATCGGCCATGATAATTCAAGGGTAGTGCCAGATTAGCTTGGTGCAGGTAGGCGCCAAGCTAATCTGGCACTACCCTTGAATTATTATGGTCAACCCATCTCCTGCTGTAGTGCATCAGGGCTGAATGGGTTAATGGGCCAACAAGAGTTGCACATCCGATCATGAGCTCGTAGACTGAGGGGGTTCATGAGGATCTGCACCTCATTCAGTTCACAAAATAGTACTGGTGCTTCAAAACAATGACAAGTAGATCAAAACTGGCCAAGAATGTCTGTGTTTCTTGCTATCAAAACCTTGTACTGGCGCTTTAATAATAAACAAAGTCTATAGAACTTTGTAAATACTGTAGAGAAATTTTAGGTATCATACCAATGCAAATATTTTGTCTGGTGTGTATACATGTGTATGTGTGTGTTATGTGTGCTAGTGTTCGTGCATGCGTTTGTGCATGCTATTTTCCTCTTGTAAAAAAAAACAACACAATACAAAAACAAAATAAAAATTCATTTTTCTCTAAAAGGTATTTTTTCGAAAAATACTTACCGATGACATGACTTTATGGAAATGTCTACTTCTAGCTCAATTTTAGCCTACTTACCCGTTGTGTGCCCACACAACCCGGGAGGCACTCGGGGAACCCCCCCTAGAGGGGCCGAGAGTTGTCTCCCGTTTCCCGCCTTACCAGCTCCGGTCACGAGACCGGCCAGTTTTTTTGTGATACTTCGCTCGAAAGCGGCAAGCGGGGCAGGAGGGAGGGTCCTCCGAGTCATGTCATCGGTAAGTATTTTTCGAAAAAATACCTTTTAGAGAAAAATGAATTTGTTTCCTCAAAAACATTACCGATGACATGACTTTATGGAAGAATTGCGATGAGGAGGAGGGTGCCGCGCAACTCTTAATGGTAACAGCGCCGTCCTCCCAGTCGCAACCTCCCGACAATTTTAGCGAAGTGCATACCTACGGCGCCGGTGGCGCCGGGAGGGAGTGTTGCGCCGCGGCGATGTCCCCCACTAGTGCGAGATTCTCTCTTTGGCCTGCCAGGTCCCTGAGGTAGAAGCGGGCGAATACAGATTCAGTCTGCCAGCCCACGGCTGCCACGATGTCCTTGACAGCGCAGTTTCGGTCAAATGCGAGGCTCGTGGCCATGGCTCGTACCTCATGTGCGCGAATGTGCAGCCTCTTCGCTCCCTGCGGGGAGATATCTTGATACGCGGAGCGTATAACCCAGCGGAGCCAGGACGAGATCGTCTGGGCTGTTATGTCATTCCTGCTGGGTCTCAGAGGTAGGAAGAGGCGCGAACGCCCTCTGCGGAAGGCTTTAGATCGTCGCAGATAAACTCTAAGGTCGCGCACGGGATCCTGTTGCCTGGTCTCCTGAGACAGAGGGTTGGTTCTTAGCGGCCGTAAGGTGATAACCTGAGGTGCCGTCAGAGGAGACCTGTTCTTGGCCAGGAAGGCAGGGTCAGTGAGGAGTTGAACAGACCCGTCCGCTCGGAACTGTAGGCAGGTAGGCCGCGCCGAGAGTGCGTGTAGCTCACTCACCCGAGAGGCGGTAGCAAGGGCCAGCAGGAAGCACGTCTTTCGTGTCACATCTGCGAAACGGGCCAAAGCTAAGGGTTCAAATCTGTCAGAATTTAACCACGTTAGCACCCAGGGCAGGTCCCAGCGGGGAAGGAGTGAGCGGTGTGTTGGGCGCTGGATGCCGAAGTGACCCATAAGGTCGGCTAAGTCTTTGCAGGCGCCCGGGTCTGGGTGTCCAAGGTGTCGATAAGTGTCAGCGATCATGGACAGGTAACCCCTCACGGTGATGGGGGCCAGGCCTAAGTCTCGAAAGAGCCAGAGGAAGAAGTCCGCCAGCTGAGGATTAGTCAGTTCCGTGGGCGACAGGCCGTGCTCAGAGCACCAGGAACACAGGACTCGCCACTTTCCCTCGTAGACTCGGATGGTGGAAGGTCTGCGGGCCGAAGCGATCGCCTCCACTGCTGCACCCGAGTAGCCTCTAGCTCCGAGGGCTTGCCGCACAACCTCCAGGCGTGAAGGAGGAGCCGCTCCGGGCAGGGGTGGAACAGCGGCTGACGCGGTTGCTTGAGCATGGAGCGTGGGGCGGGAAACAGCAGGGGCGGGTCCGTGGCGAGGCTGAGAAGGTCGGTGGTCCAGGAGCGGTTCCAGGCGAACGGCGCAACTAACAGCAGGACCGCCGAGCATCCCCGAAGCTTGAGAAGGACTTTGGGTACGAGAACCGTCGGGGGGAAGGCGTAAGCCACCAGGCCGTCCCAGGGAATGGAGAGTGCATCGACAGCCCAGGCAAGTGGATCGGGAATCGGGGAGACGAAGAGCGGCAGCTGATGGTTCCACCTTGTGGCGAACAAGTCGACCTGGGGAGTCTCCCACCGGGCACAGATCATCCGAAAGATGTCCTGCCGAAGGGTCCATTCCGTGTGCAGGAGCTGGCCGCGGCGAGACAGCGAGTCGGCTAAGACATTCAGGTGTCCGGGGATGTGTCGGGCTCGAATGGTAATACCCCGGTCCTCGCACCAACGCATCATCCGGTAGAGGAGCATACAAAGGTCGGGAGAGCGAGTGCCACCTTGTTTCTGGATGTAAGCCACCACAGTCGTGTTGTCCGAGAGGACGAGTAGCTCCTGGTGTCTGAGGAGATCCTCCCAGAACTGCAGGGCTTGCCACACCGCCTGCATCTCCAGCCAGTTGATGTGAGTGTGCGCTAAGTCCGCGGGCCAGGGCCCCGAAGTCGAGAGGAACCGAGGAAGGAGATGAGCGCCCCACCCAGTGAGGCTGGCGTCGACACAAAGCGAGGTCTGGGGAGGAGGGGCGGCCAGGGGAACTCCCGACGCTAGCCAAGAGTGGTCGGTCCACCGACGAAGATGAGGCAGCAGCATCTGGGGCACCGGAACCAACGTCGTTAAATCGCCTGACGACGGGCGCCAATGGAGTAGGAGATGCAGCTGGATCGGCCGGGAGTAGAGACGACCTAGGGGGATAAGGTCCGCTGCGGCGTTCAGCAGGCCCAAAAGCTGGAGCCAGACTCTGGCGGGGGCCACGTCCTGTCGTGCTAACTGACCTGCTAGGTCCGCAATCTTCTGGATCCGAGGGGCTGGGAGGCGCACCGTGTTGAGGTCGGTCGCAAATTCCATGCCCAGGTGCACGAAGCGGCGGGACGGAGAGAGATCCGACTTGCCGTCGTTCACTAGGAAGCCCAAGTGTGCCAGAAGCCGTAGCAGCGCATCCCTGTCCGACGCGAGCGAGGTCTCTGACTGGTTGCGTAGGAGGAGGTCGTCTAGGTAATTCGACGTCGGACTGGAGGAGGACTGTCGGGCCTTGGCGACTACGGCGTCCATCAGCCGGGTGAACACCCAGGGGCTGAGGTTGAGACCGAACGGGAGCGCGCGAAACTGGTATACCACCCCGTCGATCGCAAAGCGGAGGAACTTCCTGGAGGCCTGGTGCATCGGGACATGCAGGTACGCATCTGAAAGGTCCAGGCTGACTGCGAAGTCCAGAGGCTGGACCGCGGCTCTCAGGGCTCGAGCAGTCTCCATCCGGAAGGAGGGGGCCGTAATGTACTTGTTCAGGGCCGAGAGATCGATCACCGGTCGCCATCTCCCTCCAGGCTTCGGAACGACGAACAAGCGGCTGTAGAAGGCTGGGGAGTAGGGGACGCGTACCACCTCCGTGGCGGCTTTCCTCAGGAGGGAGGAGACCTCTCCCCGAAGAGCGGAGGCCTTCAACGGATCGCTGGGGATCTCGGTCCAAAGGGGGGAGCGACGCAAAGGCGGCGGGCTGCGAAAGGCGATCCGGAGGCCGGCCGAGACGGTGTCGCAAATCCAGGGGTCGTCGGGAAAGAGTGTGAGCCAATTTCCGCTGAAAAAGGCTAGCCTCCCACCGACCGGAGACCCCGAAGTGGTCGGTGGGGGCAAGGCTGGGGGGCAGTCAGGTAGCCCGCCCGCGACCCGGTCGCCGGGCGGGACGGGGCCAGGCGGGGACACGGGCCCTGGAGGGTCTAGGACGGCCAAAGGCGGGGGCCTGCTCAGGGGCCGAAGCAGGGGCTGACGCAGCAGCGGGTCTAACCGACCGCGAGGCGCGACCCCTAGCCTGGCGGGAGGACGGAAAGCGGCGGGGAGGAGGAGCACTCACAGGCCAGCGGTCGGGGTTGGAGGCTCGAACGGATGACCAGGTGTCGCCGAAAAGCAGGGGGCCACCCAGCGGAGCACGACGAAGCTGCGCACGCAGGTCAGGAGGTATCCCTCGGCAGGCAAGCAGAAGGGCGTCTCGACGCATCAGGTCACAGTTGGCGGAGGCAGCCATAGCGTTAACGGACGAGTGGTAGGCGGCTCGGTTGGCGACTTCCGCTAAGACGAGTAAATCCCCAAGGAGAGGCGTGATAGAAGGATGCCAAGCGTCTTCCACACGACGAACCAGGGCTTGAGTGAGCAGCTCCAGGAACCCAGCGCAGGCTAAGGTGTTCCGCACCAGAGACGCAGTCAAATCCAGGCCACGAGGGAAAGAACGGCGAAGGAGGGCGGAGCCGCCAGCTTGCGACACGGCCGGGGGGTCGATCGCAGGAAGAGGGATGGAGAAAGCCTGGGAATGACCGGCATACCAATCCCGACGGAAGGCGATGTCCAGGCCAGCCGGCCAGCGACGATCGGAGAAGAACACCGGCTCTCGAGACGCTGGAAGTTGCAGGTGCGCTGAGAAGACATCTCGCAGCTCCTTAACCCTCTTCTGCATAGAGCGCCCGCCAGCGCCCGCTTAAAACATACAGCGTTTGTGCATAGAACGCCCGGTAACGCCCGCTGAACCACGTATATACTGTGGAGGCTGCCATGTTTACCATGGTAATAGAAATCTCGCGAGACCACAAGCCTCATTTTTGAGATTCTTTCCACTTCCTGTCAAAGCATGCCATGTGCATTTTGGACGTTTTCTTACGGAGCAACACATTTTTGAAGTTTCAAGTGTGAATAAGTGTCAGTAAGAATGGCTGGCCTCGAACTGTGGTGATCATTGGTGGGGGAGAGCAGTGACTATGAAGATTTTGAGGGATTTACAGAGCAAGACTTGGTGAAAGAGGGGAAGAATCTGACTTATTGGAATGGGATGACTTGGGGATCGTTTTTTTTTTAGTCAACATCATCGTCCGAGGCTAAAACTTGTGATCATCAGCAACTGAGATTCACAGTACGTAAAACAGCAGTTCATTCAACTTTAGATTTTCCCCCTTTATTTCCTTACACATTTTACAGCTCCACAAATGTTTATTTTATATCTTTATTGATTTAACACTTCAGTAAAATTAATTGCTGTTTCTCAAGATTTGTCTAAATATTTTAAAACATTTTTTTTTAAATGTCACCCATTCAAAATTACGGAGTTGATTCCCTTTGGCGATATTTTCAAGAGCTGCCTGGCATATGCACTTGCATGCAGAAGAGGGTTAAATCCAGGCGGCTGGGGAAGCGACTTGAACCTCTTCACCTGACGCTCGGCATCCACAAAGGCCGAGACCTTCCTCTTCAGGGGGGGAGAGGCTGGGCAGGAGTCCGCTGGCAGAGTGGCCGCGATGATCCTGGCGGCTTCATCCAAGGCTAGGAGGGTCTCCGCCCGGGACGACGACGGAAGGGTCGAGGGGACATCATCACCGACGTCGGAGGGCGAAAGGGAGCGAGCATCCTCCTCCAACAGGGCTGAGACGGAGTCTTCGGGGAGCAAGCTGAGGGCTTCTTCGTCCAGGGGGTGGCGAGAAGGCGGGTGAGGCACCACGGAAGGTCGAAGCTTGGGCGGGGGCGCATCTCGAACCTCGCGGGAAGCCCGGGCATGAGCCGGCAGCGACGACGGAGGCGGGGATCGCCGAGGCGAACGCGGGAAGGAGCGAGGAGGGGTCCTGTCCGGTGCGCGGGAACGACGTCTGGGTGAAGTACGGCGGACAACCGAAGAGGAGTGCCGATCACGGGAAGAAGGACGACGATGGCGGTGACGCGGCGAACGCATCGAACGGTGCGAAGGCGAGCGCGACCGAGCGCGCGACGAGGAGAGGCGGGGGGAGCGGCGACGCTCCCGGCGGGGGGAACGATCCTTCCGGCGGCGCTCGCGGGGCGAGCGCGAGTGTCTAGCACTGACGGTGGAACGGGAAAGGTCGGGGGCGCGACTGTGTCGCGTAGGTTGAGGCTGACGTCTCTCCTGGCCGGACTCAGTGAGAAGGGCTCTATGCCGGTGTACAGATCCTCCGGAAGGATCAGCGGGCTTATCGTGGAGAGAGAGAGGAGCAAGGCCAGTCAACGTGGGACGGCTCGTGGCGAACTGCTGCAGGCCGGGCTCAGTGAGGCGGGCGCTTTGCCGGCAAACAGACCCTCCGGAAGGGTCAGCGGGCGTGGCAGCAGTGGCAGTCCTCTGGTCAGCGAACAACGCAGGGTCCCGACGATCAATCCGTTCCGAGAGGCCGAGGCGAGGAAGAGCGGTCGTTACCACAGGGGCGACGTCAACCGGAGTGGGACGAGAGATAGCAGACGGAGGTCGCTCTCGCCGGTAAAAACTCCAGAGGTCAGACCAACGGATCTCCGGCCAGGTCGCACAGACATCGCAGAGATGATCCGAGGCGCAGCCCGAGCAAGGGAGGCAGACCGCATGGTCGTCCGTCGGCCACTTGAAGTCGCCGCATTGAGCGCAGGTAAGCATTTGGTTCCTGCAACAGACAAAGAGCACAAGGTCGCAAAGGCGGACAAGGGAGCCTAGCCCCACACCAAGGTACTCCAAGCGCCGTAACCACCGGCGCGTAAATAGTGGCTACAGTCTCCCAGAGCTAAAGGGCCTTTAAGGTAGACGCACGGAGTGTGGGTGCCCGAAGGCCTTACGAGAACAGAAACCCTAGTCTACAAGGCAACGTCTTCTCGTCACGGCTTTACCAGCCAGTGCTGGCGCCTAGCACTTAGTTCGCTTCCAGCTGCCAGCGAGATAAGGCGCCGCGAGGTCACATTCCACTCTCGCCCGCTCATTCTATTTATATCGCTTGCTACTGTGGGGGTACACGGCGTGACCGGCGCTCTGCCGCTATAACAACTACCTACACATTTGTATTCATAACACATCTCTGCCTACAGTGACTGTTGTGGAAGCAACATCGTTCAAAAGTTGAAATTCTCACCTACACACTGATACCAAATATGACAACATTACGACTTGCACTTGTGTAGCAGGTTATGGTGAAAATAAAGAGAACGGGAATTTGTTGATGTACGATGTCGGTGTTTGTTGTGAAATTGACGAAGTTCCCACAGCCATAACACGAAGATGCTACTTTTCCCAACGAAACACACTTGCATGCATAAGGGTCAGCATGCCTACAGTAAGTATCACTTACCGGATTTTGGATTCATGGTGGGGGACGAAAGCAGGAGGGTGGTTAATGAGGTCACTGACAGGTCGCATGTTGTGCGGTACACGGCGTGAACGGTGCTCTGCCGCTATAACAACTACCTACTGGTTTGTATTCATAACACAAATCTGCCTGAAGTGACAGTTGTGGAAGCAACATCGTTCAAAAGTTGAAATTCTCACCTACACACTGATACCAAACATGACAACATTACGACTTACACTTGTGTAGCAGGTTATGGTAAAAATAAAAGGAAAGGGAATTTGTTGATGTCGGTGTTTGTTGTGAAATTGACAAAGTTCCCACAGCCATAACACGAAGACGCTACTTTTCCCAACGAAACACACTTGCATGCATAAGGGTCAGCATGCCTACAGTAAGTATCACTTAGCGGATTTTGGATTCATGGTGGGGGACGAAAGCAGGAGGGTGGTTAATGAGGTCACTGACAGGTCGCGTGTTGTGCGGTACACGGCGTGACCGGCGCTCTGCCGCTATAACAACTACCTACTGGTTTGTATTCATAACACAAATCTGCCTGAAGTGACTGTTGTGGAAGCAACATCGTTCAAAAGTTGAAATTCTCACCTACACACTGATACCAAACATGACAACATTACGACTTACACTTGTGTAGTAGGTTATGGTAAAAATAAAGGGAACGGGAATTTGTTGATGTCGGTGTTTGTTGTGAAATTGACAAAGTTCCCACAGCCATAACACAAAGACGCTACTTTTCCCAACGAAACACACTTGCATGCATAAGGGTCAGCATGCCTACAGTAAGTATCACTTACCGGATTTTGGATTCATAGTGGGGGACGGAAGCAGGAGGGTGGTTAATGAGGTCACTGACAGGTCGCGTGTTCTGGCGTTTCTCGCCCGCAGCCGTCTCGGTACTCCACAGACTGCTATTGCCATCCCGAAATACGATCAGTCCATAACAGGTCACAATATTCAACAGTGTTTTTAAACATACCTTGAGGTTTAACACATTTTCTGACACACTAGACATAAGAACCGTTTTACGGGGAGTAGACGTCGGCGGAATAAAAACTTGTATACCACTATCACCTTCATTAGTGCTGTTATCAGTGTCGGTGTTATGAGTGTCACATGCCGCGGATTGAAACGATCGTTTCTTTCCATGCCGGGAACCCCGCTTCGCTGGTCGTCCTCCTTTACCTAGCTGCATGAAGTGAACACACGCGACACATTCTTCAACACTCGTATTTGGATGGAACATGGTCCAAATGTGTTGTGATGAGGCAATATCAGACGCCGCATTTCGCTTTGTCTCCTCGGACACACGTGTTTCAGTCGAGTCTATCCGTTTCATCCGACAATAGCAACTCCTACACATTGTTTTGGAGTGCATCATGTCTTTGTCTTCCTGGATATTAATTCCATAACACTTGTGGATTAAGTGTTCATAATTGATAAAAAGAAATGACTTTTTATCCGTGTATCTCTTTTGTGATCTCTCGCCACATATTCTGCACAATGCATTAACTCTCATTGCATGGAACACACCTGTGTGTACACAGACTGTACGCGTTTCATCAGACTCCATCATGATCAAAAGTTAAATCAAAAGTACATTTACAAGGTTGACTGTTAGTGTTACACTATTTCCCAAGAAAGAAACGTGGCTATCTCCTCAATAGTATCCGTGTAACTAAGCCCTCTCTTTCCCCAATGCCGGGAGTGTACAACACCAAGTCGGATGTCTGGAACTTGTCTGTCGACACCTGTCAGTGACCTCATTAATTACCCTCCTGCTTCCGTCCCCCACCATGAACCCAAAATCCATTAAGTGATACGTACTGTAGGCATGCTAACCCTTATGCATGCAAGTGTGTTTCACTGGGAAAAGTAGCGTCTTCGTGTTATGGCTGTGGGAACTTTGTCAATTTCACAATAAATTCTCGTTTTCGTACATCAACAAATTCCCGTTCTCTTTATTTTCACCATGACCTGCTACACAAGTGCAAGTCGTAATGTTGTCATGTTTGGTATCAGTGTGTAGGTGAGAATTTCAACATTTGAACGGTGTTGCTTCCACAACAGTCACTTTAGGCAGAGATGTGTTATGAATACAAATGTGTAGGTAGTTGTTATAGCGGCAGAGAGCCGGTCACGCCGTGTACCGCTCAGTAGTGCGATATAAATAGAATGAGCGGGCGAGAGTGGAACTCGCGGCAGCCTTATCTCTCTGGTAGCTGGAAGCGAACTAAGTGTCGGCTATGGTAAAGGCGTGTCGTAACAGTGAAATACCAAAGGAGAGAAGGCGACTTCCCTCGAGGAGACTCGTAAAAAAAAAGGTCGTGCAAGGCGCCGAAGCGTAAGCTCAACAACTGGCGCCCACGTAGCAGCAAAGCCGAAAGGAAAGCCCAACGGTAGCCGGCTCTCGGCCCGAGGGCCGGCTGTGGGAAACTACCACTACCTTACCTCCGAGACGAATCGGGAACAGGGGGAAGGGTAGTCATACACCTCCACAGCCTAGAGGAGAGCAGCAGAACGACGCCAGCAGAGGCAGGGCACAAGAAGGCAGGTCAGCGCTAGGAGGCGCAGAGCACACGAAGAGGCAACGAGCGTAGGCAAGAGAAGGACCGGTCGAAGCGGCGCGAGAGCAAGGCCAGACACGTCTTCTCTGTACGAGCGAAGTAGCAAAACTGGCCGGTCTCGTGACCGGAGCTGGTAAGGCGGGAAACGGGAGACAACTCTCGGCCCCTCTAGGGGGGGTTCCCCGAGTGCCTCCCGGGTTGTGTGGGCACACAACGGGTAAGTAGGCTAAAATTGAGCTAGAAGTAGACATTTCCATAAAGTCATGTCATCGGTAATGTTTTTGAGGAAACAAACAAAACAACAAACGAATTCAGGAAATTTTACCCGCAACATGTCCTCTGCAAGTGTGCCGCGGCCTGGTCCAAACTCTACTATTTGGATGTCTTTCCCCTGGCATAGGTTCGTCCATTCATTAATGCACCAAACACCAATCATCTGCCACATGCAGTCATGTACAACAATGATCATTCAAGAAAGCCATTCAACCCTGACATACCACAACAAAAGACAGACTGACCATGACAGTTCAAGGTTTGTGACAAAATAGCTTGGTGCCTCCAGGTGCCAGGAAGCTATACTGTAACCACCCTTGAACTATAATGGTCGATATGTGTCCTGAACTGGAATGTAGTGATCAGAAGACAACTTTTGTTCAATATACTACATGAGAATATGAAGTTAACAAAAAAATTCATTTTTCTCTAAAAGGTATTTTTTCAAAAAATACTTACCGATGACATGACTTTATGGAAGTGTCTACTACTTACTCAATTCTAGCCTAAGAACCCGTTGTGTTACCACACAACCCGGGAGGCACTCGGGGAACCCCGAGGGGAGCCGAGAGTTGTCTCCCGTTACTGCCCATCCGGTTCCAAGTCATGGTGTGACTAATCAGTCAGGATACTTAGCTCACCAGCGGCGAGCGGGGTAGGTGGGAGGGTCGTCCGAGTCATGTCATCGGTAAGTATTTTTTGAAAAAATACCTTTTAGAGAAAAATTCATTTTTCTCTAAAATGTATTTTTTCGAAAAATACCGATGACATGACTGTCAGGACATGACTGTCAGGAATAGTCTACTTGCTTACCAATTTTAGCCTAAGACCCGAAGGGTCCCCCCAGGAGGCTCTCGGGGATCCCTAACAGGGACGAGAGTAGCCTCCCCTGCCCATCCGGCCACGTGCTACGTGGTGCATCCTTTAGCCAGTTGTCTACGGAGCTACCAGCGGCAAGCGGGGAGGAGGGAGGGACCTCAGAGTCATGTCATCGGTAAGTATTTTTCGAAAAAATACATTTTAGAGAAAAATTAATTTGTTTCCTCAAAACACATTACCGATGACATGACTGTCAGGAAGAATGTCGAGAAGGAGGAGGGTGCCGCACAATCCCTTCAGAAACCTCGTTCGGGACGAACCGGCCCGTCACTCCTGATCACACACTCCCGACAATTTTAGCGAAGTGCAAACCTAAGGCGCCAAGGGTGCCTGGAGGGAGTGTAGTGCCGCAGAGATGTTGCCCACCCGAGTGAGGTTGCTGTGCTGGACTGTCAGGTCCCGGAGGTAGAAGCGGGCGAAGGTAGATTCGACCCGCCATCCCAGGGCAGCCACCATGTCCTTAACAGCACCGTTGTGGTTAAAGGCGAGACAAGCGGCCACAGCGCGAGCTTCAAGGGCAGGGATCCTGAGTGTCTGAGCTCCCAGTGGGAAGAGGTCGCGATAGGCGGACCGTAAGACCCAGCGGAGCCAGGAGGAGATCGTTTGGGCCGAGATTTCGGTTCTGCTGGTGAGCAGCGGCAAAGAGACAAGTCCGTCCCCTCCGCATGGACGTGGAGCGACGCAGGTAGATACGAGGCGCGCGCACCGGAACTTGCTGCCGAGTCTCCCGCGGAAGGTCGGGCCCATCAAGCGGCCGAAACGTGATGCCCTGAGGCACCGTCCAGGCAGATCTAGTCTTAGTGAGAAAGGAAGGATCCGTGAGTAGTAGAACGGAGCCCTCCACCCGGAACTGCAGGCAGGAAGTCGGGACAAGAGTGCGTGGAGCTCGCTGAAGCGGGGCGCCGCGGCGAGGCCACCAAGAAGTAGGTCATCCGAGTCACGTCCGCGAAGCGGGCCAGGAGGAGCGGTTCCAAGGTCCGAATACAGCCAGGTGAGGACCCAGGGGGGGGGGGCCCCAGCGGGAACTAGAGAGCGGGGCACCGGACGCTGCAAGCCAAAATGCGCCAAAGGTCGGCCAGGTCCTTGCAGGCACCGGGGGCCGGAACGGCCGAGGTGATGGTAGGTGACGGCAATCATGGAGAGGTAGCCGGGGATCGACATGGGAGCCAAACCTTGGTCCTGGAAGAGCCAGAGAAAGAAGTCCACGAGCTGAGGAGTCGTCAGGCCAACGGGGGAGAGGCGACGGTCAGAGCACCAGGTGCGAAGCACCCGCCACTTTCCCTCAAAAGACACGTCTGGTCTGCGGGCTAAAGCGATAGCATCCACTGCCGCACTCGAGAAGCCTCTAGCGGAGAGGGCTTGCCGCACAACCGCCATGCATGTAGGAGAAGTCGCTCGGGGCAGGGGTGGAAGAGTGGCTGGCGGGGCTGCTGGAGCATCGTGCGCGGGGTGGGAAGAGGGAGGGGCGAGTCTGTGGCGAGACTGAGAAGGTCGGTAGTCCACGATCTGGTCCAGGAGAACGGGCCACCAGAAGAAGGACTGCGTTGCATCCCCGGAGCTTGAGCAGGACTTGGGGACCAGGACCATCGGAGGGTAGGCGTAAGCGACCAGTCCGTCCCAGGGGATCGAAGCGCATCGACTGCCCAGGCCAGAGGGTCAGGAATCGGAGAGACGAAGAGGGGAAGTTGGTGGATCCACCTCGTGGCGAAGAGATCGATAAGGGGGGTCTCCCAACGAGCGCAGATCAGGCAAAAGAAGTCCCTGCACAGGGTCCATTCTGTGGGAAGAAGCTGACCCCGCCGCGAGAGGTAGTCTGCCAGGACGTTCAGGTGACCTGGAATGTGACGGGCTCGGAGGGAAATGCCGCGGTCCTCGCACCAGCGAAGGAGTCGGCAGAGGAGGATGCAGAGGTCGGGGGAGCGGGTTCCTCCCTGCTTCTGTAAGAAAGCCACAACTGTGGAGGTGTCGGAGAGGACAAGGAGGTCCTGTGCCCGAAGATCGAATTCCCAAGCGCGGAGGGCCTGCCAAACTGCATTCTGTGCCAGCCAGTAGATGTGCCGCAAAGCCAGGTGCGTGGTCCAGCGGCCGGCCGTCGAGTGAACTCGGAAGAAGGTGAGCGCCCCAACCATTGAGACTGGCATCGACGCAGAGAGACGGGGCAGTGGCGAGGTCAGGGGGATCCCGGAGCCGAGCCAAGAAATGCACGTCCAGCGAAGCAGATGGGGCCGCAGCATAGGAGAGATCGGCACCAGGGTAGAGAGATCTCCGGAGGATGGTCTCCAGTGGAGGAGAAGATGCAGTTGGAGGGAAGGGAGTACAGACGACCGAGGGGAAGGAGATCCGCCACCGCACTCATCAGGCCGAGAAGCTGGCGCCACACTCTGGTGGGGATCACCGCTTCCTGAGCTACCAACGGGCTAGATCGGCGAGTTCTGGGTCCGAGGCTCGGGAAGACGCACCAAGCTGTGGTCGGTCACAAACTCCATCCCCAGGTGAACAAGAGGCGAGAGGGCGAGAGGTCGGACTGTTGGCATTGACCAGGACGACCAGGCGAGAAAACAGGAGGAAGACCGAGGGGCTCTGGCAACCATGGCATCCACGATCCACGCAAGGACCCACGGGCTGAGGAAGAGACCACACGGGAGAGCCCGAACTGGAAACGGTCCCGTCGACGGCAGGCCAAGGTAAAGGTGGGGGGCAGGAGGCATGGGGACGCGCAGAAGCATCGGACAGATCCAGGCTGGTGGCGAAGTCCATGGGCTGAAGGCGACGCGAAGGGCCTGGGCTGTCTCCCTGCAGAAAGACGAGGTGGCAAAGGACCGGATCCGGGCGGGGAGAACAATGATTGGCCTCCACTTGCCTCCAAGCTGGGGAGACAAGAAACGGCAGAAGAAGGCGGGGGAGTCATGCCGAGCGACGAGCCCCGTCGCAGCTTCCCGAAGAAGAGCGGAGACCTGCGCGCGATGGGCGAGGGCCTTGGTCCGAACGGGCGGGAACTCGGTCCACGAGGAGGGCACTGGGCCAAAGGGCCTAAAAGGTTTCCTTCAGAGACTGCCAGGCAGG
This sequence comes from Semisulcospira habei, assembly GCA_036245525.1. Taxonomy (NCBI): domain Eukaryota; kingdom Metazoa; phylum Mollusca; class Gastropoda; family Semisulcospiridae; genus Semisulcospira; species Semisulcospira habei. The sequence goes on along the minus strand of BTPG01000004.1, from coordinate 119,241,190 downwards.
GCCGAAGGGCGCGGGCACCCACAGGAGCACGGTAGAGCTGCGACGTCGCATCAGGGGGGGAAGTCCAGGGAAGGGAGCCAGTCCGCCACGAATGTAGGAAGGCTAGGGGGGCGGAGGGTCCGAAGCCACGCGGAAGATCCGCTTGAGCTGGGAAGAGCCGCCGCAAGCCCGAGCGCCGCCGGAACCACCGGAGGCAGCGGGCACGAAGGGTAGCGAGAGGCCAGCGAACCAGGGAGCCGAAGGCGATGTTGACACCAGCAGGCCAGCGGCGAACAGAGAAGAAGACTGTGTCAGCGGCGGAACTCGTTGGAGGGGGCAGAAGAGCGTCCCGAGGTCACGCCACTTACCCTAAGGGGCAGCGTCTACAAGGCAGCAGCATCCTCTGAGCGGTGGCAAGCGCGAAGAGAAGGGCCTCGTCGCCCCAAGGCGCGTAGAGAACCGCCACGAGGAGGGGACAGGGCAGCAGGACGCCGAGTCATCCACCGGAGAGGGTCAGGGGGACGCTGGAGGCGAAGGGCGCTGAGAGCGGAGAAGACGGCTGTCCCGAGAAGAACGACTGCGCCGAGTACAAGGCGAAGGCCGACAGGAACACAGGACGGAGTCGAGCGGGCGGGAGACGAACGCCGGATGCCGCGTCTATCCAGGCGACGATGGGCTAAGACGTCGATCCCCTCTTGCACTGGGTGTACCCAGGAGGGCACCCATCCAAGTGCTAACCGAGCGCGACGTTGCTTAACTTCGGTGAACAGACGAGAACCGGTGAAAACAACGTGGAATGACCGTAGGCGCCTGGGGGATCGGCCCGAAGTCCCGAGGTGTATGAAAGACGACCCAGACGCAGAGCCCGACGCTCAAGGAGGGGGCATGTAGCTGGCTGGGCGACTCGACGAAGGAGTCAGCGGGTTGGAAGGAGGGCCACAAGGCCGACTAGGGTGCCAACAGGCGACAAGGGTCGCGGTGCCTGCCAGGAGGGGGGCACACAGCGGCTTGGCGACTCGCCGTAGGAGTCAGCGGGCCCAGAGACTGAGGCCGAAGGGCCGACGTGTGTACTAAATGGCGACAAGGTGGCGGTGCCCGGGGCTCAAGGAGGGGGGCACCTAGCCGGCTTGACGACTCGCCGGAGGAGTCGGCGGACTTAAAGGCTGGGGCCGAAAGGCCGACGCGTGAACTAATTGGCGACAAAGGTCGCGGTGCCCAGGGCTCAAGGCGGGGGCACGTAGCCGGCTTGGCGACTCGCCGGAGGAGTCAGCAGGCTTAGAAGGGGCCAAGAGGCCAACGTGTCTACAAATAGGCGACAAAGGTCGCGGTGCCCGGGGCTCAAGGAGGGGGGCACGTAGCCGGCTTGGCGACTCGCCGGAGGAGTCAGCGGGCTTAGAAGAGGGGCCGAAGGCCGACGCGTAAACTAATTAGCAACAAAGGTCGCGGTGCCCGGGGCTCAAGGAGGGGGGCACGTAGCCGGCTTGGCAACTCGCCGGAGGAGTCAGCAGGCTTAGAAAGTGGGGCCGAAGGCCGAAGCGTAAACTAATTAGCGACAAAGGTCGCGGTGCCCGGGGCTCAAGGAGGGGGGCACGTAGCCGGCTTGGCAACTCGCTGGAGGAGTCAGCGGGCTTAGGAGGGGCCGCGAGGCCAAGCATCTACTTTTTTTTGTGTGTGTGTGTGTAATAGGCAACAAGGTCGCGGTGCCCGGGGCTCAAGGAGGGGGGCAGGTAGCCAGCTAGGCGACTCGCTGGAGGAGTCAGCGGGCTTAGAAGTTGGGCTGAAAGGCTGATGCGTGAACTAATGGCGACAAGGTCGCAGTGCCCGGGGCTCAAGGAGGGGGGCACGTAGCCGGCTCGGCGACTCGCTGGAGGAGTCAGCGGGCTTAACGCGTCTACGAATAGGCTACAAACTTACCAGGGATGCGAAGCGTGAGTTATCCCAAGTCCGAGGGAAGCTTGAACAACCCACCGTGCCGCGGTAGGACCCAAGGAAGGCGGACAGACGCGGGTCGCTCGCCGGTAGAAACACCAGAGTAGAGACCAAGAACCTCCGGTCAGGCAGCGCAACCAGCGCAGCCGAAGACAGAGGAGCAGCCGGCACCCGGTAGACACACTGTGTGGCGATACCAGGCCACTGGAAGTCGCCGTACTGGGGAGGGGCGCACTTGGTAACTGCAACACATACTCATACATGAAAGGCGACCGGTGGCGGGCAACTAACCCCGCCATTTAAAGCTCTGAAATTAAGTAACGAGCGAAACTCACCACGAATGCGGAGAGAAAACAAACAGTAGTCCGAGCCAAGCACGACGTCCGGCCCAGCAGGGCGAGACGTAGGAAGCGGCCGAGACTTTACCTTTCCATAGCGGAACGGCAGAGTGACGAAGCACCAAGCACCGGACACTAGGTCACTGGAAGTCGCCGTACTGGGGAGAGGCGCACTTGGTAACTGCAACCCATACCCATACCTGAAAGGCGACCGGCGGCGGGTAACTAACCCCGCCATTTAAAGCTTTGAAAGTAAGAAACACGCAAAACTCACAGTGAAATGCGGAGAGAAACAAACAGTAGCTCGAGCCAAGCCCGACGTCCGGCCCAGCCGGGCGAGACGTAGGAAGCAGCCGAGACTTTACCTTTCCATGGCAGAATGGCAGAGTGATGAAGCACAAACCACCACGTGCGACGGAAGTCTAGGAGGTTCCAGGGCCAGCAAGCCGCACGAGGCACAGAAGCGGCCAGGCAGAGAAGAAGGAGGCCACACAAGGAAGAGGAAGACGGAAGGCAAGGAGAAGGCAAGCCGGTGAGGAACGGTCGCACCGTACACAGTCTCCGTGAAGGTCAGGTCCGTAGGCTCTATAAAACGCGTGCGTACGCTAACAGCGAAGTAGACAACTGGCTAAAGGATGCACCATGTAGCACATGGCCGGATGGGCAGGGGAGGCTACTCTCGTCCCTGTTAGGGATCCCCGAGAGCCTCCTGGGGGGACCCTTCGGGTCTTAGGCTAAAATTGGTAAGCAAGTAGACTATTCCTGACAGTCATGTCCTGACAGTCATGTCATCGGTAATGTGTTTTGAGGAAACAAATGAATTTGTTTCTTCATAAACATTACCGATGACATGACTTTATGGAAGAATTGCGAACAGGAGGAGGGTGCCGCGCCCCAGCACACCTTTAGGTCCCAAGAGCCGTCCTCCCTGCCGCAAACTCCCGACGACCTTAGGTAGGTGTATACCTATGGCGCCGAGGCGCCAGGAGGGAGTCTCGCTGGCCTGCCAGATCCCTGAGATAGAAGCAGGCGAAGGTAGATTCTGCCTGCCAGCCCACGGCAGCCACAATGTGTATGACAGCACAGTTCCGGTCGAACGCGACGTTCGTGGCCATGGCGCGTACCTTGTGTGCACGTATCTTTAGCCTCTACGCTCCCTTGGGGAGGGATACTGGTAGGTGGACCGCATGACTGAGCGTAGCCAGGAAGAGATCGTCTGGGCTGTAGAGTCAGTCCTGCCGAGTTAATGGCAGAAGAGGCATGCACGTCCACTCTGGACAGCTTGTGACGGCGTAGGTACACGTGTAGGGCTTGCACAGGATCTTGCTGCCTGGTCTCATGCGGAAGGTACGTCCCTCTCAGCGGCCGTAAGGTGATCACCTGTGGCGCGGTCCAAGGAGACGTGGTCATGGCAATGAAAGCAGGGTCCGTAAGGAGCTGTATGGAAGGTCCGCTCAAAGCTGCAGGCAGGCAGGGCGCGCTGAAGCGCGTGTAGCTCGCTAACTTGGGCCACCGTGGCGAGAGCCACCAGTAAGCATGTCGGAAGAGTCATGTCCACAACAGGCCATCTGTGGTCTCCGAAGAGCCAGAGGAAGAAGTCCGCGAGCTGGGGGTTAGGTCGGTGGGGGAGCGGCGACGGACACTGCCCAGGAGCACAGTACTCGCCATCTTCCCTCGTAGACGCGTCATGTCGAGGGTTTGCGGGCTGTAGTGATAGCTTCCACTGCTGCACTCGAGAAGCCTGTAGCGGCGAGGCCTGCCGCTCAACCTCCAAGCGTGAAGGAGTAGGCGCTCCGGGCACGGGTGGAACAGCGATAGTCGCGGTAGCTTGAGCACCGAGCGGGGCGCGGGAAGCAGCAGTGGGGGGTCCGTGGCGAGGCTGAGAAGGTCGGTGGTCTAGGACCGGTTCCAAGAGAGTGGAGCGACCAGTAGGACGCCCGCAATGCATCCCCGAAGCTTGAGGAGGAAATGGGGATGAGGGCTGTCGGGGGGTACGCGTAAGCGATGAGTCGGTGCCACGGAAAGGACCATGCGACGACTGCCCAGGCCAGAGGGTCTTTGATCGGGGAGACAAGTAGGGGGAAGCTGGTGATTCCACCTCGTAGCGAACAGGTCGACCAAGGCGTCTCCCATCGCGCGCAGATCATCCGAAGACGTCCTGGCGTAAGGTGCACTCCGTGTGCAGCAACTGGCCGCATCGGGAGAGCGAGTCGGTCAAGACATACTGTCGGCCGGGGAAGTGTCGATCACGGAGAGAAATGTTGCGGTCCTCGCACCAGCGCAACAGACGGTAGAGGAGCCTGCATAGGTCGGGTGAGCGCGTCCCGTGTTACTGGATGTACGCCACCACTGTCGCATTGTCGGAGAGGATGAGCAGTTCCTGGTGACCGAGTTGTTCCTCCCACACGATGCAGGCTTGCCAGACGGCTTGCAGCTCCAACCTGTGGATGTGTGTTCCAGCGTACTCCGGCGGCCAGGGGCCAGACGTCGTGAGGAACCGCGGTAGCAGGTAGGCTCCCCACCCCGCAAGACTAGCATCGACACACAGGGAGAGCAGAGGAGGCGGAGCGGTCAGGGGGAGTAGATCCGGCGCCTTATAGTTCAACCAAGGAGCTGAAGCCCGACTCTGGCGGAGGCTGCGTCCTGCTGGGCGTAAGGAGCTGTACGGAAGGTCCGCTCGAAGCTAAGCGCGTGTAGCTCGCTAATTCGGGCCACCGTGGCGGGAGCCACCAGTAAGCATGACGGAAGAGTCATGTCTGCAACAGGCCATCCGTGGTCTCCAAAGAGCCAGAGGAAGAGGTCCGCGAGCTGGGGGTTAGGTCGGTGGGGGGTGCGGCGACGGACGCCGCCCAGGAGCACAGTACTCGCCATCTTCCCTCGTAAACGCGTCATGTCGAGGGTTTTCGGGCTGTAGTGATAGCTTCCACTGCTGCACTCGAGAAGCCTGTAGCGGCGAGGCCTGCCGCACAACCTCCAAGCGTGAAGGAGTAGGCGCTCCGGGCACGGGTGGAACAGTGATAGTCGCGGTAGCTTGAGCACCGAGCGGGGTGTGGGAAGCAGCAGTGGGGGGTCCGTGGCGAGGCTGAGAAGGTCGGTGGTCTAGGACCGGTTCCAAGAGAAAGGAGCGACCAGTAGGACGCCCGCAATGCATCCCCGAAGCTTGAGGAGGAAAAGGGGATGAGGACTGTCGGGGGGTATGCATACGCGATGATTCGGTGCCACGGAAAGGACAGTGCGACGACTGCCCAGGCCAGAGGGTCTGGGATCAGGGAGACAAGTAGGGGAAGCTGGTGATTCCACCTCGTGGCGAACAGGTCGACCAAGGCGTCTCCCATCATGCGCAGATCATCCGAAGACGTCCTGGCGAAAGGTCCACTCCGTGTGTAGCAACTGGCTGCGTCGGGAGAATGAGTCGGTCAAGACATACTGTCGGCCGGGGATGTCGAGCATGGAGGGAAAGTTGCGGTCCTCGCGCCAGCACAACAGACGGTAGAAGAGCATGCATAGGTCGGGTGAGCGCGTCCCGCCGTGTTACTGGATGTACACCACCACTGTCGCGTTGTCGGAGAGGACGAGCAGTTCCTGGTGACTGAGTTGTACCTCCCACGCGATGCAGGCTTGCCAGACGGCTTGCAGCTCCAACCCGTGGATGTGTGTTCCAGTGTACTCCGGCGGCCAGGGGCCAGACGTCATGAGGAACCGCGGTAGCAGGTAGGCTCCCCACCCGGCAAGACTTGCAATGACACACAGGGAGAGCAGAGGAGGTGGAGCGGTCAGGGGGACTCCCGAAGCAAGCCACGACGCGTCCATCCAAGCCGGAGGTGGGGGCGAATCAACAGGGGCATGGGTATGCTGAGGAGGGACGCCAGAGAAGCCGGAGGTGCAGCTGTAGTGGCCAGGCGTAGAGATGACTGAGGGGGAGTAGATCCAGCAACTCTGGCGGAGGCTGCTTCCTACAGGGCGAGCCGGCCAACGAGGATCCGTGGTCCCAGCAACGCACACTGTCGAGGTCGAAGGCGAACTCCAAGCCAAGTTGGACGAATCGACGAGAGGGGGAGAGATCTGACGTACCTGCGGTGACCAGTCACCCCAACTGCGAGCATCCCTGTCCGCAGTCCGGTCGCGTCCAAGGTGCGCAGAAGGAGGTCGTCGAGGAAGGTAGACGCCAGGGAGACAGGGCTGCACCTAGGTACCACTGCGTCCACGAAGTGGTGAGGACCCAAGGGCCGAAGAGGAGACGAACGGCAGCGCCCGAACTGGAAACTACTCCATCACAGGTGCACCGGAGATACTCCCTGGAGGCCGAGCGCACGGGGACCTGGAGAAAAGGTCGGAAGTCCAGGCGGAACGCGTAGTCCAAAGCTGCAGGCGGAGTCGAAGACCACACGGCGAGAACCACGGCCAAGCGGCGGCGGGAGCGAAGAGGAGGTGTCCTGCGAAGCCCAAGGTCCTAGATGTCTCCTCCAGTCAGCTCGAACGCACCGAAGAGCGGGGCTGTCCAGGGAAGCAAGACGCGGGAGAGTCCTCATCACCAGGGGGCAATCCGCGGCAGGTCGTCAAGTAGGGGAGCTAGTAGTCTTCGAAGCGACAGACAAAGGCTTGGGTCAGGAGCTTCAGAATCCCACGCAGGCTAGGGAGTTACGGACAGGCGAGGTCACCTATTCCAACCACAGAGCCGGGTGCAGGTCCACAGCAGGCAGGGGACAGAGGCACGCCTGGGAGAGTCCCGAGGACCAGTCCTGACGAAGGCAAGCCGAACCGGGCGGACATCTATGGACGGCGAAGGATACGGGGTCCCGGGAACCCGACACGAGGAGCGCTGAGCAGCGGCGCACAGGTCACGAAGGCCGGAAGCCGCAGCCGGGACAGGAACTCCTAGCTGTCCTCCAGCGAAGATCCTTCTCATGAGTGGGGGAGAGACGGCGGGCAGTCCACCACGGGAAGCGTGGTGGCGATGCGCAGGGCACTTCGTTCAGGGCAAGCAAGGAGACCATACGCGAAGCGAAGAGTGGTTCTTCCTACCCTGGCAGCAGGGAGCGAGAGACGGGCAGATCTTGAGCGGCGGGTGGAATCCGTGCCGCGCTGTGACGTTGGACAAGTGCGCGAATGTCTCTCCGAGCTGAGCTCTGTGGCGAGGTGGGCTCTCTGCCGGCGAGGTGACTCCGCGTAGGAGCCAGCAGGCTTCCATGGAGACGAGTGGGGATCGAAAGAGGACATGGAACGGCGCGCGGCGCGTCTCTCCGAACCAGGCTCTTTGGCGAGGCGGGTTCTCTGCCTGACAGAAGGCACTCCCTCCTGGAAGCAGCCGCCTCGATCAACCCACTCTGTGCACTAGCCTGTTGCGTCCGGCGTGGCATTCTCTCCACAAGGACGTCGTGGTCCCGAGCGGTCGGTGCACCGGGCGCGGTGTATGGCGTCTCGACCGGACTCGAAGCATATACAGGTGTCGGCCACTCGTGTCTGTAGAAACTGCGTAGCTGTAACCAGCGCTGTTCGGGCCAGGTGGCGCAGACGTCACAAGCGTGGTCGGCGGCACCACCGGTGCAGGGAAGACAAACCTTGTGATTGTGGGACGGCCAGAGGAACCTCCGCCTTGTCTGCAGGTCATCAACAGGGCCCCTGCAGCAACTGGCAGCCGGACTCATGCTTCCTGCCGACGCGCCGCGTTCCTGGTGGCTCCAGGAAGCGATCACGGAGACAGCAGTCCTGCTCCGAGCACGAGACTCCTGCGCTAGTCGTCGGCCGGCTGAGCGGGCTGCCGCGCAGATCTGAGCGGCGCGAGTGTTCCATCTTGCGCGAAGGTCCCGGATGCGCGCGTAACGTCTCACCGCACCGAGCTCTATAGTGAAGTGGGCTCTCTGCCGGCGAAGTGACCCTGCTTAGGGGCCAGCGGCCTTACTTGGAGACGAACGGGGATCGGCAGTGGACATGGGACAGTGCGAGGCGTGTCTCTCCGAACAGAGCTCTTTAGCGAGGTGTGTTCTCCGCCCGTGAAAAGGCTTGTCCAGGCACGCTCCCTCCAGGAGGCTGCCGCGATGATCAACCCGCTCCACGCACTAGGTCTGCATCCGGCGTGGGGTCCTCTCCAAAGGTCATCGCCGTCTCGAGCTGTAGGGGCGCTCTCTTGTGCGGTAGTACGCAGGGCCCGGGAATGTCGCCTCAATAGGAATCGGATCACACACAGGAGTCGGTCGCTCGCGTCTGAACACTCCATAACTGCTAACAGCGCAGCTCAGGTCCGGTGGAGTAGGTGTCGCGAGCGTGGTCGGAGGCGCATCCGGTGCAGGGGTAGACAGACCTCTGGTAAGGGACGGCCACTGGCACCCTCTGCCTCGCGTACAGGACAGCAACAGGTCACTGCAACACACAACACAACCGAAGGCATGTGGGCGAGGGCCCGTGGGACCCCGCCCTGGTAAGGCTAGCCTTCGCAACACAAAAGGCACAAACAGCGATGAACAAACCTGTCAGCAAGAGCTTGGCCTGCAATCCATCCCCGTAAGTCAGTGGGCGCGGGCATGCGGGGCCCAGTGAAGCTAAGGTAAGCACCCTACCTTTGCGACCTACCGTCTGTGAAGAAGAGAAGCCGCGGCTAACCTCTCTGCTTGTCCATCTTGCCAAGGGCAACTCCCCAAACATCAATAAAAGTGCAGTACCCATCTTCCCAGCGTGTTCCTTCCATCGCTGGGTACCTCCTTGCATTCACACGCATGGCAGTCACCCTTGGTCTGGAGGGCATAGTGCCCGCCACGCTAAGGTGAGCATACGACACATCATGTACAACAAAACCCAAGCATGTCATGACAAGTATAGGCATGAAGCAAGCGTCAGGTACAGTAACATTATCAACATAATGGCGACAGGACGTGGGCACAAGAGGCCCCGCCAAGCGAAGGTGAGCATATGACGCATGCTGTACAACAACTCAAACATGTGATGACAAGAATAGGCATGAAACAAGTGCCTAGCACATTAACATTACCGCGTAATGGCGACAGGGCGCGGGCACATGAGGCCCCGCCAAGCTAAGGCGAGCATACGACGCATAATGTACAACAAAAACAAGCATTCCATGACAGGTTCAGGAACGAAGTAAGCATCTGACCCCACCACATACACCAATGTAATGGCGTCAAGGCATGGGCTGGAGCATAACAAATTCCCCAAATCACACAAGGTACAAGCGCGTAGGTAAGCGCCAATAATGCCACAACAATCAACCGAAAGGTGAGTGGGCGTGGGCGCGAGGGGCTCCGCCAAGCTAAAAGTTGAGAATTTTGGCACGCAAGCAACAGCGAAGATGAAGACTGCCTTCGTGCCTGCTCAAACCAGTGCCCAGCCCGGGAACCGGCCGAGGGCCAACCCAGCTACCTTACCTTTCCGCCAGAGCGGGAATGGGGGGGGAGAAAAGTCCAAAACACCCATGGCACGACCGGGCTAAGTCCCGGCGACGCTCACCGTGCAGCCCAGGCACTCAAGCAGCCGAAGAGGGCAGCAGCCAACGAAGAGGGGATGACCGAGCCACACAATGGCACAGGCAGGGCCAAAGAGGTAGAAGCCAAGAGAAGAAGCCAAGTCCGGAAGACCGGCGAACCGGTCAAAATTCCCAAAGTCCGTAGGCTAGGGCAACACATCTGAACAGCGTGAGCCTAAGTAGACTGACTGATTAGTCACGCTGTGACTCGGAACCAGATGGGCAGTAACAGGAGACAACTCTCGGCCCCCCTCGGGGTTCCCCGAGTGCCTCACGGGTTGTGTGGTAACACAACGGGTTCTTAGGCTAGAATTGAGTAAGTAGTAGACACTTCCATAAAGTCATGTCATCGGTAATGTTTTTGAAGAAACAAATATATTTCTTTTACGTCAGTCATGTCTAGCGCAATCCAGGTCGGAAGATTTCTTCTTGATTTCTTTTACGAAAATAGTGGAGGAATAAAAACAAATAACTCCACCAGGGAGGCCCCTTTGGGGGCTTAACTGCCTGTCCCAAGTCAGGATAAAGGAGGAGGGTTAGGCGTGGGGCTAGCGACTCCACCCTGTAAAAAGAAACTTGCTACGGAAACGACAACAAGGGAAAAAGCGACAACCGGCGCTGGGAGCGAAGCAGACCAGGAAACTGGACTTATGACGGATGGGGACCAAAGCCGCAAGGACGTCTCCACCCCGATAGCGGAACTCCTGACGCCAAAACGATGGATCAGAATTGGATGCTGGAACGTGCGAACGCTCTACCAGACTGGAAAGCTGGCGCAAGCAGTAAGTGAACTGAACCGCCACAAACTAACCCTCATGGGAGTAACAGAAGCAAGATGGACTGGTGCTGGCAGACAGAGGTTGAGCTCCGGAGAAGTCATCATCTGGTCTGGAAGAACAGACAACGAACACCGAGAAGGAGTTGCTGTCATCATCAATAAGAGCAAGACCAACACCGTTCTACAGTGGAAACCTGTGAACGAGCGCCTGCTGTACGTCAGGATGAATTCCAAATACGCAAAGCTGTCTATTGTTGTGGGCTACGCACCGATAGACGACGCGGAAGAAGAGGATAAGGATGCATTCTACGACGCCCTCCAAGCTGTTTTGGAAGACATCCCTCGACATGACGTGCTGATGCTGATCGGTGACTTCAACGCTAAGGTCGGCTGCGACAATGAAGACAGAAAGAGGACCATGGGACGACATGGAGCGGGTGTGATCAACGACAACGGGGAGAGGCTGGTCAATTTCTGCGAGGAGAATGACTTAGTCATAGGAGGGACCCTGTTTGCGCATAGGGAGATCCACAAACTCACATGGAAATCACCAGACGGCAAGACCCAGAACCAGATCGACCACATCATCATTAATGGTCGCTGGAGGCACTCTCTGCAGGATGTGCGAGTGATGCGACATGCTGACATTGGCAGCGACCATAGTCTTCTGGTGGGGAAGGTGACATTGAAGCTTAGGAAAGTAAAGATAGGAGACACCAGAAATCGGCGCTACGACGTGGCCAAGTTGAAAGACCCAAAAGTGAAAGAGGAGTTTAGGTTGGCCCTCAGGAATAGATTTAGTGTTTTGGAAGATGAGACAGCGCTGACTATTGAAGATTTCAACAGAGCCATGAAGGAAACAGGAGGGGAAGTTTTAGGATACAGAAAGAGCAGGAAGACAGAGTGGATCTCAGAAGACACGTGGGCTCGCATAGAAGAGAGAAGACAGATCAAGAAGAAACTTTTGGATACCAAATCACCAAGACTGAAGGAAAGAATATCAAGAGAATACAGAGAGAAAGATCAAGCGGTGAAGACATCAGCGAGAAGAGACAAGAGAATGTACACAGAAAGGCTGGCAGAAGAAGCGGAGGCAGCTGCAAAACAGAGAGACATGAAGACAGTGTACCAGAACACCAAGAAGCTGAAGGGCGATTACGGGCAACACCACGACCTTCCAGTGAGAGCTGAAGATGGAACTCGTGTCACAGTAGAGGAAGAGAAGCTGAAGAGATGGAAGCAACACTTCGAGTCCATCCTGAACCGCTCAGACCCACCAACCCTCACTGACATTCCTGAAGCGGAGGAGGACCTGGACATTAACCTCGGCAACATTACTATTGCGGAAGTCAAGCAGGCCATTCAAAAGCTGAAGAACGGGAAGGCACCTGGCGATGACGGAGTGTGCCCCGAGATGCTGAAAGTAGAAGATACGGTAACGCCGCAGCTTCTTTGTCAGATTTTTCAAAAGATCTGGGACACTGAGGAAGCGCCGAGCGATTGGAAGACCGGCACCATCGTCAAACTTCCGAAGAAAGGAGACCTGGGGAACTGTAACAACTGGCGAGGCATCACCTTACTATCCCTCACCAGCAAGATCTTCAGCCGCATTCTCCTTGAACGCATTACGACAGCAGTGAATGGCATCCTTCGCCGGGAGCAGGCAGGTTTTAGGAAAGGCAAGTCCTGCATTGACCATATTTTCGTACTGAGACAGATCCTTGAGCAGTCTAACGAATGGAATGGATCCCTCTATGTGGTCTTTGTAGACTTTGAGAAGGCCTTCGACAGTCTGCATCGAGACTCCCTTTGGAAAATCCTGCGATACTATGGAATCCCCCAGAAACTTGTCAACGTCATCAGGTCCCTGTACAAGAATTTTGAGTGCAGAGTCGTCCACAACAACCAGCTCACCGAACCGTTTAAGGTGGAAACCGGAGTGAAACAAGGATGTATTCTTTCGCCAATCCTATTCTCAATGGCAATTGATTGGATCATGCGCCGCACCACAGAGGGAAGGAGGCAGGGAATTCAGTGGACGCTGACCTCAATGCTGGATGACCTCGACTACGCCGATGATATCGGGCTGCTGGCAAGCAGAAACCAGGACATGCAACAGAAGACACAACAGTTGACACAGTCAGCAAGCTCCATAGGTCTCGGGGTCAACATTAGGAAGACTCAAGTCATGAGGAAGAACACCATAGTGGGCGACCCAATCACCATCAATGACCAACCTCTGCAAGAGGTGGACGAGTTCACGTACCTGGGCAGCAAGGTTACCACAGACGGAGACTGCACAAGGGAGATCACCACAAGAATCAGCAAAGCCAACCAAGCCTTCGCAATGCTGAAACCCATCTGGAGGACCACAAGCCTGAGCATCCACACCAAGCTCCGTATTTTTAAGAGCAATGTGCTGAGTGTCCTTCTATATGGGTCAGAATGCTGGAAATCCACTACCGCTACGGAACGCAAGCTGGATGTCTTCCAGAACAAGTGCCTGCGATGGATCATGAAGGTCTTCTGGCCAAACATGATTACAAACGAGGAACTACGGAAGAGAGCAGGCGCAGACAGCATCGCTGAAACCATCGCCACACGGAGATGGAGATGGCTAGGCCACGTTTGCAGAATGTCACCTGACTCATTACCAAGGGTGGCACTGAGATGGACACCACAGGGGAAGAGAAACCGTGGGCGACCAAAGGAGACGTGGCGCCGAACCGTGGAGCGAGAGCTCAAGAACAGAGGCCTTACTCTGCAAACAGCACCCAAAATAGCAGCTGACAGACAAAAGTGGCGCTCCCTTGCCGTCGCCTCAAGCACCAGACGGCGCAGAGAGGACTGAATGAAAAACAAATACGTTATTGGTAGCAGGGGCTTACTGCATGGACCCTTGTAGGCCTTCGGGAGGTCAAAGGAACCATTATACCCCTCAGGCCTTTGGCCTTCAGGGTACAATAGTTCCTTTGACCTCCCTCAGGCCTACAAGGGTCTATGTAGTAAACCCCTGCTACCAATAACTTATACTATGAACTGTCATGGCTATGAAACAACATATTTACATTACAATGTATTTCAGTAACTGTAACAACAGCCTGATTAATAATAATAGCATGTTCACAGTGTTCAGGCACTCAAAGCGTCAGGTCCTGAAGGCGCACATTTGGTTTTAGGCACAGAGCAGGTGGATCTATGCTTTTGCGCTGACGGCAGGATACAAATGACATTTCAGGACTGCGTGTGCATTTATAGGCTGGTCATTAACACCGATGACATATACATGTACAAGTAAATGCTAATAAAATAATGAATGAGTGCCTGCACCTTTTCACATGGTAAATAGCTGGACAATTCAGGGGTGATGAAAGCCTACAAATTTAGGTAGCCAGCCATTTGCTACCATGATTCTAAAAGTAACTCAAGACAAAATTCAGTCATTGTAACCCATATCATACTGAGACTAAAAGCTTCAAATTTGTACACTGCCATATGCAAGCTACATTATAGTACTTACAGATACGGATATAGACCAATGGCTTTAGTTCAAGGGTGGTGCCAGAATAGCCTGGAGCCTCTAGGCGCCAAGCTATTCAGGCACTACCCTTGAACTATTTTAGTCAAACTTATTTCACGCACTGGTGTATTCCAAATGATAAGGGTTAAACTGAAAGCTGCCAATGAGCCCTAAATTGTGTGGCTGCCAGCTGTATTACTGTTTATGGAGTTTCAAACTGCCTGAAGCTTTGATTTTAAATTGACAGAATAACGATGCAACTATTTCACCCTTTTAATCACCCTGCAATTTAGTAAGCAAAAGGACAGTGGGCTGATATCGGACACAGTTGGCCTGCCCAACGGCCTTTTGCTCCTTGGGTCTATGAGTATACTCTGCCATTATGAGTTTATAGCCTCACCTCTCCAAACATCTGGCTGATCTCAGGCGATGTGATGAAGTCACCTTTACTGCCAAACATATCTTTATACATGTAGTAGCCCTGTATGGAAACAATTAACCCATTTAGCCCCAAAACACTGCAGTAGGAGATGTATCGACCATGATAATGCAAGGGTAGTGCCAGATTGGCTTGGTGCCTGAAGGCGTCTGGCACTACCCCTGCATTATCATGGCTGATTCATCTCCTATAACTAATACAGTCATTAACTCATTCAAGACATGCCGCCTACAGATACGCGGCGAACCACTGCGTATTTATAAGCAGCACGTCTCGAATGAGTTAAGTGACATCTATAAAATTTGGGAAAGCGGATATGGTGTCAAATAGGTTACCCTGTGACATGCAGGTCAGTCTCAATATATCACAGTATGTAGGAGGCATAAAGTCAGACTGTGTTATTCGCGATCATGTTATTGTAGTACTGAAATCGCACCGACCTATGAAGAAAAGCCACTTGATAAGCAAGAGGTCCTTCAGCCAACATCAGCGTTTGCTGACCCGCGCAGGGCTGTGCATGGGCCAGCCAATGCTGATGTTGGCCTGAAGACCATTTGCTCACTGATACTGCGGTATACTGGAGTGCGTGATACTGATGCTAACCTGTACTTCAGCAAAGTGTGACAAATGCATAATACACTGTTCAGCAGTTGATAAAGTTTGCATAATACTGTATGTCTTTACCCTCTTGCGTATGCAGCTGCCGGTACCGTTTACAGTAGTGGTAGCTGCACACACATAGGGGTTGATGATATGCATGAACCTGCAGGATAACTGTAAGCTCCGTGTTTGTGTGTGGGTGTGTTTGTGTCCGTGTGTGCGAGTGTGTGTGTTCATAGTACTGGTATTTTATTTAACCATTCTAGCCCTGACCAGCGGCAACAAGATACTGACAGACTGTTGTAGTTCAAAGGTGGTGCCGGCATAGCTTAGCATGTCTAGGCACCAAGATATTTGACACCACCCTTAATTAAACTATCATAGTCGATTTGTCTCTTGAAATGTATGGCGTCTTCAGAAGACAACTCCCAACTTTGGAAAGTTTGATCTTTCAGCTCAGTCTGTTAACGCTTTGGCTGTTGGTAGTGCTTTTTGTCAAGGTGATTCCTGCCAGAATTACCTTGACAAAAAGTGCTACTGACAGCCAAAGGGTTAATTCCCTTTTGTGCACAGAGCTGCCACATAAACAAAAGTTCAACAACTTACAAAATCGGTGCTTGTTAACACAGCTTTCATGTAGTCGGCTACTGTGATGGGACCTGTGGCTTTGATTCTAGCCTGTAGATACTCCATCAGTGTGATGTCTGCTTTTGTTGAGTACCTAGCATGGTGGCTGCTGCGTGGAAAACCTGAAGAGTCAAATAAAAGAATATTCATGCCAATCCATGGATGGATCAGTTTTCTGTCCTGGCTGGGGTGTGTGCGTTAAGGAGTTAGATGTGAGTGGGTGTTCCAACTAATTAACTCATTCAGCCCGACGCACGCATTTCCCAAATTTTGGAGGCGTCATCTAATGACTATGCACCAGTTGCAGGAGATGGTTTGACCATGATAATTCAAGGGCAGTGCCAGATTAGTTTGGCGCTGACAGGCGCCAAGCTAATCCGGCACCACCGTTGAATTATCATGGTCGACCCATCTCATGCTGTAGTGCATCAGGGCTGAATGGGCTAAATTGTTTGAGACATTAACACCCAACAAAGACATTTTGCAATCAAGATAGGTTGTTCGAGTACTTACAATTCAATATATTCAGGGAGGATCAAATGTTTTAGGACCAGAGTAGCCATTTGTACTACCGTTCAAAAGAAATCTGGGAGCTGGATTTTCATTTTCTGGTAGCCCTTCAATAAACCGACACATTAAACTGACATTTTTCTGTGAAATTTTCATTGGCTAATGTCATCTCACCAAGACATGACTTCACACGAAATTGTGATGTCTTTCAGTGGATTTGGTCCGGCCTGATATTAAAAAGGGGTGTGGGGGGGGGGGGGGAGGTATTTGTGTGTGTACATGAGGGATGAGGGGGGGGGGGGGGAGGAGTGGTGGTGGTGGTGGTGCATCGCAGTGGTGGTGGGGTGGGGGTGGGGTAGCCATAGTCCATAGCAGTCGCATGTATATTGTGGGTTGACAATGATTTCTGTGCGCAATAGTCTCTTGTTCTTCTTCTCCCACTAAAGAGTATGACTCCTACTGAAGCGTACAATTTACTCTGCGTCGATGGTGACCGCATGGCATAGCGGTACGTCGTGGCATGGCTAAAAAGTTAAAACTCATTTAGTGTCTACTTTGTAGCCACGTGTGCACACTTTTCAGTAACTGGACAACGAGGATAAAGGCGTGCTAACTGGCACGTCTGCAACAGGAGCTTTTCACGGAAAAGGCAGTGGGTGGTTAGGGGATAAGCTGTGTACATGCTCGTAGTCAGGTGTCTAATGATGCAATCACTCCAAAGACACACGTCCATTTATATGAGTCAGAAGTCAGTTGGTTTGGAGATCACAGCCACAAGATGAAGAAATGCAGTTCAGTACTTTTGTAAGAGCGCACGTGTGATGAAATGAGCCTCAGCAGACGATATTTTCTCAAGCAGGTCATTGTCAACGGTTCTCGGCGGAAGGGCAACCCCAGGGAATTCCTAACTCGTAACCTCTCTTTCAGATGAGGCCACGTAAGCCGTTCTGTGGGTCATCTAATATTCATACGCAGAAGGAGTATGGAAAAAGTGAACACTTTGTCTGAACAAGAAACCTTTGACAAAATATTAAATCTCTGGTATGTTGTTGTTTTAAATCGATAGAATCCTATTTTGATAGCTGCATTATGTCGAACCTGAAGTAAATATTTCGTGTTGCGGAAGTAGTTCCTCTCAGGGAAATCTGCGTGCTGAGGTAGATAAACAACAGTCCACATGTGAGAAGCCGGGTCAGTGTTGTCGATCAGGAAACGCGTTTGTATTGCAAAAATGAAGTTGCTAGTGGTAACTGCAGTGTTTTGCAGTATTGTCCAGTGTGTGTTTTCCACCAATTGGAGTGATAAAGTTTCAGATGGTTGCTTTTGCAAGGTCAGTATTATTAGTGTCAAACTGCACTCAACTTCCTAGTTGACATCCTTCCCAGCCGTTTCATTAGCAGCTGGACCACTCTGTCGTTGATAGGTGTGAATCATATATATATTACTGTTTGTTTCTCCTTCTTCTCTGCAATAAATGTAGTATGTGAAAGATAATATTACAATAGAACCGAACGTTGTGAAGGGACTAGAATTCCGTATGTGTATGTGTGTGTGTGTGTGTACTGAGAAGAATAAAATCCCCCCCCCCCCCACACACACACACACACCTCAAACAAAACAATCCATTTTTACACTTGGCATGTAAAGACAACTAGTAAATTGTTGTTATTGTTGGACGTGCTGGAGGTGGGTATTTAATTTTGATACTAATGATAGGTATGGTCATCGCAGTTGCTTTTACTGTTATCTATACAACAGCGAAAGGAACTGTGATGACCACCAACCCAAATTAAATACCCAACTCCAGCACGTCCCTATTGTAGACAACTATACGATTGCCTGCGCTCCCCACTCCTTGATCACCTGGCCCCATGACAGCAGTATGGGGTTTGGATTCACAGTCTGTTTTTCTGCCATTCTTTTCCCATGGAAATGACAGTAAATTGAGTAATACTAGTAATGGTAGTAGTGGTCAGAGTGATCACCCTGGTCATTATCAATAAGGAGAATTGTATTGGCATGGCAGGAAAGATACCTTGCAAAATCTGTAACAGGGCTATCACAGGCTTTTATCCATATTCTGCAGTTGGAGATGAGGTTGAATACATGTATGTGTAATGTGTGAAAGCCCTACAGCAGATTCTGCAAATGTGCAAGTTTTGTCTTCTTTTCTCTCCCCCCCCCCCCCCCCCCCCATGCTATATCCGGTGGCTGAATCAGAAATGGTACATGCTTTTAAGAAGAAGCTTGGTGTATGTTACAGTAGAAATGTTTGTGAATTTTCTCCACTATTTTCAGCTCTATGGTGAGGTAGATGACTGCTCCTGCAAAGTAGAAAGTCTGGATTCCCTGAACAACAACAAAATATTTCCAAGGCTGAGAAGTTTATTGACAAACAAATATTTTAGGTATTTTAAGGTAAGCAAATTGGGCTCTTGTTATTATAGAGGTTGGTGAGAAAAACATTCATTTTTGTAAAGCAGATGTGCGCATGTTTACAGTCATGCATCTTTTCCAGGAAAGACTCTTTTTCTTCACCTGTTTGAAGTCAGTTCGTTGGTTTGGAATTAATAAATTGATGACTGTGTTGCAGTATTTTTGTTAGATGTAGTGTTCTGATCTTGCTGTACAAAAACAATGGAGTCACCTACACTGACCAAAGGCAGTAAAAATGTAAGATGTTGATTAACTGTTGAGTGCTTGATTGATGTTACGATAGTGATATTTTGCAACAGGTAACATCCTAAATATGGACTATTGGATAGCAGTGAACTGTACTGTGGTGAATGATAGTGATACTGATACATTTTCTCCCCACAGGTGAATCTCCAAAAGCCATGTCCTTTCTGGTCAGACGACAGCCAATGTGCCTTGAAAGATTGCCATGTCGATGTGTGTGCACAGGTAATAATAATAATTACAGTATTTATAATGCGTTTATCTTATAATAATTATAATTGTAAGCGCGCACTCACAACTCGCACACGCATGCGCACGCTTTAGACAATGACTCACGTAACACAAATAGTGAAAATACATTACGACGGTCAGCTTGGGGTGGGGAGTGTGGTGATATAGTGCTAGAACTGTTGAAAGTGGTGAGTTTTGAGGGCGGACTGGAAGGAGGAGAGCGAGTGTTTCTGATGGAGAGAGAGTGAGAGAGTGTTCCAGGTGGATGGACCGTATACTGAGGAGCGGGGGCCGAAAGTGCTGAGTTCGGTGCGGGGGATGAGGAGGCGGAGAGAGGCGGAGCGGGGAGGAGTGTAGGGGTGAAGTAAGTTGGAGAGATAGGCAGGAGCGTAGTTGTTCAGGGATTTGTAGCAGAGAGACAGAATCTTGTATTGGATACGTTGGGGAATGGGGAGCCAGTGAAGGAGCTTGAGCAGGGGAGTGATGTGGTCGGATTTTTTCTTTCTGAGGACGAGGCGGGCAGCATTGTTCTGGACGCGCTGGAGAGTGAGAGTGGTGGAGTGAGGAAGGCCGGAAAGGAGAGAGTTGCAGTAGTCGATGCAAGATAAGATGTGAGAGACAGCGAGTTTGGTGGCAGCTTCGGTAGTGAGGTATTTTCTGATCTGACTGATGCGGCGGAAGTGGAAATAACATGCATGGGCCGTGGCGGAGACGAAGCTGGTCATGGAAAGAGAGGAATCGAGGATAACGCCAAGGTTCTTGACCGAGTCAGAGAGGGAGATGGGGGTGCTGTCGAGTTGAAGGTGGAGAGAGGGAGGGAGCTGGGAAAGTTTCTGGCGAGTGCCTACCAGCATGGCTTCCGTTTTGTCGTCGTTCAGTTTGAGCTTGTTTGGTGTCATCCAGTTTTTCACGTCTTCATAGCAGTCAGCCGTGCGAGTCAGTAGTGTCTGAGTGTTGTCGAGTTTGTCTTTGTCTAGTAGTTGTGAGTCGTCAGCGTAGAGGTGGTGGTGTATGTAGTGAGACTGGATGATGTTGGACAGGGGAGAGGTGTAGAGTGTGAAAAGGACCGGGCCCAGGACGGACCCCTGTGGAACGCCACAGGAGAGCCTGACTGGGTTGGATGAGACGCCATCGATGGTGATGGACTGCTGTCTGTCGGAGAGGTAGGAGAGAAACCAGGAGTGAGCAGAGTCAGTGATGCCAAAGGAGTGGTGAAGGCGGTGGAGGAGGATAGAGTGGTCTATGGTGTCGAAGGCGGCAGAGAGATCGAGTAGCGTAAGAAGGGAGATGTTGCCCGAGTCGGTGGAGAGAAGCAGGTCGTTAAGGATATGTAGAAGGGCTGTTTCAGTGCTGTGATGTTTGCGATAGGCAGACTGGAAGGGACTGAGGAGGTTGTTGTCGGCGAGGTGGTGGTTGAGTTGGTTGAGGACAACCTTCTCAAGAAGCTTGGACAGGAAAGAGAGATTGGAGACTGGGCGGTAGTTCTTGAGTTCATTTGGGTCGAGGTTGTGTTTTTTGAGGAGAGGACGGACGATGGCAGACTTGAAGATATCGGGGACAGAGCCATTCTCTAGAGATGTGTTGATGATGTCGGTAATGAAGGGCAAAAGTTTTGGGAGGCCGTCCCAGTAGAGGGAAGCTGGGAGGGGGTCTAGTTCTCAGGTTTTGAAAGGCATGGACTTTATGGTCTTGAGGACTTCATCTTGAGAGACGGGGCGGAAGGACGAGAGGGGAGTGCCGGAAAAGGGGGGGTCAGGAAGGCAAGGCGGAGAAGGCAGAGTGTCGAGTGTGTTGCGCAGAGTTTGGATTTTGTCGGAGAAATAGGAGGAAAAAGCGGACGGAAGTTCTTCTTTGCTTTGTGTGTTGGGAAGAGGAGAGTCTTTAGAAGTGCCTAGGAGTGTGTTCATGGTAGCGTAGAGGGTTTTGGAAGAAGTGGATTCCAGGATTTTGTTTTGAAGGTGTTTGCGTTTGGAGTCGGAGATCATTCTGCAGACTTTGGATCTGGTGGTTTGGAAGATCTCTCTGTGAACGGTGAGGTCAGATGAGCGCCAGCGGCGTTCCGCTTGTTGACGCTCGCGCTTGGCCTCAGCTATGTCGTCAGTGAGCCAGGGGGAGGGGAGTCGGTTGGGTATGGAACAGGTGGTGACAGGGGCATGCCGCATGGGTGTCTAGAAGTTTTCGAAGAGAGGAATCGAAATGGGATGCAAGATCGGGAGAGGAGGCGGGGTCCAAGAGAAGGTCGACAGCTTCGTCGAAGAAGTTCTCTCGGCTGACAGATTTTAGTTTGCGACGAGAGACAAAGAGCTTGGTTTTTTTCGGGGGAGGTAGGTTGAGGGCGACGAGAATAGCGAGGTGGTCGGAGGGAAGCACAGAAGAGGTGTCAGAGTCGAGGAAGAGTTGATCGGAGGTGCGGGTGATGATCCAGTCGAGGGTGTGGCCGAGTCGGTGGGTGGGTTTAGTGATGTGATGTGTAAGATTGTGGTTTGAAAGTGACGTGCAAAGGCGTTTTGTGTCGGGGTGGTCGAGTTTGTCAAAGTGGAAGTTAAAGTCGCCAAGAAGGATGTGTTTTCCGGGTCGTGTGCTGTAGTGGTCGAGGAGGAGATCGAACTCGGTGAGGAACATGGAGTTTGTGAGTTTGTTTTGAGAGCTTGGAGGGGGGCGATAGATACATGAGAAGATGAGGGACTAGCTAGGGAGTGTTGCTACGGCCTCGACAGATTCAAAGGAGGGATGAGCAAAAGGGAGAGACTGAGAGAAGGAGAGGTGAGCAGAAAGACAGTCCCTGTAGATGATGGCAATGCCACCCCCTCAGGAAGCACGCGGGAAGGAAGCCAGGCGGTAGCCACTCGGAGTGACGCTGGCGATGATGGATTCATCGCCAGCGAGCGGAGCCACGTTTCGGTGATCATGACAACATCTAGGTCATTGTCTAGGATGAAATCTGAAATCAAGTCGGCTTTGCCATCTTTGCAGACAGACTGTGCATTGAACAGACACAGTTTTAGGTTGGATGAGTCAGAAGAGGAAGAGGGAGAAGAAACGGACGAAGAAGAGGACAAAGGAAGAGGAGGGTGGGGAGGGAGGAAAGAGGATGGAGGAGGGGGAGAGGGGGGAGGAGGAAAAGACTGGGAAGGAGAACCGGGAAAGAAAGAGGATGCGGGGGGAGGAGGAGGAAGGGGAGTAGGAAAAGCTGAGGTAGAGGGAGGGCGAAGGGGGGAGAGGGTGAGGGGAGGGAGGGGGCGGGTGAGGAAAGCAGGGAGCAGTAGATGAGCAAGAGAGGAAAGGAAATGGGAGAAGAAGGAAGGGAGGTGGAGAAATCGAGGAGGCGGAAGGAGTGGAAGGGCATAGGAAAAGGGGAAGAAGTGTGTGGTTGTGTTTGTGGTGGTGAGTCCTGCCTTTTGCTAATCCCGCCCCTGTGGCCTCTCTTTCGCAATCGGATGCCGCGTAAGGCATCTGCAACACTGTCAGTGGCACCGGCCGCGCAGTAGGTGGCGTGGCGACGTAGAGATAGCAGTTGTTGGCGTGTGTATTTGATGAGCATGATTGTTTGTGAGGACAAGAAAGAGGAAGACGAGAAGAGGGTTCAGTAGGGTGTGTGTGTGTGAGTAAGTGTGTGTGTGTGTGTGCCGGTGTGTGTGTGAGCGGTGTGGTAGGGGAGCGACCTGATTTCCGGTCGGTCAGCGGCGAGATCGGGCAATGGCGCCGAAAGTGGGGAGGGCGAGATGTCGACGAGAGGTATTTTTTAATTGTTGCTAGCATCATTTGGTGTCAAGCAGTACAGATACTATATAGGTCAGAGGTGTATACTAAAAACATGCTGTCGGAACTGCATCATTAACACCCCCCCCCCCCCCCTCCCCCCACCTGCACACACCCCTTGTGCGTGCATGCAGCCACTGATACTGTTTACAGTACTGGTGTCCAAATGCACAAAAGATTAACCCTGTGGCTGTCTGTAGTGGTTTTTGTCGTGATGGTTCTCACAGGAGTCATCGCGACAAAAACGGATACCTATGGCTACAGGGTAAACCCATTTAGCCTCAGGACCCTGCAGCAGATGTATTGACCATGATAAATCAAGGGTAGTGCCAGGTTAGCTTGGTGCCTTAAGGCACCAAGCTAATCTGGCAGTACCCTTGAATTATCATAATCAATTGATCCACAGCAGCTGGTACATAGTCGTTAGGCAACACCTCCAAAATTTTAGAAATGGGATCTTGGGACTATAAGGGTTAACCAAACTGCAAATGAAAGAGGGAGAAACTGTTACTATGCCATGAGTATGAAAGTATATTTTTAGTCATCTGTAAACTCACTGGTTTGTGGTATTGTAAAATTAATTAAATGTGCAATCCAGACCAAAAAGGTGACTGCCAAGCATGTAATATGCAAAGAAGTACCCAACGGGAAAAGAAACACGCTTAGAAAAGACGGGTACAACACAATTTATTAATATTTCGGGTAAATACCCTTTGTCAAAATAGACAAACAAACAAACAGAGAGATTAGCCGCTACTTATCTTCATTGGCAGAAGGAATGTGGCAACTGAAGGAGGTGACGTAAAATAAAAGAGAAGGAAGAACAAAAGTGCGGAAAAAGTAAAACTGACGTCAACGAAAAATCATAAGAGAGAGACTCGGAGAGAACCTGAACACGAGAGACAAGAGTGTTTGCAAGCACGTGCAGGAGCGAGCAAAAGTAAATGCGTGTAGGTGAGGCCAGAGAAAGAGAGAGAGACAGCGAGACGGAGAGATTGAAAGAGAGAGAGAACGAACGGGGAGTACCCTTGGGCACGAAGTAGGCTGAGTGTCTAATACACAAAGCCTGCTAAACACCAACCCGAAGGCAAACTTTATATCACCTTCAAGTTGAGGACTACCTCGGGGAAAAATGGGAGGACCCCCGGAAAAAAACCCCATCATTTAGCACGGTACACAAGTAATAAGTCATAGAAACAAAGCAAATAATCAAATTCAGTAAGAAATATTGGTATAAGTGGAGAGTAGGTAGTTGTGAAACCGTCTTCAAGGGTAACTAAAAAAATAAAATTAAAAAAAAAAAAATTATAAGGGGGGGGGGGGAGAGAGAAGGGGGCGGGGGGAAGGAGGAAGGGGAAGAAGGAAAAAGCGTAAAGAGAGAAAGAGGGCTAGAGAAAAGTGTTGAGGGGGGTGGGGGGAGGGGGGGGGGAAGAGGGAGAGAGAGAGAGGAAAAATAACAAATGTGGGGGGGGGGGGGGGGGGGGCGGAAGACAACCAGCCAAAGTCACCAGCCCCACCCAACATGCACCCACCAGCCCACAGAAAAACACACAGGCACGCAACAAGACGACCACATACATCCCCAAGTGATGCACACGATCGCCCCACCCCAAAACCGCATATCACTCCGTGGGCCGGAGACCGGGCGCCCAACAGGGAAGGGCAAAGGATCCAACTAAACGTTCGGCCAGCGCTGAGAAAGTCCCCAAGGGATGTGTACATATCAACCAACGCCAGCCTCACCTATCTGGTTAGTGAGTAGTAAAACAGAAGCGACACAGTGAGGTAAAGGTACAGTTTGCAGACACAAGCAAGGTAAAAAAAGTTAATCTTTCATATTCATCCCGAGTGGCGCCACAGTGCCCAGTTTATTAATCAGAAATTTTTCACGGTCTTTCCTGGCCCAGACATTACTGGCTTGCATAAGCCAGAGGCCTTTAACCCGAATGTCCGAGATGGAGTGGTCGGCCTGATTAAAATGTCGTTCCGACCGGTCTGTTGTATTGGTACTTGACAGACTGAAGATGTTCTTTGAAACGGTCGTTGATGGTTCTTTCCGTCTCTCCAACATAGAGTTGGCCGCATTCATACAGGAGATGACATAAATCACGTTGGTGGTTTGACACGTGAAATATCTGTCTATGTTGAATTTGTAACATGGACCATTCACCATGGTGGAAGGGCAAATAAAAGGACACGTCTTGCAATTAGGAACATTGCACGGAGTGGAGCCGGAGGGTCTGGTGGTATGACGAGGCTTGAGAGTAGAGCGAACAAGCATGTCCCGCAAATTAATATCCCTCTTGAAAGCTACTAACGGAGGTTCAGAAAAGATAGCAGCAGATTCTTGACTGGATGACAAAAGACCCCAGTTAGAAAAAAGGATTTTACGAACCGGATTTGTGTGGGGATGGTAGATCATGGTAACAATAGGCCTGTCTCTATCAGCGGTAGGTTTAGTCTGCAGTGTACTCGCGCGACTAAGTTTTTGTACCGTTTGGAGAGATCCTTGAACAACAGTATGTGGGTAATGTCTGTCGATGAAAAATCCAGCCATTTCTTTGGATTGAACATCAAAACCTGATTCTTCGGAACATATTCTTTTTAGCCAAAGAAACTGGGAATATGGGATGCTGTTTTTAGTTTTGGGGTTGTGAGAAGATCTGTAGTCGAGGTAGGAATGTGAGTCGGTAGGTTTGTAATGTATTGAAGTTTTCAACATTCTGCAGTCAATCCTGATGTTCATGTCCAGAAAGTCGACTGAAGTAGCTGATATAGTGTATGTGAACTTGATGGATGGGTGGAAGTCCTGCACGAAGTGAATGAAGTCTAAAAGTGCAGCTTGGGTCATGTGTGTAGCTCCTCAACCGTCATCGATGTAGCGTTTATACATCTCAGGGACAGGCCCGGTGTATTCCTGAAGTATTTGTTGCTCAAGGAAACCCATGAAAAGGCAAGCATAGCTGGGTCCCATTTTTGTGCCCATCGCTATGCCACTGCACTGAGCGAAGGTGACGCCATCAAAGGTGAAACTGTTAAGAGAGAGAACCAATTCAGCCAGACGTAGAAGTGTATGAGTAGGAGGTTGTTTATGACTTCTTTGGTTGAGGAAGTATGCAAGAGCATTGAGGCCGTCATTGTGCGGTATAACAGTATATAATGAAGTGACATCAAGGGAAAACAACAGTTCTGGTTGTCTTCCGCCCCCCCCCCCCCCCTTTTTTTTTTTTTCTCTCTCTCTCCCTCTTTCTCTCCCCCCCCCCCCCCACCCCCCTCAACACTGCTCTCTAGCCCTCTTTCTCTCTTTACGCTTTTTCCTTCTTCCCCTTCCTCCTTCCCCCCCCCCCCCCCCCCCGCCCCCTCTCTCTCTCTCTCTCTCTCCCCCCCCCCCCCCCCCATTATAAATTTAAAAAAAAAAAAAATATTTATTTTTTTTTTTTAGTTACCCTTGAAGACGGTTTCACAACTACCTACTCTCCACTTATACCAATATTCTCTTACTGAATTTGATTATTTCTCTCTCTCTTTCTCTCTCTCCGTCTCGCTGTCTCTCTCTCTTTCTCTGGCCTCACCCGCACTTTTGTTCTTCCTTCTCTTTTATTTTACGTCACCTCCTTCAGTTGCCACATTCCTTCTGCCAATGAAGATAAGTAGCGGCTAATCTCTCTGTTTGTTTGTTTGTCTATTTTGTCAAAGGGTATTTACCCGAAATATTAATAAATTGTGTTGTACCCGTCTTTTCTAAGCGTGTTTCTTTCTCCGTTGGGTACTTCTAATCAAATGTGGCCATGAAAAAAATACATTACTGTTGAAAAGATAAAATTTAACTCAACAGTTTCATCACTTGACCTTTAGAGATGTTCGCCATTTTGTGTTTAAAATCACATTATCACTTATGTGTACATGTAATTAAATATGCTTTCTTCTATTTACTCAATGAACCTTGCTTTTACCACAGGACCAAGTGCCTATTATGGATGTAAAACAGAACAAACAGGTTGCAGAAAATAAGGTAGGGTTCTTTTCAAGCTGTTCTCACGCCTTGTGTAATGAGTAAAAACAACCAGAGTGGTAGCGAATTTAGAGAGACAATCATTGTGTGGCAAGCCTTGTTTGACTAATGTTGTAGTAAACATTTAGGAAACATTTCATTAGTACATTCAGTCTTGGCACAGTACAACACTCAAAAGAATAGAGAATGACCATACTAGCTCAAGAAGTTTGCCAGGATAGTTTGGCAACTCTAGGCACCAAGCTATTATGGCACCACCCTTGAACTATCATGGTTCATCTGTATCCTGATCATATTTTGTTGATTTGAACATTAGGTCTAAATTTGTTGAAATGCCAACAGCTGAAACAAATTCCCCCTTTTTTTCATGTTTGAAAATGTATGAGAAGAAAATGAGTTCAACAGGTGTCAACGGTAATTGAACTGAATAAACTTTATTGTCCATTAAACATGCATAAATCGAAAATGTCCTTTGGTTAACAGAAACATAAATGCACAAGTGAGACATAATAACTTAATTAAGATAATATATTTATTCATACTGTAGATAGATCTGGCAGTTGTGATCACACACACACACGCATGTATCACACTGGTAGCACATTGTGCAAGAATAGCTCCTACAGGCACCACATTTTAAAAACGAATAAGCAAGCAGACTCATGCATAAAAATATCACCACTGTAGTATCAGTTATTACTGATTAATTTGGACAGGCTTCCTTGACCCATTACATTCTGAGGCTGATTTTGTAAAATTTGCTTATTGTCCTATGAAGGCTACATTACAGATTAGGAGATAGATCAACTGTTTTAGTTCAAGGGTGGTGCCAGAATAGCTTGGCGTCTGAGGCGCGAAGCTATTCTGGCACCACCCTTGAACTATCATAGTCAAATTAATTTCAAGTAGTAGTGTATCAGGATGAAAGGGTTAACTAAATCCAAGAAGTAAACTGTGCATATATGTCATTGTTTAACCCATTACATCCTGAGGCTGTGTTTTGTAAAAGTTGTTTATTGTCATATGAAGGCTACATGACAGATCAGGAGATAGATCAACCATTTTAGTTCAAGGGTGGTGCCAGAATAGCTTGGCGCCTGAGGTGCGAAGCTATTCTGGCACACCCTTGAACTATCATGATCAAATTTATTTCAAGCCAGAGTGTATCACGATGAAAAGGGTTACAAGTCGGTATGCATTATATCACAGACCAGCTTGATCACAGACATACGAGCACAAAGAAACTACACGTATTTACAAGTTGAGTACGTTCACAGCTGATGATCTATTGAAACAGAGTGTGATCATATTTGATGGTGGATCTTTTGATTTTGTGAATTTACAGTATTCCAAGGAGACACAGAAAGAACACAGTTGTAAGGAGGAACGAGAACTTGGGGCTCTAGACACAACTCTGAGGTATCAGAACTTGCACTTATTCTTTCAAAACTCAGTGTGTGTGTGTGTGCCTACCAGATTTCAGCAGTTGCCTTTTTAGTTTGGGTGGAGGTTGTTGCCTGTCTACTTGTCATGATTGTACAAGATTTTCTTCTTTTTTTTTCAGTGATGAAAGCAAGAAAGCTTTCAAAGACTGGAAAGACTATGATGATTCGCTCAACATGTTTTGTGAGCTTGACGGTAAGTTCTATGATACGCTACCAGATACGTAAAGACAGCTGTTACCTATCTATCAATTTTTTCTGTTTGTTTTATTTTTTGCATTCACCAAACTATACATTTTTTTGGGGGGTTGTTGGCTACAGCAAATGTTGCACAGTAAAAGCCGAATATAACAAGTTCGCAGGAGACCAATATTTGGGGGTTATAATTGAAATTTCTTATAAATGAAGCATCAGGCTTTTTAATATCATGATTTGACATATCGACAAAGGTTTTGTTTTACCCTGAGTGCATTCATTTATAGGAGCAGTTTAATCATTCAATTAGAGTAGTTTGCAATCACCTTAAGAAATTTGTTTTTGTTATTAGTAGTGGGGGGGGGGGGGGCAGTCAAATCCGCTACTCTCCAAATTGCTGTACATCCTGTATGCTGTACAGTGTGAGTGCAAGTCATATTTGCTTCAATAATGAAAGGTCGTCTGTCCGTGGTAAACTTTAATGTTGGCATTTTCTTGGAGACTATTAAAGCCACAGTCTTCAAACTTGGCACAAGGATACTTTGTGGCAAGATGGGATCAGGTCAAAATTTGCCATATTTTGGCATTTATTTTTTCTCAAATACTATTCACAGCTTCAAACCCAAATGTGGTAAAAAAATAACTGATGGTAAGACCTTTCTATGCATACTAATTTGATTCACTACTCATAAAGGTCAAGAGTCATGTGAGTTTGACAAAGGTGATAAATGTGTACATTTTGAGAAAACATGGAAAAAATGCCAACCATTTCCATATGTTATATAGTTAGAACACTTAAATGCTTGCTTATTTCAGTGACCTGATGGAAGGTCAAGGTCACAAGGTCATTATGTTGATCGGTCATACGTGTGAGCCTTGTGGGCTTTACTGTTCTTGTTGCCTTTTCACTGGCTTGATTTTTGTTTCACAATTACTGCATCAGATGTTATAAGTGAAGTTTTGGATGCTTAAAATAAAATTCTACAAATGTTTGCATTAAGGCTAACCAGAAAATGAAATGGGGCATGAGCCTCTTACGTCAGAGTTTTGTTGTTGTTGATGTTTTGGTGTGAATTTGTGTTCACTCCCTATTCAACCTGAGACTCCTTTTTGGTGATGTGGTTTTTGGTGGTGTGGATGTGACTTGCTTTTCACTTGATTAATGATTTTATTTTTGTTTCACAATTATTCTCGTTATTAACACATTTCTGACTGCAAATGAAAAATTCTCATTCACATGAGTTTCTTCCCATCGCCCATAAATGAGAAAACTTCATCACATGTGCTTTCGCTTTCACTTCTTTATGAGCAGAGTTAGCTATCCTAGCAGGTGTTAACAGAAAGAGAAAACATTAGTCTCCATTCCTTTGGGGTCATTCTGTGTTTCGCAAGTCAAGATGGCAACAACCTGTGATTTTCATGGCAAAAGACGTGGCTGCATGATCAGATCATGGTGAACAAAGGTGGTGATAAAACATAGAGGAGAGCAATGAAGCAGACAGTGATTCTATAGACTTTCATGCATATTTTCATAAACGTTTTGGGGGAAATTAGGAAGCATTCACATATGCACAATATGTCCAAACTCTTTAAAATCCACTCACATATAACATTACACAGGCCGTGACCCTTTTTCAGTCATGCAGAAGTTAAAATTGTTTGGACCAGGAAAATATCAGAAAGGTATTCATTTTACCACATATGTTAGATTACTCCTTTTTTGTAGTATGATTATAAGGCCCACTGAGAACAATGATAAAGGAAATACAGTGGACTGTAAATCTTTATTGCCTGGAGCAGTTTGCTTTCACTCTTAAACAACCAGAACTAAATGACTTCCATTCTATAGAATGGAAGTCATTTAGTTTTGGGAGTTTAAAAAAGGTACTGTTGTCTGGCCCACGAAACTGAAATTGTCTGCCTTCTGTATGTTACGTTTCATTTGAATTCCATACAGTATGCTGACAGAAGTCAGACGAAACCCATTGTAAATTCCCATTTTGAATTGGTCACTGTGTCAGCCTCCACCTGGTCGGTAGAGCCCAGCTTGTTCATGTTCCTACACAAATAATTCTACAAGCTTACAAAAAAAAAAAAAAAGAAGACAGGGAAACAAGCACAAAAAAAGATAATTTATTGTACAAATGTACAGTTCGTATGTCTCACCAACAACCAAAGTTGCTGCCACTGATAACAGCCAATCTTTGTAAAAAAACAACAAACAAGAATAACAAGCACTTGTCTATGCAGGAACTGCACGTGAAAGTGTGAAATTATGAGACAGTAATGCGAAATTATGAGACAGTAACGTTCTATGCAAGACACATGGAAAATCAGTATCAGAATACATAGCCAGTTTTAAGCAGGCAAATTAAAACACGCAAATTCTGTGGAAAATGGAGCATTCTCCTGTTTACTTTGCTGCTTATTATGTAACATTTTATTATAAGCAAAGAAAACAGCACTGCGGGGAAGGAATATTTTTTGGGTTACTGTTATATCTGACCTTGTTTTAAGTGGCTTACCGGTAATTTTACAAAGACAAAGAACAAATTTGGCCGGGACCTATGCAAAAAACAAAGAACAAATATGTCTGGGGACCTCCACAAAAGCTTTGATATATGCGACTTTTGTTATATCCAACCTTGTCATAAGAAAAGTTGACCATAATATGATCTCAGACACTCACCTTGCAAGCATCTGTTGCCACACAAAAGCTTCTTTGTTCAACCCTACTCCTGTTCACACCCACCATGGCTAAGTTGCTTTTCTGATGTCTTCTGTGTGTGCGTCTCCTAACCCTTATCATTCGAAATACACCAGTGTGTGAAATAACTTCGTTTGACTAAAATAGTTCAAGGGTAGTGCCAGAATAGCTTGGCGCCTCTAGGCGCCAAGCAATTCTGCCACCACCCTTGAACTAAAACCATTGGTCTATATCCTTATCTGTAAGTACTATAATGCATATGGTAGTGTACAAATTTGAAGCTTTTAGCCTCAGTATGATATGGGTAAATATTCTGGTTTACAGTACATTGTGTCGGCTTTATCATCCTCACACATTACATATATAAGCCAAGGAGCTGAATGTCTTATTCTGAATCAGCTATGCACTGCGTACATGCTGCAGGAGATTTATTGGCTTTCATGGTGAATCCATCACTCACTTGACATGTCCAGCTAATTATTTCCTTAAGATGTCTTAACTCATTCAGCCCCACGTCCGTATTTCCCAAATTTGGGAGGCGTCATCTAGCAACTATGCACCAGTTGCAGGAGATAGGCCGACCATGATAATGCAGGGGTAGTGCCAGATTTGCTTGGCGCCAACAGGCACTACCCTTGAATTATCATGGTCGACCCATCTCCTGCTGTAGGGCATCAGGGCTGAATAGGTTAATGTTACATTTTGCATCTATAGGTGGTGCTTATGTACCGAACACATTAAGATCAAATTGCAAAGTTCCCAAATTTAAGTATTGTCTATTGAAAACA
>BTPG01000004.1:119111416-119203916 GCA_036245525.1 Semisulcospira habei | reverse complement strand
GAAGACATCCCTCGACATGACGTGCTGATGCTGATCGGTGACTTCAACGCTAAGGTCGGCTGCGACAATGAAGACAGAAAGAGGACCATGGGACGACATGGAGCGGGTGTGATCAACGACAACGGGGAGAGGCTGGTCAATTTCTGCGAGGAGAATGACTTAGTCATAGGAGGGACCCTGTTTGCGCATAGGGAGATCCACAAACTCACATGGAAATCACCAGACGGCAAGACCCAGAACCAGATCGACCACATCATCATTAATGGTCGCTGGAGGCACTCTCTGCAGGATGTGCGAGTGATGCGACATGCTGACATTGGCAGCGACCATAGTCTTCTGGTGGGGAAGGTGACATTGAAGCTTAGGAAAGTAAAGATAGGAGACACCAGAAATCGGCGCTACGACGTGGCCAAGTTGAAAGACCCAAAAGTGAAAGAAGAGTTTAGGTTGGCCCTCAGGAATAGATTTAGTGTTTTGGAAGATGAGACAGCGCTGACTATTGAAGATTTCAACAGAGCCATGAAGGAAACAGGAGGGGAAGTTTTAGGATACAGAAAGAGCAGGAAGACAGAGTGGATCTCAGAAGACACGTGGGCTCGCATAGAAGAGAGAAGACAGATCAAGAAGAAACTTTTGGATACCAAATCACCAAGACTGAAGGAAAGAATATCAAGAGAATACAGAGAGAAAGATCAAGCGGTGAAGACATCAGCGAGAAGAGACAAGAGAATGTACACAGAAAGGCTGGCAGAAGAAGCGGAGGCAGCTGCAAAACAGAGAGACATGAAGACAGTGTACCAGAACACCAAGAAGCTGAAGGGCGATTACGGGCAACACCACGACCTTCCAGTGAGAGCTGAAGATGGAACTCATGTCACAGTAGAGGAAGAGAAGCTGAAGAGATGGAAGCAACACTTCGAGTCCATCCTGAACCGCTCAGACCCACCAACCCTCACTGACATTCCTGAAGCGGAGGAGGACCTGGACATTAACCTCGGCAACATTACTATTGCGGAAGTCAAGCAGGCCATTCAAAAGCTGAAGAACGGGAAGGCACCTGGCGATGACGGAGTGTGCCCCGAGATGCTGAAAGTAGAAGATACGGTAACGCCGCAGCTTCTTTGTCAGATTTTTCAAAAGATCTGGGACACTGAGGAAGCGCCGAGCGATTGGAAGACCGGCACCATCGTCAAACTTCCGAAGAAAGGAGACCTGGGGAACTGTAACAACTGGCGAGGCATCACCTTACTATCCCTCACCAGCAAGATCTTCAGCCGCATTCTCCTTGAACGCATTACGACAGCAGTGAATGGCATCCTTCGCCGGGAGCAGGCAGGTTTTAGGAAAGGCAAGTCCTGCATTGACCATATTTTCGTACTGAGACAGATCCTTGAGCAGTCTAACGAATGGAATGGATCCCTCTATGTGGTCTTTGTAGACTTTGAGAAGGCCTTCGACAGTCTGCATCGAGACTCCCTTTGGAAAATCCTGCGATACTATGGAATCCCCCAGAAACTTGTCAACGTCATCAGGTCCCTGTACAAGAATTTTGAGTGCAGAGTCGTCCACAACAACCAGCTCACCGAACCGTTTAAGGTGGAAACCGGAGTGAAACAAGGATGTATTCTTTCGCCAATCCTATTCTCAATGGCAATTGATTGGATCATGCGCCGCACCACAGAGGGAAGGAGGCAGGGAATTCAGTGGACGCTGACCTCAATGCTGGATGACCTCGACTACGCCGATGATATCGGGCTGCTGGCAAGCAGAAACCAGGACATGCAACAGAAGACACAACAGTTGACACAGTCAGCAAGCTCCATAGGTCTCGGGGTCAACATTAGGAAGACTCAAGTCATGAGGAAGAACACAATAGTGGGTGACCCAATCACCATCAATGACCAACCTCTGCAAGAGGTGGACGAGTTCACGTACCTGGGCAGCAAGGTTACCACAGATGGAGACTGCACAAGGGAGATCACCACAAGAATCAGCAAAGCCAACCAAGCCTTCGCAATGCTGAAACCCATCTGGAGGACCACAAGCCTGAGCATCCACACCAAGCTCCGTATTTTTAAGAGCAACGTGCTGAGTGTCCTTCTATATGGGTCAGAATGCTGGAAATCCACTACCGCTACGGAACGCAAGCTGGATGTCTTCCAGAACAAGTGCCTGCGACGGATCATGAAGGTCTTCTGGCCAAACATGATTACAAACGAGGAACTACGGAAGAGAGCAGGCGCAGACAGCATCGCTGAAACCATCGCCACACGGAGATGGAGATGGCTAGGCCACGTTTGCAGAATGTCACCTGACTCATTACCAAGGGTGGCACTGAGATGGACACCACAGGGGAAGAGAAACCGTGGGCGACCAAAGGAGACGTGGCGCCGAACCGTGGAGCGAGAGCTCAAGAACAGAGGCCTTACTCTGCAAACAGCACCCAAAATAGCAGCTGACAGACAAAAGTGGCGCTCCCTTGCCGTCGCCTCAAGCACCAGACGGCGCAGAGAGGACTGAATGAATGAATAGATTTAGCAACGGCAAGTTTATAAAATGACGATTTTTATTATGTCAAAACTTTAACTGCTGAGAAATCAAGTATCATCCTCCTCATCTTGTTGAAGAGTGTCAGGGCAGAATGTCGCCAGGCACCAAGCTATTCTGGATTCACCCATGAACGTTCTTGGTTGATCTATCTCTTGTTGAAGAGTGCAATATCCGGGCAGGGCCGAATGGGACTGAAAGTGAAAGAGCTGTGTTCTTTGTGTGTAGATGAACATTCAACTGATCTCCATTACGTGGACCTGCTGTTAAACCCAGAGCGTTACACTGGCTACAAAGGGGCATCACCACATCGCATCTGGCGATCTGTCTATGAGGAAAACTGCTTCAAGTAAGGGATTAACTGTGTTACGATTGTGGTTGTGTTGTTTTGTGAGAGCATGCATGTGTTAATCGTAGGAAACGATCCGATATTTATTTGAGATATCATGGTTACGAATCACGTACCTTTTCAGTGGGATTCTCTGTTGTTCGCGCGGATAGCAGAATTGGTTTTGTTGTGATACGCTAGGTTTAGTCTGGAAGCTTCTAGCGAAGTCACACGGAGAATAGCGGTCGTAGAGCTGCTCTATTTTTAGTCATAGTTGTTTTCTGTGAGCGTGAAATTAGCGGCCGTTCTTGGCGTGTTATGAAAGGTCGTGAATAGTCTCCCATACTTTTATGTGACGTCATTATACATTGGGATTTGGGGTTAAAATGAGCATTCGGATTTTTGTAGACTATTGTAGTTATTCTATAAAGTTCTTCTTTTATTAATATTTATGAGTTTCAGTTACGTGTTCCGTTCTGATTGTTTGCGTTGTGTGATTTCGTTAGATTATTTTGGAAAGTTGTTCGACTATAAAAGTTGGTGCTAGGCAGCACGTGGGTACATTGTCATGCATTGTCAGTTGTAGGGACACACAGTTTATCATGGGTACGTGGCCCGTATAGGGTGTACGTTATGAGAGACGCAGCGTAACGGTGGTGTACGTTGTATGAGAAACATTGTATTGGCAGTGTTGACATTTGTATCGTTACATTTTTGTGTAATGTTCTGTGCATCTACTGTGGGAAATCAGGGTATTTACCCGACCACATAAATAGTAGCACACCTTCATGTTTGTGTATGTATGTTTCTCCTGCCTACTTCCTAAGTTCCGGAGAAAGACATGGGTTATATAAGAGACCTGATCCATTCTTTTTGAGGATGGAAATGATCATCTTATTCTATACCTGCGTATTTTTCTGTGGGCTGGCGATTGGGTGCCTGATAGGTGGGGGCAGGGGATCTAACTGTTGTCTGTCCAGCGCTGTGATTCCCCTTGGTTTGCATACAATTCTGCCAGCGCTAGCCTCACCTATCTGGTTTGTGAGTGTTGACATTTGCATTGGAGACATTGTATCAGTGTTAGTGCATTTGGGAATGCATTATGTGGAGATCGCATTGCTGAAATAAAGTATTGTTGGAACTGTTACTCCAGTATTGTCTGTGACAGGTTGCAGCTGAATGAAGTTTATTTAAAAAGAACCTTACGTGCGTGTGTCTGGTGTGATATCATACTACGACTATGACTCAACACGTAACATTTTGGCACCTCCGACGGGACCTCTTCAGTTGGCTCAGTGGAAAGGGTAGTCGGAGAAAACAGCCAGCAGTAAAATGCAGAGATGGCGACATCGGAATTGGAGACATTCCTAGAAAGGAATGTGGACTCGAAGGAGCTCAACTCCTCGAGTTTGTAAAGGAGAGAGAGAAGGAGAGATTAGAGAGAGAAAAGGAGAGACTGGAGAAAGAAGAAAAGAAACGAGAGAGAGAATAAAAGGAGAGACTGGAGAGAGAGGAGAAAGAAGAAAAGAGACGAGAGAGAGAAGAAAAGGAGAGATTGGAGGGAGAAGAAAGAGCCAAAGAGCGTGAAATCAGGAAACTCGAAAATCAACGAGAAGAGGCAGAGAAACAGCGAGAAGAGGCAGAGAAACAGCGAGAAGAGGCAGAGAAACAGCGAAGAGAGGCAGAGAAACAACAAGAAGAGGAGCAAGAAGAGGCAGAGGCAACGTCAACACGAAATTCATCTAAAGCAGATGGAGATAGAAGCACAGAGCCAGAGAGCTACTGAAGCAACAACCTTAGCCAGCAGAGAGCAAACAGCCCGTGCGCCAAAGCTACCACTTTTCGCAGAAAATTCAGATAAGATGGACACTTATCTGGAGCGATTCGAGCGCTTCGCAAGCAGCAATAACTGGAGACAAGAGACTTGGGCTATCAAGCTGAGTGCACTTTTAACTGGCAAAGCACTTGAATTTTACACCCGCTTGCCAAGAGAAGAAGCTGAAGATTATATGCAGTTGAAAGCCGCCCTGCTGAGACAGTACAACTTCACTGAAGAGGGTTACAGGCGACGATTTCGGAACTGCAAGCCTGAAGAAGGAGAAACACCCGGCCTATTCATTGAGAGAATCAGGAGCTATCTGGAGAAATGGATAGAGCTGGCTGGTTTAAACAAAGAGTACCAGGACCTGTGTGACCTCATCATCAAAGAACAAGTCCTCAACGCATGTTTTAAGGACCTGGCCGCCCACCTCAGGGAGCAAAAAGACCAGTCCCTAAAAGCCCTGGCCGACTTCACTCAAAGATACCTTGACGCCCACAACATGAAGTTTGGGCCCAGTAAGCCGCAGCATGTGACTGCACCAGCAGAGGAAATCCACAATGTCAGAGACATCCCGAAATACAAGCCGGTGGAGAACCTGACATGTTTTCTCTGTGGAAAGAAAGGTCACAAGGTCCTTCTAAAGATGTTCCCCGAGGCGACAACATCAGAAGATCCAACCAAGATCGCAGGATAGCAGGCAGAAGCAGTACTACGTCTCATCACAGAGCCTTCGCTGTACTAGCCAATGATGTGACGTCATCCAGTGACTTTGAGTCTGGAGAAACGCGAGTGACACCGGAGCTGATTGAATCTTTCAGAAAGAATGGACGCAACCCAGTAGGAGATGGGGCTACATTCTTACCAGTCTCAAACATTGTGCTGCCTGAGAATGAAGTGCCGAACATGCCGGTGGTGCCAGATTCGTCGGAAACACACCAGTGAGAGTGCTGAGAGATACCGGTTGTAGTTGCATCATCATGAGAGAGGACCTAGTAACTGAAGACCAGAAGCTACAGGAGTGGACCACCCTCATTTTTTTGGCTGACGGAACTATGAGGATTATCCCCCTTGCTAATGTCAGCGTCGACACCCCGTACCTGAGAGGAGAGGTGAAGGTGCTATACGTAAAGACCCTTGTCTACGATCTTATCATCGGAAACATGGATGGTGCCAGAAACGCAGACGATCCAGATCCAGAGTGGAGACCTGAAACGTGCTGTTACCACAAGAAGTCAAGACAGACCACAACTCGCGGCATCGGTGCGTCTTGCTGATGACGAAAGACTAGACGACGAGAACCTGTTTGACCTTACTGAACACCGCCACAAGGAGGATGTAGAAGACATCCAGTTCGGTCATAATCTGACCCAGACTCGACGAGAAGAACTGTGCGTCCTGACTAAGAGTTCAAGCATCAGTTTACACCTGACCCAGGGACAACAGACACCGTCCAGCACGAGGTTGGTTTGGCATCGAACGAGTCAGTTCGCGACGAGTCATGTCGTCTGCTTCACAACACGAGAGAAGGACTGAGGGAGAATGTTGGGGAGACGCCGGACGTGGGAGTCGTCAGAGATTCCAGATCACCAGTGCTCGTCATGCTGAGACCAGAGAGATCTAATTTGGTGTGTATGGACTATCATACCTTCCATAAACCAACCGTGTTTGCCCCAGGACCAGTAACCCTTGAAGTGTGTGAACTGTGAACTGTACCCCATGATTTGGAGATGTTCCAGAAGTGAACTTTGACATTAATTATTAGTTTAACTAAGGGTTCGCAGAACTTTGGAGCAGACTACCTGAGCAGAGCAGTTTAAATGAACATTTCTGTGTCCATAACAGTTTGAAGAAACATTAATTTTTCTCTAAAATGTATTTTTTCGAAAAATACTTACCGATGACATGACTGTCTGGAAATAGTCTACTTGCTTACCAATTTTAGCCTAAGACCCAAAGGGTCCCCCCACGAGGCTCTCGGGGATCCCTAACAGGGACGAGAGTAGCCTCCCCTACCCATCCGGTCACGTGCCCGGTGGTGTCTCCTTTAGCCAGTTGTCTACGGAGTTACCAGCGGCAAGCGGGGAGGAGGGAGGGACCTCCGAGTCATGTCATCGGTAAGTATTTTTCGAAAAAATACATTTTAGAGAAAAATTAATTTGTTTCCTCAAAACACATTACCGATGACATGACTGTCTGGAAGAATGCCAAAAAGGAGGAGGGTGCCGCAGAATCCCTTTCTGAAACCTCATTAGGGACGAGGATGGCCCGTCACTCCTGATTACACACTCCCGACAATTTTAGCGAAGTGCATACCTAAGGCGCCAGGGACGCCTGGAGGGAGTGCTGTGCCGCCGAGATGTCGCCCACCAGAGAGAGGTTGTCGCGCTGGGCCGTCAGGTCGCGGAGGTAGAAGCGGGCAAAGGTGGTTTCGGCCCGCCATCCCACTGCAGCCACAATGTCCTTAACCGCGCAGTTGCGGTCGAAGGCGAGACTTGCGGCCATAGCGCGAACTTCATGGGCGCGTATCCTGAGGGCCTCGGCTCCCTGTGGGGAGAGGTCGCAATAGGCGGACCGTATTACCCAGCGGAGCCAGGAGGAGATCGTTTGGGCAGAGATGTCAGTTCTGCCGGCGGTCAGAGGCAAAAAGAGACGAGTCCGTCCCCTCCGTACGGACTTGGCGCGACGCAGGTAGATACGGAGTGCACGCACCGGATCTTGCTGCCGAGTCTCCCGAGGGAGGTCGGGCCCCTTAAGCGGGCGAATAACGATGACCTGAGGCGCCGTCAAGGGAGATCGAGTCTTAGCGAGAAAGGACGGATCCGGGAGAAGCTGAACGGAGCCATCCACCCGGAACTGCAGGCAGGAAGGGCGAGACGAGAGCGCGTGGAGCTCGCTGACGCAGGCTGCCGTGGCGAGGGCCACCAGGAAGCAGGTCTTCCGAGTCACGTCCGCGAAGCTGGCCCGATGGAGCGGTTCAAAACGGTCCGAATTCAGCCAGGTGAGGACCCAGGGCAGATCCCAGCGTGGAACGAGGGAGCGGGAAACCGGACGCTGCAAGCCGAAATGCGCCATAAGGTCGGCCAGGTCCTTGCAGGCACCAGGGTCGGGACGGCCGAGGTGACGGTAGGTGTCGGCAATCATGGAGAGATAGCCACGGATCGTGATGGGAGCCAAACCTTGGTCATGGAAGAGCCAAAGGAAGAAGTCCGCGAGCTGAGGGGTCGTCAGATCAACGGGGGAGAGACGACGGTCAGAGCACCAGGCACGAAGCACTCGCCACTTTCCTTCGTAGACACGTCTGGTGGAAGGTCTGCGGGCTGAAGCGATAGCGTCCACTGCCGCACTCGAGAAGCCTCTAGCGGAGAGGGCGTGCCGCACAATCGCCAGGCGTGTAGGAGAAGTCGCTCGGGGCAGGGGTGGAAGAGCGGCTGGCGGGGCTGCTTGAGCATCGTGCGAGGGGTGGGAAGTGGAAGGGGCGGATCCGTGGCGAGACTGAGCAGGTCGGTGGTCCAAGATCTGTCCCAGGAGAACGGGGCCACCAGGAGAAGGACTGCGTTGCACCCCCGGAGCTTGAGCAGGACTTTGGGGACCAGGACCGTTGGAGGGTAGGCGTAGGCAACTAGTCCGTCCCAAGAGATCGAGAGCGCATCGACCGCCCAGGCCAGCGGGTCGGGAATCGGGGAGACGAAGAGGGGAAGCTGGTGGTTCCACCTGGTGGCGAAGAGGTCGACAAGGGGAGTCTCCCAACGCTCGCAGATCAGGCGAAAGATGTCCCGGCGCAGGGTCCATTCTGTGTGAAGAAGCTGGCCCCGCCGAGAGAGGGAGTCTGCCAAAACGTTCAGGTGACCTGGAATGTGACGGGCTCGTAGGGAGATGCCGTGGTCCTCGCACCAGCGAAGGAGTCGGTAGAGAAGGATGCAGAGGTCGGGCGAGCGGGTCCCTCCCTGCTTCTGTATGTAAGCGACGACCGTGGAGTTGTCGGAGAGGACAAGGAGGTCCTGTGTCCGAAGATCGGGTTCCCAAGCGCGGAGGGCCTGCCAAACTGCATTCAGCTCCAGCCAGTTGATGTGCCGCGAAGCTAGGTCCTCGTTCCAGTGGCCGGCCGCATAGCAAAAACTCGGGAGAAGGTGAGCGCCCCACCCGGCGAGACTGGCATCGACGCAGAGAGAGAGACGGGGCAGTGGTGAGGTCAGGGGAATCCCGGAGCCGAGCCAAGAAACGTCGGTCCAGCGAAGCAGATGGGGCCGCAGCATAGGAGGTATCGGCACCAGGGTGGAGAGATCGCCGGAGGACGGTCTCCAGTGGAGGAGAAGATGCAATTGAAGAGGACGAGAGTACAGACGACCGAGGGGAAGGAGATCTGCCGCAGCACTCATCAGGCCGAGGAGTTGGAGCCACACCCTGGCGGGGACAGCCGCTTCCTGAGCTACCAGACGGGCGAGATCGGCGAGTTTCTGGATCCGCGGCTCGGGAAGACGCACTAGGTTGCGGTCGGTCACAAACTCCATCCCCAGGTGCACGAAGTGGCGAGAGGGAGTGAGGTCGGACTTGCCGGCGTTGACCAGGAAGCCGAGGCGAGATAACAGGAGGAGAAGCGCATCCCTGTCCAGGAGAAGAGAGGCCACCGACTGGTTCCGCAGAAGAAGGTCGTCCAAGTAGTTGGAGATCGGGCTGGAAGAAGAACGACGGGCTCTGGCTACCACGGCGTTCATGATCCGCGTAAACACCCACGGACTGAGGTTGAGACCGAAGGGGAGGGCCCGAAACTGGAAAACAGTCCCGTCGATGGCAAAGCGGAGGTACCGGCGGGAGGCAGGATGGATTGGGACGTGCAGGTAGGCATCGGACAGGTCCAGGCTGACAGCGAAATCCATGGGCTGGACGGCCGCACGAAGGGACCTGGCTGTCTCCATCCGGAAGGACGGGGCGGCGATGAACCGATTCAGGGCGGAGAGATCGATGATCGGCCTCCACTTGCCTCCAGGCTTGGGGACGACGAATAGTCGGCTGTAGAAGGCGGGGGAGTCGTGGCAGGCGACGACCTCCGTAGCAGCTTTCTGGAGAAGAGCAGCGACTTCTCCGCGAAGGGCATCGGCCTTGGGCGGGTCTGACGGAATCTCGGTCCACAGGGGGGAGCGCCGAAGCGGGGGCGGGGAACGAAAGGAGATGAGAAGACCGACTGAGACAAGGGAGAGGATCCACGGGTCGTCCGGAAACAGGGAGCGCCAGACGTCTCCGTGCAGAGCGAGCCTCCCGCCGACAGGCGACCCCGAAGCGGTCGGCGGGGGCGGAGGCGAGTAGAAGTCAGGGGGCCCTCCCACGCCCAGGGCGGCGGGCGGGCTTGGGCCAGGCCGGGACGGCAGGTCGGGCAGAACGGGCAGGACGGGCGCGGCCAGGACCGGGCGCACGGGAAGAGGAGAGAGGACGGGAGGCCGAGGCGGAGGCAGGGGCCGTCGCGGAGGGTCTGACGAACCGCAGGGCGCGACCCGAGGCCTTGCGGGTTGGCGGAAAGCGAGACGAGGGGGCGCTGGGCCAACGGTCCTTGTTAGCTTCCTTCAGGGACTGCCAGGAAGGGCCGAAGAGGAGCGGAGCGCCGACCGGGGCCCGGCGTAGCTGGGACTTCACATCACGGGGAAGACCCGGGCAGGACTGGAGCAACACATCACGCCGCATCAAGTCACAGTTGGCGGCCGCTGCCATGGCGTTGACGGACGAATGGTAGGCCGCTCGGTTGGCTGCAACAGCCAAGGTGTGAAGATCCGACAGCAGGGGAGGGGCAGAGGGAAGCCAGGCTGCCTCGATACGGCTAATGAAGGCTTGTGTGAGGAGCTCCAAAAAACCCGAACAAGCGAGGGCGTTACGGACGAGTGAGGCGGTACGTTCTAGGCCGCGAGGCAGGACACGGTTGAGCTGGGAAGAGCCGCCGGCGAGCACCAGCGCAGGCGGATCCACCGGAGGCAGCGAGCACGAGAAGGATTGCGAGTGGCCGGCGTACCAGGACTGCCGAAAGGCGATGTCGACACCGGAAGGCCAGCGGCGGTCAGAGAAAAAGTCCGAGTCGGAAGCGGAATCTCGCTGGAGGTGCGCAGACAGGGCGTCAGCTAGGTCGCGGAAGGCAGGCGGCTGGGGAAGCGACTTGAATTTCTTAACCTGCCGAGCAGCGTCCACAAAGGCGGCCGCTTTCCTCTTCAGCGGTGGGGAAGGTGGGCAGGCATCCGCGGGAAGGCACGCCGCGATCAGACGGGCGGCGTCGTCCAAGGCTCGGAGAGTCTCGCCACGAGGAGAGGACAGGGTAGCTGGAGACGCTGTATCCTCCGCTTGAGAGGGCGAACGGCTGCCGGACCCAAGCAAGGCCGACACGGAGTCCTCGGGCAGCAGGCTTAAGGTCTCTCCATCGATGGCAGGCGATGGCAGCGGGGAAGACCGAAGCACCGTAGGTAAGCCAACGCGCGCAGGCGGTGGAGGAGGAGCCGAGGGGCTACGCTGACGCCGGCGCGGGGAAGTAAGAGGCGAAGGGCGTCGGGAACGATGAGAGCGTCGATCCCGATGAGAACTACTGCGCCGAGAACGAGGCGGAGTCCTGTCGTCACGACGACTCCTACGAGGGGAGTGTGGTGAGGGGCGCCGAGAGGAACAGCGCTGCGGAGAACGGCTGCGCCGACGGGAGGCATAAGAGGAAGTCGAGCGAGAGGACGACGAATGCCGGGGGCTACGTCTCCTATCCACGCGACGAGGGCTAAGCCGACGGTCGACCTCAAGGCGCCTGGAAGAACGGGGACGGTCTCTTCTGTCCCGAGGAGGAGGAAAAGGTGACAACCGTCGCGGTGCCCGGGGCTC
The DNA here is from genome assembly GCA_036245525.1 of Semisulcospira habei. Taxonomy (NCBI): domain Eukaryota; kingdom Metazoa; phylum Mollusca; class Gastropoda; family Semisulcospiridae; genus Semisulcospira; species Semisulcospira habei. Next base: position 119,192,382 of record BTPG01000004.1, on the reverse strand, counting down.
AAGGAGGGGGGCACGTTGCGGACTAGCAGCTGGGGCCGAAAGGCCACGGTGAAGGGTAGAAGGCGACGACGGTCGCGGTGCCCGGGGCTCATGGATGGGGGCACGTAGCCGGCTAGGCGACTCGCCGGAGGAGTCAGCGGGCTTAGGAGGGGGGGCCATAAGGCCAACACGTCTAGTAACAGGCGACCAGGGTCGCGGTGCCCGGGGCTCAAGGAGGGGGGCACAACTAGACGGAGAGGCCGAAAGGCCGACGCGTGTATCGACGAGCGACAAAAGTCGCGGTGCCCGGGGCTCAAGGAGGGGGGCACGGAGCCGGCTTGGCGACTCGCCGGAGGAGTCAGCGGGCTTAGGGGGGGCCACAAGGCCCACGCGTCTACTAACAGGCGACAACAGTCGCGGTGCCCGGGGCTCAAGGAGGGGGGCACCATGCCGGCTTGGCGACACGCCGGAGGAGTCAGCGGGCAAGGGCGGTGCGGACACCGTAGCAGGAATAGTCTTACCAGGCAGACGAGGCGTGCGTTTCTCCACTTCCGAGGAGGGGAGCTTGACTGGGTCCCGGCGTGCTGTGACAGGTCGCTCGCGCCGGTAGAACCTCCAAAGCTCCGACCAACGAACCTCCGGCCACGAAGAGCAGACAGCGCAGGCGAGGTCCAAGGAGCAGCCAGAACACGGAAGACAGACTTCATGCCGGTCACTAGGCCACTGAAAGTCGCCGCATCGGGGACAGGTGCGCACTTGATGACTGCAACACAAACCCAAAGATGAAAGGCGACCGGCGGCGGGAACTAACCCACCTACATAACTTCCGAACCAGGGAAACGAGTGAAGCTCACGACGAAACGCGAGATAGAACCAAAAAGTTCGAGACGAGACCGACGTCCGGCCCAGCCGGGCGAGACGTAGGCGGCGACCGAGACGTTACCTTTCCATGGCGGAGCGCCGAAGCACAAACCACCGTGAGCGATGGAAGCCGAGAAGCAGAAGAAGGCCCCAGGCCCAGCAAACAGCACGAGGCACAGACGAGGGCTAGCCGAGAAGAAGGCGACGCCAGAAGCAGAGACGAGAGGCTAGCGAAGAGAGGCCGGTCGAACCGTACACAGTCTACGAAGGGTCAGAGGCTCAGGTAAACGCGTGCGTACGCTAACAGCGAAGTAGACAACTGGCTAAAGGAGACACCACCGGGCACGTGACCGGATGGGTAGGGGAGGCTACTCTCGTCCCTGTTAGGGATCCCCGAGAGCCTCGTGGGGGGACCCTTTGGGTCTTAGGCTAAAATTGGTAAGCAAGTAGACTATTTCCAGACAGTCATGTCATCGGTAATGTGTTTTGAGGAAACAAATTTCAGTGTCCATGACAGTTTAAAGGGACATGTCTTCGCTCAGGACAGTTTAAAGTAGTTGATTTGATTTCTTTTTGATGTGAAATTCTTTTTATTTATGGTTTTGTGTAGGTTAATACAGCAACAACCGTATTTTTTAGATTTGAGAAGAAATTTTTGTGAAATTTCATTCTAAAGAGGGGGGTAATGTTACGATTGTGGTTGTGTTGTTCTGTGAGAGCATGCATGTGTTAATCGTATGAAACGATCCTATATTTATTTGAGCTGTCATGGTTATGAATCACGTACCTTTTCAGTGGGATTTTCTGTTGTTCGCGCGGATAGCAGATTTGGTTTTGTTGTGATACGCTAGGTTTAGTCTGGAAGCTTCTAGCGAAGTCGCACGGAGAATAGCGGTCGTAGAGCCGCTCTATTTTTAGTCATCGTTTTCTATGAGCGTGAAATTAGCGGCCGTTCTTTGCGTGTTATGAAAGGTCGTCAATGGTCTTCCATACTTTTATGTGACATCATTATACATTGGGATTTGGGGTTGAAATGAGCAGTCGAATTTTTATAGACTATTGTAGTTATTCTAGAAAGTTCTTCTTTTATTAATATTTATGAGTTTCAGTTACGTGTTCCGTTCTGATTGGTTGCGTTGTGTGATTTCGTTAGATTATTCTGGAAAGTTGTTCGACTATAAAAGTTGGTGCTAGGAAGCACGTGGGTACATTGTCATGCATTGTCAGTTGTAGGGATACACAGTTTAACGTAGGTACGTGGCCCATATAGGGTATACATTGTGAGAGATGCAGCGTAACAGTGGTGTACGTTGTATGAGAAACATTGTGTCGGCAGTGTTGACATTTGCAGAGGAGACATTGTATCAGTGTTGGTGCATTTGGGAATGCATTATGTGGAGATCGCATCGCTGAATTAAAGTATTGTTGGAACTGTTACTCCAGTAAGTATTGTCTACAACCTTAAGCCACGTGTGACGGGTTGCAGCTGAATGAAGTTTATTTAAAAAGAACCTTGCGTGCGTGTGTCTGGTGTGATATCATACTACGACTACGACTCAACACGTAACAAACTGCAAGCCGTTGGAGCTGTAAACAGTATTGTTGTTGTATGGTCCTTTCTGAGTGGATTTGTATTCTTTCTTTCTTATTCTTGTGATATATGTGATGTACATATACATACGCCTGTTAACTCATTCAGCCTGACGCATGTATATTCCCAAATTTTGGAGGCGTCATCTAACGAATATGCACCTGTTGCAGGAGATGGATCGACCATGATAATAATTCAAGGACAGTGCCAGATTAGCTTGGCGCCGACAGGCGCCAAGCTAATCTGGCACTACCCTTGAATTATCATGGTCGACCCATCTCCTGCTGTAGTGCTTCAGGGCTGAATGGGTTACAAAAAATCTTTGTTGCGCACATAATTCATTTTGTACAGTCTGTTGTATTTTGTTTATTTTATCCTATTGGGTGGATGACAAATTTCATTTGAGAAATAGCTGTGCAGTATACACTGACTTTGTTTTATCACAAAATAGGGGTTTATAGGAAATCTCTTTTGTTGTGTATTCCTGTTCATCTGAATCATCTCATGTATAGAATCATGATTTTTGGATCCACTTGATTGAAATTATTTGATTATTTGTAGGTATTAGGCTGATCGGTTTCTAGTTTCTGTTTATTAGTAGATGTTGTGAACATATAGAATAGCCTTTTGTTTAACTCTCTTGTGCATCCACCAGCACCACAGGCGTGAGTACTGATGGCTGCTGCAAAGGGTTAAATAAAATAACAGGCATCAGTAGAAGCCTGCATGTACATGTGATGCCCTGTGCAGTTTTAGTGTCATCTACTCTAGACATACGTTTTTTTCTCCCTGTCACTAGTGTTTAATTTCTAGTGACAACTCAATCACATTTTGTGTGTCTGTGTCCCTTTTCCAGACGGTAGGTGAGAGAAAAAGGTGGTGGTGCTTTCAACAAGCTTGGGTTGAACCCATTTGGCTGTCCATAGCACTTTTTGTCAAGGTGATTCCTGTAGGAGTTATCATGACAAAAACGCTATGGACAGCCAAATGGTGAACCCCTTTGTGTATGCAGCCACCAGTACTGTAAACTATACTGGCGGGCTCAGAGGGAAGTTAATAATATTGCACGGTTTCGGTCGCACAAAATTGATTTCATATTATTTTGTTTATGTGTGTGGTAACTCTTCATCTGACATGATAAAGGCTTCTTCCGGCTAAGGACCATGTTACTGGAGGGAACAAAACAAGACATTTTGTTGTTTTAGTTGGGTTGAGGTCTGCTTTTGTATATATTACTGTAGATGCCAGTGGTGTAGAATGCAATTATAGAATCACACACACATACACACACACTTTTACCTGGAAACCTCTCCTGAAAGCTACTGAGACAACCTCTTTTTGTTCTTGATCTGAAAACATGCATTGTAGACATATAGCCACAATATCATATGGCTATCTATTATTACTTAACGCATTCGCGGCCAGCTGCATCCGGATGCGTGGCTTATGCCGTGCATTTGGATGCGGCTGGCTGCGAATGAGTTAAAGGCTGCTCTGGTAATCCCTTGGCCATCAGAACTCCTTTTACTGAGGTGATTCCTGCTGAGAAAAAAAAGTGCTACTGACAGCCAAAAGGTTACTGATGGATTGCACCCACCATTATCATCAAGTACAGAAGAGAAAAATAAAGTCAGCAGGACTTAATCATAATTCATTTAATTCATTGTGCAGAATCAAGTAACTTCTTTCAATATTCCCCTGATAATAATGACTTATGTTTTTTTGTTTTTTTCATATTCATCTGCATCTGTTATGATTGTAAAATTGGCCTGGGATCTTTGAAGGCTGTCTGATCCGTAAGATGTTCTGGCTGAAATTCATTTTTAGTTTCCATTTCATGGTGCATTTTACATGTACAGTACATGTATTGCTATTTTTGCAGCATTTACCTTCTATCAGTTTATCATTTTCCCAGTTTTCATCGCATAAACTGTTGAAATGTCAGTGGTCAGATGACAGACCTGTTACACATGTATGTAATAGTTCTAAAGTGTACATACTGAAAGTGGGTGTTCGTGTCATCGGACCATTTGCATGTAAGCATCTGAGCACTAACATGAACAGTTATTTGCGTCAGTTAATTGTTCACATTCTTAGCTTGTTCATTTACATGTTTGGGGTTCTGTTGGTTTTTGTAAAAATAATATTGCCATAATTCATTTTGCTGTTTTTGTTTTAATCAAGACATTCACAAATTGCACACAGTACTGCCATAACCATCAGTGAAATGTTAAAATTAAAACTGCTTCTGACAAGACTGTCACGACACGCCTGACGGAGTCAGGGCGCCGTGGACAATATGAGTGCAGACACTCGAGAAAACCCACCCACTCTAAATAAATAACGCAACGCCAGTGATAAACAACAAACAAATCCTTTATTACCTACCCTTACTCTAACTCCCACCCCGACCCACTAACGCCCCACACACTCACACATACCCACACATGCACTCATAACGTATTAACACTTAAAAAAAAGATTAACATATAAAAAATGACTAACAAGTGAAAATGACTAACAGGTGAATATGACTAACAGGTGAATATGACTAACAGATGAATATGACTAACAGGTGATAATGACTAATATGTGAATATGACTAACAGGTGATAATGACTAATATGGCCAACGGCTATACAAGGCGGGTAACTTTGTCTCTGTACAGTGTCCTCTGTCCCACACTAGACAGGGTGGCTCATAACGTACGAGTACTACCCCTGCACCACAGAGCACCGTAGCCGCGCTTGCCCACGCACGCCTGTGACCGACGCTCAGAACGTAGAATCAGCCTGCTGTAGCCCAACGTACTTGTCCAACAGGACCGGCTAGCGAAGGCGTTCCGACTCCCGATGATGCGTCACCGTTGGTCGTGGATGATGAGATCGAAGAACGAAATCTTCGAAGCCAATGATCGAAGCCAATCTTCGAAGCCAGTGCACTGGAAAAGGGCGCATTGTCAGTCAAAGTGCCAACACAGTTAATTCTGGCCTATTTGACACGCACCTACTCACAAACCACGTGAGTTGTGTCTCGTCTCACCCTAATACCTGCCTTGGCCATATTAAATATACAATCATGGATATGAAAGCTTCCTATGTACATTCAACATTCACCAGGTCTGCACTATTCTATTACACTAGCATTAAGCTAGCACAACCACTTTTGTATAATAACATTGCCACTGCTAAAACCAACATTATCAAAATATCCCGATGTACATACAAAGATATGAAATAATCACCAGCAACCACCCAACGTGACAATCTTATTACATTACATCTAGGACTTAATACCAATATATATTTGAAAGGATACCCACTTTAATTCATTTTACAACATGACCCTTTAAATATACTCACTCGGCGACAGCCGACATAAACAACTAAATCCGACACCCACCACATTACAACCCAACCTAAAAAACATGGTTAAAGACTCAATTAAAACATCACTAAAAAACTAGACGAACATACCCTTCCGCCCCTATGTACACATTCATACACCCGAGAGCACAGCAGCTAACTGAGGAAAATGGCATGAATTTACCTGTCACTGGTGAGTCCTCCGGCAGGACGAGACAAAACAAGACGAAGACGAACCGGAGGGGTCTTCTGCTGAGCAGCAGCCGTGGTGGCTAGTCTCTTGGACACCCACACCCAGGAACACTGGCCGTGGTCTTGCAGGGAGGGTAAAAGAACCCTCACACAGCTTGTCAAGGGCTCCAAACGAGGCCGCACCCTGACCCAGACTCTCACTTCGCTGGCTAACTCCGCTGACTGACTAATATCCTACTGCTACCTCGCAGGTTAACTTTGCTTCTGAACACTGTTCGGTTTAAAGCTACTTGGCTAAAGCGTGCAACCGCTGTAATCGCTCACTGTTAAGCTTGCTGCACGGGCTTTACGATTACGCTCACACTACGTTTATTAACTTCCCTAAACTAAGGCTATGTACAGAATTCGGCGATCTACATTTATTAACAGAAAAACGACTTGGCGAAAAAAAATAAAACAACATGTCACATCCGTTACGTGACAAAGACAAGAAAAAGAGTGCTTCCCCCATCCCCACCCCATCAACATTTGATAGTGGGATTTGAAGGTTGTTTATTCTTTATTTTAGCTGCTTTGTGCTTTTCAGTTGCTTCCAATAGGGTCATGCTTCAGATGTTGCTTTTCAGTTGCTTCCAATAGGGTCATGCTTCAGACATTGGTGTTATTCTGTGCGGTTAACCCTTTTAGCCCCACAGATGCTTTTCCCAAATTTGGGAAGTGTTCCTGTACCAGTTGCAGGAGGTGGATTGATCATGATAATTCAAGGGTAGAGCCAGATGAGCTTGGTGCCTTTCCTTGAATTATCATGATCAGTCCATCTCCTGCTGCAGGTCCTGGGGTTAAATGGGTTAAATCATTGGCTTGCTTACAAACACAACCTGAACCAATTAATTTCATGTGAAGTCATCTGATTGAGGAATAAGTCACATAGAGTCATTTGCAGTGCTGTTGAATACTGTCTTGTTGACGCAATACATCCAGCAAACAGGAAACAATTTGTTTAGACGAATGATACATGTCTGTCTGTACATTTTCCACAGCAGTGTACTCAAGTGTTTTGGTATAGTTGTAGCATTTCTTTCCTGAGCTTATTATTAATTTTGGCCGATGCCTGTTCACACATTAGAGACACGCTGCATTCAGACATGTGGCTTTATGCCGTGCATCTGGATGTGGCATGTCTCAAATGAGTTGACCCTTTGGCTGTCATTAGCGGTCTGTCAGATAATTACTGCATGAATCATTGTGACAGAACCACTACTGACAGCCAAAGGGTTAACATGTTCTGCAGGAGGTGGATGAACAAGTATAACTGAAGGCTAGTACTTGATTTGCTTGGTATGTAGTTAATCAAGCAATATCCAAAGTGGTTGTTTCATCTCCAATTGTGTCAAGGCTGAATGGTTCTGTTGTGGTCATACTGTTGCTTCAGTACAACAAAATTATGTATGGATGTATACCTATAATCTCCATTCATTTTTGACAGTATAGTTACTGTGATTTATGATGTTTTTTTCCATAGCAATGATGGAACTTACTGTTGCTTTTATTTACTGGTAATCATATTTATGACGGTTGTGTGCATCAGAGAGAACAGTCTTTTGCTTTTGAAAAGGGCAGGCTGAGTGACAGATAATCAGTTTTTCCATTTGATGTATTTAAATGCCTTGTAAATGTATGGATACATTAATTTGCATGTATTGATTGTGTGTTCAGGCCAACAGAGAAACGACATTATGGGCCAGACCAGGACAACCTGTCAAGTGAGTATATCACTATGTAATGTAGTCTAGTTGTTAACGCCTGTGTGTATATAGTATTTACAGTACTGGGAGACAGTTAAGGTACAGAATAATAAGCAGGGTTATGCGAGGGGCATTCCCATAAGTTTATACGTACGTTTGAATACATGTTTGAGCAAAGGCACGCATTTCTTTGTTTTCTCAAAACAACATTACCGATGACATTACTGTTAGGAATACTGTCTCGCTAGCCTAATTTTAGCCCAAAATTGAGGTTGTGTGCCTTTAAGGAGGGAAGGTATCAGGGGGCGCTATCTGCTAGGCAGAGCCACGGTAGCCTCCCTTCCCTCCATATCCGGAACGCGGTCACCTGATTCGCCATTCTGTCTCTTCGCTGAGCCGTGGAAGGTTGTATGCCCTACCTAGCTCCGTTCAGGCTTCGTTCTCGCGCGACTTTGTCTTCTTCGAGTTCGTGGTTGGAGGTTGACGGGTTACTACTGGCTTGTGAGCTTCCTGCTGCAGAGTGGGCTTCTGTTCCGGCTGCAGTGTCGACCGGGCTGTGCCTTCTCGTCCTTGGCGGGACTTTGCGGCCTTTTTTCGGGGGCCCTCGTCCTCCGTCCTTCACGGTGGTAACCTCCTTCTTTCTACCATGACCAGGTAAGCATTGTAGCTTGTGGTTAGTGCCCTCGGCCGACGCTACGGATGCAGTAGCACTGAGCAGAGGCGCTCGTAGTGTGACCGTTAGTGCGGTTCGTTTTTATGCCGTGGAAGAGAAAAGTGTACAGGCGGCAGGACCGGTTCTAGCGACCGGTCGGGGGTGAATTAGCAACAAGGGCGCTGCTAACTCAACCTTACCGGGCGGAACTAGACTGAGAGATTCCGTTGTAGCCACATGTACAGGTCCTTCTTCCTTGCTTGAAAGCGTGTTTTCTTGCTCTATGTATTCCAGTTGGCAAGTTCGTACCTGCACGAGATGCGCAGACTTCCAGTGGCCGAGTGATGCCCACGACGTCTGTCTTCCGTGCTCTGGCTGTTCCCCCACCCACCCTTGCGACGTCTGCACCACCTGGGAGGAGGAGCAGTGGTCGCAACTGCGGCGTTTCTACCGGCGGAAGCGTCCGAAGAAGGCCGCTCCGTCTACTTTGGTGGAGGAAACACCGAGAGCTCTCACGATGCGGGACGCACATGCGGATCCGGAGCCTCACGCTCCTGACGGAGGGTTCGTCAGCTCGCTGGGGTTACTTGACACCGAGCATGGCCAACGAAGTACTCCGACATCTGTGTTTGTCAGCTCGCCGGCAGTTCCTGACCCCGAGCTTGGCCAACACCGGGCGCCTACAGGGTTTGTCGGCTCGCTGGGTCCCACCGAGTCTGACCGACAACGCCCGCGGGACCGAAACGCGTCTACGACCGTGAGAAGCTCCGTTGACAAGCACAAGTCTCTGGTGCAGAGGTCAGTGCCTTAGTTAACACTAAGAGTAAAAAACCAACCAAATACACATTAGCGAGTGTAGTTAAGGTGCCTCCTGTTTTGGCCCCCTCGGCCCGGCCCCTGGCGCAGGGGGAGGTGACTGTTTTTCAGAGACCACGCGGGCGAAGCTCCCGCGCTTCTAATGGCTCCCGTGACTCGCAATTCGCTCGCTCCGAACGCCATTCTTCTCACTCCGTTGGCGGGTCTTCCCGCTCGCGCTCGACTTCCAGAGGGCACCGAGCGCCTAGGAGGCTCAGCCCTCTTACCGACCGGCGTACTTCGTACTCTCACCGGGATAGAGGTCTCCGTCATCGTTCACCGCACCGCTCGACCTATCGACCCCGGTCCCGTTCGCCCTCTCCATCCCGGAGCCAGCGTTCCCGCTTCCACCGGACTTACTCCCCCCGTCGCCGTTCTTCCCCGCGGCCGCGCTCCCCTCTTCACCGCTCCGCTTCGAGACGTCCAGCGACGAGGTTTTCCCCGACGTCCCGCTCACCCCCTGGTTCTGCGCGACGGGTCCGTTCTCCTCCCAGCGCTACAGTGACACAACGCGAGTTCGGCAGCGACGTTTCCAGTGTTGGTGTCCGACCTTCCCCTCCTCAGGGGTCGGATCCAGTTATGGAGGACGACGCTCTCAGCCTCGTTCCTGAGGGTTCGATGTCAGCCTTACTGCGTAACGATGCGTCCGACGCGTCCGGACACTCCCCCCTCTCGGACGACGCTGGTGTTCGACAGCCTTCCCTCAGTCATAAGATGGAGACCCTCCGAGCCTTGGATGAAGCGGCTCGCCTTATCGCGGCCTCCCTTCCTCCGGAAGACTGCCCACCTTCACCGCCGGTCAAGAGGAAAGCTTCTGCCTTTGTGGATGCGGCCAGCCTGACCAAGCGGTTCAAGTCTCTCCCTCAACCTCCAGGGTTCCGAGACCTACGTGACGCCCTTTCGTCGCACCTTCGTACGTATTCCTTTGGGGACGCAGGTTTCTTTTCGGACAACAGGTGGCCCGCTGATCTACAGATCGCCTTCAGCAGCGCTGGTACGCGGGTCATTCGCAGTCCTTCTCCTGTCAGCTACCGGAGCTGGACGCCCAGGCCCTCTCCTTCGCTGGCTCCCCTCGTCCGGGTCCCGTCATCCCAGGCCTCGACAAGACAGCTACCCTTGTATGGAATGCCCTCGCTACAGCGGGATTCCTCGACTTGGTGACCCAGACTATCGTTCGCCGTGTGGAAGAAGCCTGGAACCCTGTGACATCTCCTTTTCTGGCGGACATCCTATCCTTAGCAGTGGCAGGCAACCGGGCGGCGTTCACTCCGCTGTAAACTCCATGACGGCCGCGGCCAACTGCGACCTGATGCGACGCGATGCTCTTCTCCGTTCCTGTGATCTTCCCCCGAACTTGAAGAAGCAGCTTCGACAGGCGCCGCTTGGAGGGGAACTGCTGTTCGGGCCCACCTGGCAGGCGGTGAAGGAAGCCAACAAGGACTTGTGGCCCAGCCGACCGGTGCCCCACCGCTTTCGAGTTCCCCGCAAGGCCGCGGGTCGTGCCCTGCGGTCCGCCAGACCCGCTCCCCGCCCCCCTACAGTGCGCGGACGTCTCCCTCCTCGCGCCCCAGCCTTTGGGCGCGCTCGCCTTCGCCCCGACGCGACTCCCGCCCCCGCCCCCTCCCCCGCCTGGCCCCGGCCCGCCCGCCGCCCAGGGAGGGGCAGGGCCCACTGACGCTTATCCTCCTCCGCCGCCGCCGACCGCTTCCCTTTCTCCTGTCGGCGGGAGGCTGGCGCGCCACAGCCCGGCGTGGCACGCGCTGTTCCCGGACAACGCCTGGGTGCTTTCTACCGTCTCCGAAGGCCTTCGGATCGCCTTTCGGTCGCCGCCCCCCCCTCCGTCGCTCCCCCGTTTGGACCCCTGTGCCCTCCGACCTAGACAGGGCCGCTGCTCTTCGCGACGAGGTGCACTCCCTACTTCTAAAGACGGCGACGGAAGTGGTTTCGCAGCCCAACTCCCCTGCTTTTTACAGCCGCCTTTTCGTTGTGCCCAAGCCAGGCGGCAAGTGGAGACCGGTCATCGATCTCTCCGCCTTGAACAAGTTCATCGTTGCCCCCCCCTTCCACATGGAGACGGCCCGAGCTCTTCGGGCCGCGGTGCAGCCGATGGACTTTGCCGTCAGCCTGGATCTCTCGGATGCCTACCTTCACGTGCCTGTTCACCCTTCGTCCCGACGGTATCTACGCTTTGCTTTTGCAGGAGTGATTTACCAGTTCCGAGTGTTGCCCTTCGGTCTCAACCTCAGCCCCTGGGTGTTCACGCGCATCATGGATGCAGTCGTCGCCCGGGCCAGAATGACGTCGTCCAGCCCGACGTCGAACTACCTCGACGACCTCCTCCTACGGAACCAGTCGGTCACGGCCTTGACCAGGGATCGAGATGCGCTGCTGCACCTCCTCGACAATCTCGGCTTCCTGCTGAACTGGGGCAAGTCCGACCTGGTGCCATCCCGCCACTTCGTCCATCTGGGTATGGAGTTTCGCACAGACTGCAACCTTGTTCGCCTGCCGGGACCACGCATACAGAAGCTGGCGACCCTCGCCCTGCACCTCGCGCAGACTCGCTCGGCTACCGCCAGAGTGTGGCTACAGCTCCTTGGCCTGATGAGTGCGGCGGCGGACTTACTCCACCTGGGTCGCCTTTACTACCGTCCCCTTCAGCTCCATCTCCTCTTACACTGCCGGCCGTCTTCGGGCGCCCTGGAGACGATGGTACCAGTTCCCTTGATGCTGCTGCCGCATCTTCGTCGATGGGCGGATCCTGCCTGGCTGGCGTCGGGAGTCCCCCTCTACACACCTTCCCCCCGACTGTCACTTTGCGTCGACGCGAGCAGCTCCGGCTGGGGAGCTCACCTACTTCCGATGTTCACCACGGCCTCCGGCATTTGGACCTCGGACCTAGCGACGCGACACATCAACTGGTTGGAGCTCCAGGCGGTTTGGCAAGCACTCCTCGCCTGGGAACCTCGCCTGCATCATCAGGAGCTTCTCGTCCTGTCCGACAACTCCACAGTCGTCGCCTACCTTCAGAAGCAGGGCGGGACTCGCTCCCCGTCTCTTTGCATCCTTCTTTACCAGATACTTCGGTGGTGCGAGGACCGCGGCATTTCCCTCAGAGCCAGACACATCCCGGGCCATCTCAATGTCCTGGCAGACTCCCTCTCTCGACGCGGGCAGCTTCTCCACACCGAGTGGACACTCCGACCAGACATCTTTCGGATGATTTGCGACTGCTGGGAGACGCCCATGATCGACCTCTTTGCCACGAGATGGAACCACCAACTTCCACTCTTCGTCTCCCCCATCCCAGATCCTCAAGCCTGGGCAGTCGATGCTCTCTCCATTCCCTGGGACGGCCTCATCGCGTACGCCTACCCACCGGCGGTCCTCGTTCCCAAGGTCCTGCTCAAGCTCAGAGGTTGCAACACGGTTCTGTACCTAGTGGCCCCCTTCTCCTGGTCCCGGTCCTGGACAACCGACCTCCTGAACCTGGCGTCGGCCCCCCCACTACAGCTGCCCACTCCGCCATCGATGCTCAAGCAGCCCCGGCAGGACCTGTTCCACCCGTGCCCCGAGCGTCTCCTCCTACACGCCTGGAGATTGTGCGGCAAGCCCTCGCCAATAGAGGTTTCTCAAGTACGGCGGTGGATGCGATCGCTACAGCCCGCAGGCGATCCACTAGGCGAGTTTACGAGGGGAAATGGCGCGTTCTCTGCGACTGGTGCGCCGCCGAACGACTCTCCCCCACGGATCTGACGGTTCCCCAGCTAGCGGAATTCTTCCTCTGGCTCTTCAATGATCAGCGGTTGGCCCCCATTACCATTCGCGGCTATCTGGCTATGATAGCCGACACGTACCGGCACCTGGGACACCCCGACCCTGGCGCCTGCAAAGACCTGGCTGATCTGATGGCACACTTCGGCCTTCATCGACCAACCTCCCGCTCCCTTGTGCCGAGATGGGACCTACCCTGGATACTGACGTGGCTCAACACTAGCCGCTTCGAGCCTTTGCAGCTGGCGCGACTGGCGGATGTGACGCGGAAGACATGCTTCCTACTAGCCCTCGCCACTGCGGCCAGGGTCAGCGAGCTTCACGCCTTCTCGACCCATCCATCGTGCCTACAGTTCCGGGCGGACGGTTCGCTACAACTGCTGCCGGACCCGAACTTCCTGGCCAAGACACGGCTTCCACTAGCCGCCCCACAAGTGGTCTCCATACAAGCCCTGAGGGGACCTAGCTTCTCCCGGGACTCCAGACAACAAGATCCGGTGAGAGCAGTGCGTATCTACTTGCGCAGGACCAAGCCTCTGCGCAGGGGCCGCACCCGCCTTTTCCTTCCTTTGTCTCCAGGTAAAAATGACATTACGGCCCAAACGATCTCCGCCTGGCTCCGTTGGGTGATACGCTCCGCATACCACGACCTCGCCCCTGACACCGCCACGCATCTGAACATCAGGGCGCATGAGGTACGAGCCATGGCGGCGAGCCTTGCATTCGACCGCAACTGTGCAGTCAAAGACATTGTGGCGGCCGTAGGCTGGCGTTCAGAGTCAACCTTCGCCAGATTCTACCTGAGGGACCTCTCCGGCCAGCGCGAGAACCTGTCGCTGGTGGGGGATGTCACGGCAGCACAACACTCCCTCCCGGCACCCCGGGTGCCGTAGGTATTCTTCGCTAAAATTATCGGGAGGTTGTGCCTGGGAGGGCGGGTCTCGGGGACCTAATAGTTTGCTTAGGGACGTAATTAGCGGCACCCACCGCCTCATCGACATTCTTCCTAACAGTAATGTCATCGGTAATGTTGTTTTGAGAAAACAAATGTATTTTTCTCTAAAATAAATTTTTTTGAAAAATACTTACCGATGACATTACTCGGAGGACCCTCCCACCTACCCCGCTGCCGCTGGCTCGCTACGATACAGAATGGCGAATCAGGTGACCGCGTTCCGGATATGGAGGGAAGGGAGGCTACCGTGGCTCTGCCTAGCAGATAGCGCCCCCTGATACCTTCCCTCCTTAAAGGCACACAACCTCAATTTTGGGCTAAAATTAGGCTAGCGAGACAGTATTCCTAACAGTAATGTCATCGGTAAGTATTTTTCAAAAAAATTTATTTTAGAGAAAAATACATTTTTTCTATTGGGCACCTTGACCACTCTCACGTTTCTGTCATTTTTAGTTCAGTTTCCTTAGCATGTAACCCTCTTTTGTGGCAATTGCTGGTAGTAACTGGGGCAAAGTATGTTGTTGTTTTTAGTTGTATTCCCTTCACTATGATCATGTTTGCTTTACTAACTTGTAAGAGTCATGTGCATTTTTCCAGATGACTGTATGGCAGGTACTGTAAATATAATGTGCCTGAATGTTTATTATTGTTCTTCTTTAAATATTTTGCCATTTATTCTCATCTCATGAATTACAATGGTCATTTGTATCTTTTGTCTGCATTTCGCCATTTGGTCTCCTAAGTCCTTCTAAACTCAGTTTTTACTTTCTGTATTTGATGACTGGGCATCTTTTTACTCAGGACTAGGTTTTGCTGATATTTGTTTCTTCTTTTTTCTCTCTCTCACATTGATTGAGGCAATTTTTTTTGCTTGCCTTGCTCTCTTTTTCAAGTAAAGGTAATGATTTTGAAATGTCAGATATAATGAACAGGATCTTTTGTTATAAATTATTTCTCTCTTCTTATTTTCTTCCCCACCCGGGTCTGCCCTGGGGGACTTGGGTGGGGTTAGGTACTTTTTAGTTCCCAGGGTCACCCTGGTCAGCCCCACAGGGTGGGTTTTTCTCTCTATTCTGGGGCATGTGTTTCTGTCTACCCTTTGTCCATTCACCTGTATTTGCCTTTTTAACACTCTCCCTACTGTCTGCACTGCCTGTAGCTCTTGATATTGGATGTGTGTTGCTAAATGGTCTTAGCTTTATTTAGGCCCCATGTGTTAGGTTTATTTAATGTATTTGACCGGCTGGCGACATACATTCAATGTTCTGTTTAGTTTTTTTTTTCACAAGCAGTGCAGGCACGTCCTGAGAAAGCCTTGTTGCTGTCGGGACGTTAAGCAATGTACAATCAATCAATCAATCTTATTTTCTTGTATAGTACACACCTGTATTTTGATTGCATTCTGTCTAAATGTGTCTGTTTTGTGAATACAGGTCAGCTTCAGTATTACATGCATTAGAATATCACAAAATAGATAATATGCGCACAGGTCTCTGGCTTCCATAGGAATGCTTGGTGAGCAAAAGGTCCTTAGGCCAATGCAAGCTGTTTGCAGGCCTGCTAATGTTGACATCGGCCCAAGGATCTTCTGCTTACCAATTGTTTTTCTCTTCGTTTATCACCCCATTGATGCAGACACCAAAAGCGTGGTCTAACTTTATGGCTCCCAGGCATTGTGAGGCTGACCTGTACGTGTAAAGTACATGTACCTGATCCATTGATTAACCCATTTATCCCCAAATGCCTTACAGCAGGAAATGGATTGAGCATGATAATTCCGAGGGAGTGCCAGATTAGCTTGGCGCCATCAGGCGCCAGGCTAATCTGGCAGTACCCTTGAATTATCATGGTCGATGCATCTGCTGCAACTGGTTCATAGTCATGAGGTGTTGTCTCCACAATTTGTGAAATGAGCCCTTAAATTGGTTAACCACATTGACAAACAGAACTGTATTTGTGCAGGCATTATAAAAACAGTATCTGGCTCAGGTTTGGAAAAATTCATTCTCCCATTTGTGTAGGGGATTGTATTATTCAGCACTGGATTTGTCCTCACATGACGAATTTCCTTTACATGGAAAAAGGGTTTATGTTGTACTACAAGTCTTAGACATGTAATGATGTGTGATAAATGGTTTGGGTTTAGACTAGATTTTTAGAAAATTCTCCCATAGCCAAGTAATCTGTGGGTGTATAAACCCAGTAAACAAAAAGCCCTCAGGATGATACCAACTGCTGTTGGCTGATGCACAGCTGTATGCGGGCCAGCAGCAGCGGAAGTCCGCCCGAAGACCATGTTGCTTACTAGGAACTAACAAACCCTTTGGCTGTCAGTAGCATTTTTTGTCAGGGTGATTGCAGGAATCATTGTGACAAGAAAATCAGTTAATCCTCTGACAAGAAGGCTTCAGAGAAAGATAATAGGAGACCCGTAAGACAATGAATTCAATAGAGCCGCATCCATCATTAATTTACGCCATTTTTAATATCAAAATTTTGACCCCAATTTTACCCCCGTTAATTCTGAATCAACCCTTTGATTTTAAAAAAGTGACGAGCATGACGGATGCGGCCTTATTGATCTGATTATCTTACGGGTCTCCTATTATCTTTCTCTATAACTATTGTCTCTATAAAAACCTAATCATGAACCTGATCAAGTGATGCCAAGTGAAACTTAATACTTATTAACAAGTTGCAACTAACTTTTAGGAACCTGCAGAGGTAACCATTAAGTGTGTTGTCATAAGAACTTATTAATTACTTACCCTAAGTTCTTACAAGTACTTCCCCACCCGGGTCTGCCCTGGGGGACTTGGGTGGGGTTAGGTACTTTTTAGTTCCCAGGGTCACCCTGGTCAGCCCCACAGGGTGAGTTTTTCTCTCTATTCTGGGGCATGTGTTTCTGTCTATTCACCTGTATTTGTCTTTTTAAAACTCTCCCTACTGTCTGCACTGCCTGTAGCTCTTGATGTTGGATGTGTGTTGCTAAATGGTCTTAGCTTTATTTAGGCCCCATGTGTTAGGTTTATTTAATGTATTTGACCGGCTGGCGACATACATTCAATGTTCTGTTGTTTTTTTTTCACAAGCAGTGCAGGCACGTCCTGAGAAAGCCTTGTTGCTGTCGGGACGTTAAGCAATGTACAATCAATCAATCAATCTTACAAGTACTTACCCTAAGTTCTTACAAGTACTTACCCTAAGTTCTTACAACAACTTGACTCAAGTCCCAAGACACTGAGACAGATTTATCAAGATACAAGGACAATAAAAAAACTTTTTTTTCTCAGTAATACTCAGGTGGTGGTGCTGATGGTGTTAAATAATCAGGCACAAGTGGTGTAAGTGGCATGGCATTTTTCTGTGAAGTGTATGACATTAATAAACGATTACCAAATCTGATTTTTATTTGTTTAAAAGATTGTGTAGTTTTTCTGTGGTTTCCTGAACACCGATCCTTTTTCCCTCTGCTAAAAAACTAGCCTTTAGTTCTTCAACATTCACGGGAGACTGACTACGCATCTTATTCTGTATTTCAGATTTTTGTTTCTTGTAGTTATTTAAATCATCCTGGACCCGCTTAAATTCTTCATCATCAATAAAATTATCATTCAATGCCTTACTGATAATAAGTTTCATACTGCTCAGCTTTGCACCAGCCAGCGTACTCAATGCTTCATGTTTCTGTAATTTCGTGTGAAACCTCTTGTTCAAGGCCTCCAAACCAAAGCAAGCCAGGCATGTAGCAACGCTAACACCCTCAACTGCTATTCCAGCCAAACTCCCAATTCCTGTGGCGAACAGAACGATACCCCCTACAGAACATGAAGCTGAAACTGCACCAATAGCCATAGAAGTGTTTTGAACAGAATTAAAAACGGTCTTATACCGTCTTTTGCACCGTGAGTATTTCGCCTCCTCACTCTCCAAATATTTCAAAGCTTCTGTAATATTATTTAATCTGAATGCGTCTGCCTGTAATGTTTTATCTGAAGCAATTGACACAGCTGTCACCTGTGGATCAGGCGCAAGCGTTGTTTTAGTCATCACATTTGTTTCAGTCGGATCAAGCGTTGGTAGTTGCGGATAGAAGTTTACCATTTTTTTTATTCACAAATATTTTTTTTAAATTTAATCAGCAATTACATTTTGCAACTCTTCAAAAGTATACAATTTGCTGGCATAATAAAATGCAACAAGATCAATGTGTTCAAGGTTTATGTAAGTTAGACGAACAAAAGTTGCTTTGTCTACCACCACCTTGACAGCTGGAACACTGCTCGAAACATTAATAACATCATTATTTTTTGTAATAGCAATAAAGACCTTTGATGATTCTGTTACTGTTTCATTCCATGTAAGTTTAATTCCTTGTGCAATTTGAGCCTCTTTAGCAGTAGTTACTGATCTCATGATAATTTCAAATACTATTGTCGCTTCTCTTGTGATGGTAAAGTTTGCTGGCATAAACACAACCTTTGCATCAGACCTACCCTTCCTGTGCGTAAGAAGATATCTCCGTCTCTCATAATTTTCAACTTTCAGTTTTTCTCTGCTATTGTCGTCTGGGGCAAAGCTTGGAACAAGACTTACAATAAGCGGCCCCGAGTTAACAACCTTCCTAAACACTAAGGCGCCTTCGTCATCAGTGTATACATAAGGACTAATAAATTCAATCTTTATGTCCCAGTCAATTGTGGGTGGTGGAACAGGTACAGGTGAAACCACCCACTTACTACCTACATGTATTAAGTCGTAGGGCACATTATTTACAGGTGGAGTAGGTACAGTAACATCACGAAGCTGACCAAGTTTAGGAATCTGTCTTTCACCGTCTTTCATGTCGACAATTACTTTCCTCTTGTACATGCCATTTGAATCAAGTTCAAAACCATATATTTCTCCAATTTCCCCTTCCTTCTCAAAATCCTGTATGTCTGCCAAATCTTTCAACTCTGTTACTGGACACGCAACTGGTATGATTCTAGGCTTTGGACCAAGACCACTCATTTTTATAAACAAAAATAAAATTATTTAATTTCCAACACAACACTAAAATCATGCATAAGAACTGGTTTGTCATCCTGATTAGTTACAGATATACTCAGTGACTCAAAGAAACTAGAACCTAATTTCTTAAACTGCAAATTAGGAAATCTAACAACCACACTTTCACAATAGGGTGCAGTTCCAGTTGGTAAGCATCTCAACAAAGTTGAAGGCTTTCCATTGTGAACATTCTCAGATGTGTTTAGTTCTTTCAAATAAACATTTAGCACTGTGTGTACTGACAAATTGACAGGGCGTTTTCCAGTTATTTTAAGTTTTTTGGTCTTCATTGTTATAATACCAGACATAGCTTCATCTAAATCATCTGATCTCCACCAATCTTCGTCAATATAAAATCCAAGTAAATATGCAAATCTATCTGAAATTTTTAACCAATCTTGTTTCAGAAATTCTAATGTAACAAGTAGGTTAGCTGGATTTAAAGTTGCTTTAATTTTAAATTTACTTTGAAACCATTCAGCTATAGTACAAAAGTCATAATACCCAGGTGGTATAGCTTCAGTCTTACCATCAAAAATTACTTTATTATATATATCATCTGTTACATTAAACCATTTTACTGTATAGAACATTTCATGGATAGCTGCAGCCTTGCTACCATCACGATTATCAATCCCATTAGTTAACCACACTGGTTTGCTTGTGTCAAGATTTGTTAAGGTAATAAACATTTTTATTATCTCATATAAAAAAGGATGGAATTTAAATCGCCAACCATTACCACTACAAACGCATTTCAATTTAATATAGATGCCAAATATAATGTTGCACCTACTTATGAACAGAAAATAATTCAACTAAATCAGCTTGACATAGCTGTGTCTGAACAAGACCTATTCCAAGTCAAAGTACCAAATCCATTTGATCAATATCTAAACCCTCCAATAACAGACGACTCTACTGCAAGAAAGTGGTCTTCAAGTCCACTACAGATGTTTCAAAACCAACTCAATTTTGCTATACTGTGTTCTACTACAGGCTGTGGTGTTTCATTTACAGACCATTTGAATCACTCAAACAAACTGATTAGATCTGTGTATCATTTCCATGTTTATTGCCAGCTTAGACGTATTCTGTCAGAACTGCATACACCATTACCAACTGAATCCAGTTTCAACAGGTTTAACAACCCCATGGATATGAAAGCATTTGAACGCATCTGTAATGAGTTTAACATCAGTCCCAAGTATGACTTTACACAAAAACTTGATGATCACAATGGTATGGGTACATTATATTATGCTATGAGTCACAGACAATACCCACAAGATTATTACCCTGGTTACACTTCATTCTCATCACCCCCCACCCGGGTCTGCCCTGGGGGACTTGGGTGGGGTTAGGTACTTTTTAGTTCTCAGGGTCACCCTGGTCAGCCCCACAGGGTGAGTTTTTCTCTCTATTCTGGGGCATGTGTTTCTGTCTACCCGAGGTCCATTCACCTGTATTTGCCTTTTTAAAACTCTCCCTACTGTCTGCACTGCCTGTAGCTCTTGATATTGGATGTGTGTTGCTAAATGGTCTTAGCTTTGTTTAGGCCTCATGTGTTAGGTTTATTTAATGTATTTGACCGGCTGGTGACATACATTCAATGTTCTGTTTATTTTTTTTTTTCACAAGCAGTGCAGGCACGTCCTGAGAAAGCCTTGTTGCTGTCGGGACGTTAAGCAATGTACAATCATTCATTCTCATCAAAATCACAAGTCTGGATAGGATCAATAGAGCAGAAGCAGACTAACGCGTGGACCACATTTATTTTAGATAAATCTGACGGGTTTACTCAAGCGGGAGTCGAGCGCGTCAATGAGTCTATCAGAACATATGTCTGGTGTTTACTAGGAGCACAATCACTAACAAAATCAAACATTTTGAATGGAAGTGGTAAATTTGAAGCACAAAAACAGTTTCTTGCAAATCTTGAAGATTCAATTAACTCAACAGTTGATCTCCCATCAAGCATACAACGCTATCAAGACGTACTCAGATATGCCAGATCAAAAGTTGACTTTGTAGTTGGCATCGGGTTATACATGTTACCATCTGACCTTCAACTCCAAATGGGTACAATAACAAATTATAATAATGAAATAGTTGTTGCAGGTGTTGGTCAAAAACTCGGTCTCAATCAATCTGTAAACTTAGGAGCAACAACCACACACGTACAGTCATTAAAATCATTACAGACGGTAACACCCCCGGCCCCGGCCCCAGCCCCCACACCAACACTCATACAACCAGTACAGTCAACCCCTGACACACATGAGTCGGAAAGAACTGCATTGGTAATAGGTCTAACAGGGTTAGGGGTTTTACTTCTTTATCTGTTTCATTAAATAACCCACCATCAACCCTCCTACTGTAACCAAAAAGACCCACACATGTTCTGCCATAAACCCTACTGCCTTTGCCGATGTAGTAATCAGCCAACTGACAACAGTGCCAATTATGCCAGGCAAAGCATCTATTGCTTTCAGAGCCAATTTTTTAAGTAGATCTGAAATATGAGACAACTGTTTCTTTACCCATGACTGTAAATCTTTTGGGTCTGTTGGAGTCGGTGGGCCTGGGGTTGGTGGTGCTGGAGGTGGAGAACCACCAGGTCCACCAGCACCGGAGACAGCTAACACAACAGTACTGATAATAAACCCAAGAGCAGTAATTAAACTAGCAATTGTGATACCCTGCTCTCTGAAAAGTGTTTTTAGTCTCTCAGCCAGAGTAGTGTCTTCGTGAAGTATTTTTTGAATAGTTTCTCTAATTCTGTTGACCTGTGATTTCAGTTTTTGTCTCCCAATACTAATGGTTTCTAACCTTCCTGATCTTTCTGTCTGCAAATCATTTAATCTGTGTTGTATTCTTTCTTTCATTTCTGTGTCAAGATTCCCATTGTCTGCTGTAGCCAGTTTCTCTTTTTCACGTTCTATGTGTTTATCAAGCTCTCCCAGTTTGGCAACATTATTTACCATCTCACCTCTTATCGTCTGCAATGATTTATCCAAGCCCATAATCTCCCGCATTGACAAAGGTGGATCGTCTATTGTTTTCAAAGCGTCATTTATTTGTCCTTCAGTAAATGAGGTTTCTTGTATCACAGTGTTTGCTATTTCTGGTAGGCTTGTTACTGGTGCCATTTCAATTTGTTGCCCTGTTGGCAACTTTGTTTGCGTGTCGTGAAGAACACTAGCCAGTCTTGGCGTGACAGGAGACCCACCAATTCCAAGATACCTTGCCAACCCAGAGTTACCACCGACTTCACCTTTAATTGTACTTAAAGCCCTAAACTTAGAAGGATTATTTTTATGTGTTAGATATATTTTCCCTCTGTATTTACAAATAAGTGCCCTTTATCATATTCAAATTGATTAGGATCTATTACATCTGGGCGCGCTCCAACACTGTCATAAAATGAGTTTACTTTGTCTTTTAACAGTTCATGATGCATACTACTACTACTAGTTACCATTCCAGTCATATCTGTGATACTGGTATCTGAGACATTCATGTCATCCATTTCAAAATCTTCATGATTAAATCCTCCCGCGGCCATTGTTTTATTAATTTATTATTTTTTATTGTGCATAATAAAAATGACACAGTCTTACGGATCAAAGTTAGACCCATACAGAAAACTACGTGAGCCTCTGGGTGTTAAGGGCATAAGACAATCAATCGTCATCACAAACAATCCAAGTACTATAGACCAGAACCAAACACTTACAGTCAAGTTTCCAAACCTAGGTCCCAGTGACGTTATTGTTCCTGGCACTGCACGCCTTGCATTTAATATTGAACTATCATCAGACGCAGATGTGAACAGAACAGTGGTTGACAATCTTGGCAGAGCAATTGTTAGAACTATTAAAGTAAAACTTGAAGGACAGGAAGTGTTTAGTCTTGACGACTCAGATGTGTTCTACTGTTACAAAGACCTTTGGCTCACAAGAGAAGAACGAGAGGACCGTATTTATCAAGGCATACAGCCAGATAATGTTGGTAAACTTCGAATTAATGCCGGAGACAAAACAACTACTGGGGTACCAAAGGAAGTTATTATAGCTGAAACATATGGAACTAGATTTTACATTCCACTTGAGTTTGAAATCCTCACAGCTCATCTGCCTTATTATCAAGGGGCACTGAATGACCGTCTGAGTTTTGAACTAACCTTCAATGACTACTCCAAAGTTATTAAATCATCTGCCACAGATGCAACATACAAGATCTCTAACATTTCCTTGGAATATGAAATTGTCACACACACTGATCTAGCCAGACTCATTCAAAATCAGTATCAGTCAAGACTGCCAATTTATTATGACAGGGTGATTAGACATAGTTTAATACCCAAAGACAAGAGTGACCCAATGTGGAACATAAACTTGAACACACCAGCTAGGTCACTGAAAGGTATTCTTATGTTGTTTGTTGAACCAGCAGATCCATATAAACGGGATTCAGAAAAATTCTACAATCCTAAGATTACACATTTGTCCTGCACAATTGAAGGCCGTCCTAATCAAGTGTATGCTTCAGGTTTGTTACCTTATCAACACTACGATGAGATCACAAAGTATTTTGCGGGTGGAAGGATTAGAGATAAACCTGCAAACATTGCGTGCAAAGATCTACATCTGTATGATGTTGGGATCGGACAATACCTTACAAACAAGTATGCACTGTGGCTAGACCTTCGTAGTACAGATGATGATTATCTTCATGGGTCAGGACGAACTGTCGAGAATGGTAGTGATGGAATAACAATTCAGATACAAAAGAAGGTTGAAACTGCTGCAGCCATAAACATATATTTGTACCTGATATATGACGCACAACTCAATATTGCAGAAAGTAGACTGAGTGGACACATATATTAAAATTATATTGTGTATTAAAATGAACCGGAGCTTAATGACCCTTGACCCACACTGTGGCTTATTTGTTGGTGCCACAGGGTGTGGGAAAACTGAATTTGTTCTTAACCTATTACAAACAAGATACATACACCACTTTGAAAACATTGTCATATTTTGTCCTACAATCAAACACAACAAAGCTTATCACAACCGTTTATTCATTTGGACTGACAACAACATATACTTAGTCGACCCTGAAAAGAAACTGAATGACTACCTACAATATTTTTACAAGCAATTTGAAGGACAGCCAACATTGTTTATTGTTGATGACTGCTCAGCAGAGAAAGACATTGTCAAGAAGAGAAACACTCTAGCAGAACTTGCCTTCAGTGGCAGACACGCAAATGTCAGTGTATGGATTCTCACTCAAAAATATAATGCTGTACTAAAAGATTTTCGAGAACAGTTAAAGTTTATCTGTTTGTTTTACTGCAAGGATCGTGACAGCTTTGAAGACTGTCTCAGAGAAAACGATGTCATCCCAAATAAGCATGAACGTGATGATGTAAAAAATAAACTGAAATCAACTAAGCATCTAAAGCTCATTTTAAAGACAGATCAGCCCACAGGGTATGAGTTAGTAAATTAATTTTTGTTTTTTTAAAATAACAATATAAATGAACCCTGATGAAATCCTTCTATTGAATGATATCAATGCTGTAGAGAACAAAGACTTAGACTCGAAAAAACAGCGTCTTTTGTCTGTGATTGTCTCAGGCAAATCAAAGACTTATCTCGGGAAACAATACATGACAGATGATATTGAATCTCTTACGGCTGACGAACTAATCAAGCTTCATTCAAAATATGAAAACCACATCGCTTCACTAATGACACGTGATTTAAGTCGATCTCTTGTATGCCTATACACAAAAGCAGTGAGTCACTTTCTACCTGTGGATAGTGACAGTCTTTCACACGACCTTGAAAGCAATCCTATTGTTTCAAGTTCAATTGGCAAATTAGCATGTGTCATGTTTTACAAGTTTGGAAATTACCTTGCACCTGTCGTAACATTGCTTGTTACCGGGAGTCATATTGATTTTTCGAAAATAAATTTTACTGCAGAAGAAAATGGACGAAACCCAGACGACTCCACAACCGAACCCCAGTCCAGTTTTGACGCAGGTTCAAACTGTGACTAAGGCTAAAAGTCCAGGCAGGGTTGAGGCTGGAAAAAGATTAGCTGAATATAATAGGCAAAAAAAATTACAGCTTAAGGCACAAACAGAAAAGACTCATGTAACTGATCCACCGTCAGGACCGTCAGGACCACTGTCAATACCGTCAGGACTGACACACCCTCATCAAAGTGAGAGACAAACAACTAAGTCTGACCCTGACCCCGAACCTCAATCAACAAAATATATAATTGTCGGATTTGTTGTCGGATTTGGTTACGTAGGGTATCAATTATACAAAAAATACAAACGACAGACTCGTACAGTGACCAAAAAATCAGACACTCCAAAAACAAAACCAGAAGTCGCCACATTACCAGTAACACCCAAAGCCGTTGACCCATTTTATATGCAGTAAATAAAAATATTATTTTAATTTTTCTTGTATTAGAAAATGAACGACTCCAAAAATTTAATGAACCTTGTGTATCACTCTGCCGTAATCAGCGGATTAGCAGTAGCTTATTCTATGCTGGGGAAAAGTCTACTCAAAATGAAATCAGCAGACCTCAGTAGACTCGATTTCGAAGACAGCGCTAAGCTAATTGTAGTCGTTACAGCGTCGATTGCGACAAAAGATTTTCTTGTCAAGCAAGGAATTATTCCTGAAAATGTTTCTATGTAAATAAAAATAATATGGCGACGATAGCTATTATGATTGGTGGGGCAGTTGTTAACGCATTGGCATTCAGTGGTTCAAACTATCTCTTTTCAAAAATGGGTAGAGAGGAATCTGCAGAAGAATTGAAACGTCACAATGAAGCGTCAGAAAAACTTGCTCAAGCCCAGCAGGATTATGAAAAACAAAGAATTGAGAAACTTGATTTCATCAATGAAAAACTCAGACTTGAAGGCCACGCACAACATACATTTTCAAATACAGACGACGCAATCAGGGAATATTTTCTTGTCACGGGTGAAGACATGTCTATCCCAAAACCAAAACTAAGTGACTATTACAAACCAAGCACACAACAAAGAAACGGAGAGATAATCTTTGTTCTAGTGGGAATGACATTTGTTTATTTTACAGGAGTTTTCATTGCTAGAAAAAATGACAGCCGAAAATAAACTAACAAAAATATATTACTCTCCATCAGGCTATTGGAAAGGGCAAACAGCTATTGAAAAATTACATGCCGCTGTGGGCGGAGATATAACACTCAATCAAGTCAAGCAATGGTTACAGAGACAGGCAGTTTGGCAGATATATCTTCCTGCTCCAAAAAAAATAACAAGACCCCATTTTGAAAACACAACACCAAATGACACGCATCAAATGGACCTTCTATTTCTTCCACACGATACAATAAGAAAGAAACGATACAAGTACGCATTAACTGTTGTAGACATTGCTTCAAGGTACAAAGACGCTGAACCCATATCTGACAAAACTGCTACCACAGTTGCTACAGCATTATCAAAAATATATAGTCGAGGCCCTTTAAGATACCCCAGACTAGTGCAAGTTGATGATGGATCAGAATTCAAAGGTGCAGTTAATCAGTTATTTGCGAAGCATGGCGTACTGGTCAGACGAGGCATTCCAGGTGTGCACAGATCACAGGCAATTGTTGAAAACTTTAACAAACAATTATCAGAAAGACTTTTCAGTTACCAGTATTCTAAGGAACTCATGCATGACACCCGTAACACGGAGTGGGTTAAGAGATTACCACATGTGATAAAAGCAATGAACAATGAAGGACATCCTAAGCCTGCTGATGCTATTAAATTGAAAACAATTACAGAGCCAAAAACAGGACCAACCCCACCTCCAGACACAAGTTTGTTTACTAAACAGGTGAGATATTTATATCAGCCAGGGGAGGCTGAGAACGACGACAGACGCAGGGCAACAGACCCCATCTGGTCAACGTCTGTACACAATATAAAAAAAATAATTCCCGGTCCTGGCGCAACAATATATTACCTGTATGACCCTGCGCCACAAAGGGCATTTGTCAGAGAAGAATTACAGATTATTCCCCCAGACACCGTTACTCATTTCAGTAACTAAGTCGTCAATTAATTCATCAACCAGTTCATCACAAATATCTTCAGATAACTTGAGCCTGTAATGACCTGGTGCATAAGCTTTTTCCTTAGTGTGAAACACTCTTTTCGTGTCCCCAACTGCAAGTGATTTCTTATGTGTTTGAATCATTTCAAGATTATGTTTATTTGATCTCAGTGACTTGTTTGGATAATCAGGCATTAATGCACCATCTAATACTTGCTTGTAATGTTCATGACGTATGTCTTTATTTTTTATTGCTGTTTTTTTTAATTCCTTTGGCTTTCGACTGACTTCCCTTTTGGTGCAGTATAGAATACATTTTGGATCTCAGTCCAACGTACTCAACTATTGGCACACCATTTAGTTCATCTTTAAACTTCCCAGGCACTTTTTTGTTTTGTGTGCTGAACAATGGGTGGTCTTTAGGGTAGTCAGACGTGTCATACATGTGTAACTCTGTTTTCATGTCTTCATAAAAGTCTTCAGTACACACATCAATGATCATAGAGTCAGTGTCAGTGTATAACAGACGGCAGTCAGGATATTTTAATTTGAAGTAATCATAATAAAATTCAAGCATCAACAGTTTTGACAACTCAAGAATTGCCATACCAATGAATACTGGCTTGTCCAGTTTGACAATCTTTTTTTTGAGTGACACTGCATACAATGATGAATGAAACTCTTTGTACCCTGTGTACTGTGGCTTGCCTGTAAGTTTAATTGCACCCGATTCAGTTGTGACCAGTCTCACATCTTTTCTGTGATGAGGATTTTCCATTGTCTTGCCAAAACAGGCATTGTTCATAAGCTTAAAGAAGTCTTTGTCAAATGCAGTGTTGCCGTCTCTGGCACGAAGGGTTGTGTTCTTCATTATGTAATCTTTCATGAAAGCACTTTGATCAAATTGAATTCCTCTGTGAACTTTCTTTAGTACTAACCCATGTCTGATGTAAAACTGTAACAAGCGATAGTGGCAAACGTAATTGAATTTATCATTCAGATTAGGCACAAGTTTAGTGTCTTCTTTTTTTCCTGTCATACTCATTTTCTCAACGGCTAAGGGATAATCATTATGGTAATCATGTAGATGGTGTGGGTACTCCAGGTCGACTTCAAAGATCCAACCCTTCGCGTCGTTTCGGTCAAGATTCATAATATAGTTTGTTAACCCTGACTCTGTTACATCATACTGTGACAAATCATACAGACAAAAGTTTTTCAAGGGCAATAACTCACACATTGCCCAGCCATACAAATTGTTAGCGTCTACATAGGTAATAAATGACCTTGACCTTGAGGGGTCAAACCCAAGGTCATCTAGATATTTGTTGTTGGCCTTGGCATAATTGTTCGCTGCAATACTAATGCCTCCCCTCAATCCACGTTCCACCATTTCACCCATCGTACGATCAGACAACAGGTCTATAGATATCTTACTGGATTTCAAAAATGCATCCCATGTCATGCCAGGACTAGTTATGTAACAAGCAGGGTCAAGTCTGTAGTGTAACAAACCCTTTTCACGGTAACTTTCAAATACGTCTGCTAGCAAACAAACGTCTGCTTTCAAGTACTGGTCATGGTAGTCACCAATCGTCTGACACCCTAATTTACCCCACGCATCAAGTGCATGTTGATATTCAGAGTCAGAAATACCTTTTCCAGTTAGTGTAGAATAAAATTTCTCTTTTGGTGGCAGTCTTGTTTCTTCAAACACAACCCAGTGATCAATGTACTCATACGGATACACACCTTTCTTAATCAAGTCTGGCTCAAAATATTTACTTGTTATTGGATACTCAGTCAGTCCTTCTGCCAGACTAGCAAGACCTAAAGACAAATGTTGCATGGAGTCATAAAATGCTAATTTATCTAACCTAAAAGTCAAGTATTTCTCAGTTGTCTGGGCAATACAACTTATGTTTTTGTACGACTCATCTACAGCCTGCATGATAATGTGTGAATCATATCCTTTGAGATTGTGGAAAAAGATTGGTAACTTGTATGTCTTAGGATCTGTTTTTAATAATAAGTTACAATTGTTATGTGCAGCACCTCTGTAACGTCCAGTTATGTGATCATGGTCACGAACTTTATCACCTCCCAGAGGCTGTTCACAAATCCAACACGTCTCAGCTGTATCAAATTTTAGTTTGTCTTCTTCTGTCATCACCAAAGGCATCTGACATGTTGTGAGATACTGTACTACCTGACTATACAGATGTCTCATTTCTGTTAAAAACAGACATGCTGCATTTTCACCTCTGTAGATAACAGGTTCTGAATGAAGACCGTCTGACCTAACAATAATGTACCCGAAAGAACACACCACTTGGTCACTTAGTTTTATAGTCTTTGGTAATGACTCTGGAACAGGACCCTCATATGGTACAACCAATGATTCAAAATCTGCATACACTACAAACGGCAACTTTTGCTGATTCCCATAGTTCTTAAAATAAACCTTGCTACCAGGATCTGGGTACTTAAGTACAGTCTGTATATCATCAGGTGACCTGCAGTGTAAAACATGTTTATGTGCCACTGCAATAGAGGAGAATCTTTGTAAACATTTTTTACAAACTTCCTGTTTCCCATTGTGTTTTGTTGTATGTCCATGAATTAGACGTGACATATTCCTGATAATTGTGTAGTGAAAGTTATTGTCATCGCCGATTAGCAACATGTCAACATGTTTATCTTCTGACTGTCCGTAGGTTGGTGCCAGAGGTGATACTCTAATTGGTTGTAACTTGTTCTCAGACACATTATCCCACACAAACACATTCACGGATATACCAGGATTTAATTTTTCAAACAAGTCTATGTCCTCTATTTTAACAGGGAACTCAATGCCACTAAAATCGAGTTCATTTACAAATTTGGTGTAGTTAGATACACGTTCAGGTTTTGATTTTACAAAGTGTAGTTTAGCAAGCACACACCACATGAAACAATAGTTGTCATTGTTCTGTATGTTGACGACAGCCTTTTTGTTTACTACTTCTGTTGGCAGTGGCAACCATGCTTTACCTAATATGGGATGATACCTTGACTGCTTTAGTTGTAGTTCATGTACATGTCCTTCGTGCCAGCCAGACCCCTTCATTTTTGCACTGTCAATTGCCTGTAGAAAGTCTGGTAATAGTCTGTCTCTAAACACGTTCTCCAATTCTCTTCTTGTGTTAACAGTGTGTTGTCTTGTTGATATATACGATACAATTACCTCACCGCCCATTCTAGTGAATTCGATTTTCGCAACAACCTGAATCTTAACACTGCCTGTGAGAAGATTTTGTTGTATGACAGAAAAAGAGTTTTCTATTGATTCGTAAACATTATTAGTATTGGTTATGGGTAAGTTTGTTGTGTGAAACACGTTTCTTAAACTAGATGAGCCAGGGTTTTGAACATTGTCCGTCATTTTTATTTGTCCGACAAAATAATAAATGAAAAAATATTACTGCTGGCTCACCTTGTGTAATACCACTTTATTAACTGTAACACTGTCAATATAAACATTTAGTTTGCGTAGTTGCTTAAATATGCTATAACAAACTTCCCCTAACCAACCATAGTTGGTATCATCAACTTTAAAAGTAGGTGTCTTTAAATCAACTGTCATGCGCTCCACATCTGGATGCTCATCAACATAATCCAAAGTCACACTATATGTAGCATATATTTCTGATGGTGCTGAAAGGCTTATGTTAGTCTGTTTGGGTAATATTAAGTCAGTAAAATGCATAACATCTTTGAAACAGTGTGAGATATCAAGCACTTGTATGATTTGTCCGTCTGTCATTTTTATTGGACAAACAAATGTATAAATTCTTATCAAGCAAAATCATGTTTTCTAGGAAATTACACTGAGCAGTAACCTTTTACGTTTGCATCACTCCAGCAATATTGCCAAATAGTTTTTGAGTTTACCCCAGACAAGACTTACCCTGTCCCAGTAGGTATAAAGCGTGGTTTCAGCATGTGCTAAAATCATGCTTTTTTCCTGCTGCTTTTCTGCTATATTCCTGCTGGTTAAAGCGTGGTTTCAGCATGTGCTAAAATCATGCTTTTTTCCTGCTGCTTTTCTGATATATTTCTGCTGGGCTATTAAATGATTTGGGTGGGCTTATAAATGGCAAGCATCACAGATTAAGAGACAACCCCTGTCACTCTAACCTGCTGAGAGACTGCCTTAAAACAATGAATGTGTCATGTTGCTTTTATTTGTATTCATTCCCCTGTTATAAACCTAATAGAACACCTTAGGCTCACCATTGTGAATACCCCACCCGGGTCTGCCCTGGGGGACTTGGGTGGGGTTAGGTATTTTTTAGTTCCCAGGGTCACCCTGGTCAGCCCCACAGGGTGGGTTTTTCTCTCTATTCTGGGGCATGTGTTTCTGTCTACCCGAGGTCCATTCACCTGTATTTGCCTTTTTTAAACTCTCCCTACTGTCTGCACTGCCTGTAGCTCTTGATATTGGATGTGTGTTGCTAAATGGTCTTAGCTTTATTTAACCCCATGTGTTAGGTTTATTTAACGTATTTGACCGGCTGGTGACATACATTCAATGTTCTGTTTATTTTTTTTTTTCACAAGCAGTGCAGGCACGTCCTGAGAAAGCCTTGTTGCTGTCGGGACGTTAAGCAATGTACAATCAACCATTGTGAATACTAACATTACAGTTTTAGTCAAGACATAACGCCGGTTGGCACTTACTTGGCAGTGGGCCTGAAATGTCTTACAAATCAATTGTGATGTCATGTGTAGTGACCCTGTCCCACCTGAAGGTCTCTATGTTAAAGCAAACAAACCTCACAGTCTATGTAATTATCTTATTAACAAATCTACCTTTCATAGAAAGACCTGTTTACCCACCTGTTCGCACGCTAGCAGAAAGCCCTTTGTAAGGCGATCACAGCTCTTGACACCTGCTATTCAATTTCAATCCTGCTATGGGGAAATTCCCTTCAGTCAATACAGGCCCCAAAATAGTCTAGACAGGTTAGATATGCATAACATTTTGGAAAGACCAAGATCGATTTTAGGATCAGGTTTTGCCGGATCGGTCTTATTCTTGCCAGTTAGTGTTCAAAATGACCGGTTGTTTTTGTTATAATTTATTCATTGGACCATTAGCCGGTTGAGATGTATGACGTCAGCTCTGTAAACCGCTAAGTTGTGTATGCGTGTCTGTGTTGTTTGAGTGTTAGTGTGTCTGTGTGTGCGTGTGTGTGTGTGTGTGTTTAAAAGTTCACTTGGTCCCTACTTGATCAGAGTGTTGGTTGTGTTAAATCGATCTATGTAAGCAGGTAATTGCCGAATTGAGGTGGAGGTCTTTCAGAACCGGTCAAGCTTAGACATGAGGTGTCGGACTTTTACCATTATTTGGTTCCAGACCTCGACGACTTGACCCATGACCTTGACCCATGACCTTGACCCATGACCTTGACCCTGGTGACCTTGACCCATGACCTTGATGACCTTGACTCATGATCTCGACGACTTGACCCATGACCTTGACCCATGACCTTGACCCTGGTGACCTTGACACATGACCTTGATGACCCTTGACCCGTGACTTTTGACCTTGACCCATGACCTTGACCCATGACCTTGGTGACCTTGACCCATGACCTTGACCCATGGCCTTGACCCATGACCTTGATGACCTTGACCCATAACCTTGACCCATGACTTGACCTTGATGATCTTGACCCATGACCTTGACCCATGACCTTTGACCTTGATGTCCTTGACGACCTTGGCCCATGACCTTGACCTTGGTGAGAGAAAGATAATAGGAGACCGGTAAGATAATCAGATCAATAGAGCCGCATCAGTCATGCTTGTCACTTTTTTAAAATCAAAGGGTTGATTCAGAATTAACGGGGGTAAAATTGGGGTCAAAATTTTGATATTAAAAATGGCGTAAATTAATGATGGATGCGGCTCTATTGAATTCATTGTCTTACGGGTCTCCTATTATCTTTCTCTGGCTTCCACAGATGGCATATTGGCGATTTGTCACACCTACCTTTACTGGAATTTGCTGAGATTTAGACCACTTTTCCTTATTGTTTGTGTGTGTTTGTCCAGCTTACCGGTGACAGTTTTGATCCTTCACATATGTAACATCTTTGTATGTTTTCTCTTGTGCTCTTTGCTGCTTTTGGAATTTTAAGCAAAGCACATCAATCAGTCTTTTCTCTGAGTGTGCAATTAAGACCGTCAAAGACATGGAATAAAGACAAACATAATAAAGATTTTTTACTCATTAACTTTTTAAATGTTGGCAGTGGACAGCAAAAATCCTTTTGAAGCTTTATTTATTTCTTCAAAAACGTTTCCAATGGCATTACTAATAGGAAGGTATACTTAGCTCATCAATTTCAGTAATAGTATTAGTATTCAGTATTAGTATTGCCATAGGTAAGTTTATCATGCATTGCCTAACAGATGTACACAGTGATCCTTTGCAATGGATTGTCCATGAATATAAATTGATCTCCTAAGTTTTTATTGCCTCACCTGCAACTATGACAGAACACGCCCACAACCTTGTGCCTGTTGTGAACCCAACTCACCTGTTAAAAACATCTGATTTTCATGGACCCTGTAGGCTGATGGGACCCATGAGGATCTACTGAGTTCACATGTACATAGCCCTGTTTGCATTCAGTCTAGGAGGATGAGGTGTGATTGTCTCAGGCACACAGCAGCTGGTGGTGTGAGAGAAACCTTACCATTTAATTTTCATCACCAGCATTGGGATGTATATCAACCATATTAAATCAAGGGCAGTGCCTGATTGGCTTGGTGCCTTTGGGCACCAAACTAATCAGGTACTGCCCTTGAGTTCCCATGGGCAGAAAAACTATCTGAGTACCCTCATAATTTATGATCTTATGCAACATTTTCATAATGAATTATATATAGCAGACATTGACAAATCTAACTTGCTTGGGGTTAGAGGATAAAGAAAATAACCATCTGGCTTCCACTGACTTAACACTGGCAGGTGTTACCTTCCCCTGGTATTCTTCATGGCCTTGCGACAGTTTGATGGCCTATGGTTATTGATCGCTCCGTTTACTCCTGACATTGAAGGTGTGTGTGTATCCATAAATTTCACACCCTCTCTTTGTGGTTACATCAGAGACATATGCTTGTGTCTCTGGTAAACGATTAAAAAAATTTCAAGCAGGTTTTTGTACCTTAATTAATTGCACTCACACCTATTCAGTTGTAATGCAAGGTTTTATGTGTGGGTTACAATTACAGTTGTATGCATTTTATTTTGTTTCCTCAAAACACATTACCGATGACATGACTAACTGGAAATAGTCTACTTGCTTACCAATTTTAGCCTAAGACCCAAAGGGTCCCCCCCAGGAGGCTCTCGGGGATCCCTGACAGGGACGAGAGAGCTTTCGGGGATCCCTAACAGGGACGAGAGTAGCCTCCCCTGCCCATCCGGTCAGGCGCCAGGTGGTGTCTCCTTTAGCCAGTTGTCTACTTCGCTGCTAGCGTTCGGACGCTTTTACCTGAGCCTCTGACCCTTGGAAAGACTGTGTACGGTTCGACCGTCCCTTACCGGCCTGCCTTCGCCTAGCCTCTCGGCTTCTGCTTCTGGCGTGGCCTCCGTCTTCTCTGCTAGCCCTCGTCTGTGCCTCGTGCTCTTGGCTGGCCCTGGAACCTTCTAGGCTCCCGTCGCGCGGTGGTTGTGCTTCGTCTCCCTGCCGTTCCGCCATGGACAGGTAAAGTCTCGGCCGTTTCCGACGTCTCGCCTGGCTGGGTCGGACGTCGGGCTTCGCTCGAGCTACTGTTGTTTTCTCTCCGCATTTCACGGTGAGTTTCGAGTGTTTCTTGATTTCGAAGCTTTAAATGGCGGGGTTCGTTACCCGCCCCCGGTCGCCTTCATGTTTGGGTATGGGCTGCAGTTACCTAGTGCGCCTCTCCCCAGTACGCCGACCTCCCGTGACCTATTGTCCGGTACTTTGTGCTTCGTCACTCTGCCGTTCCGCCATGGAAGGTGGAGTCTCGGCCGCTTCCTACGTCTCGCCTGGCTGGGCCGGACGTCGGGTTTCGCTCGAGCTACTGTTGTTTGTCTTTGCATTTACTGTCAGTTTCGCGTGTCTCTTCATTTTCGAAGCTTTAAATGGCGGGGTTGGTTACCCGCCGCCGGTCGCCTTTCATGTTTGGGTTTGGGTTGCAGTTACCAAGTGCGCCTCTCCCCAGTTCGGCGACTTTCAGTGACCTAGTGTCCGGTGCTTTGTGCTGCGTCACGCTGCAATTCCGCCAGGAAAAGGTAAAGTCTTGGCCACTGCCTACGTCTCCCCCGGCGGGGCCGGACGTCGTGCTTGGCTCGGACTTCTGTTTGTGTTCTCTCCGCATTTCACGGTGAGTTTCGCTCATTACTTACTTCGGAGCTTTACCTGGCGGCCTTAGTTGCCCGCCGCCCATCACCTTTCATGTATGGGTATGTGTTGCAGTACCAAGTGCGTTTCTGCCCAGGACGGCGGCTTCCAGTGGCCTGGTGTCCGCCACACTGTAGACTGGGTGCCACCTGCTCCTCTGTCATCGGCTGCGCTGGCTGCCCTGCTTGACTGGAGGTTCTTGGTCTCTACTCCGGTGTTCCACCGCCGAGCGACCCGCGACTTCCGCCTTCCTTGGGACCTTCCGCGGCACGGTGGGATTGTTCAAGCGGCCTTCCGACATGGGATAGCCACTCCTATCGTCCCTGGTAAGTTTGTAGCTCTTTCGTAGACGCGTTAAGCCCGCTGACTCCCCCGGCGAGTCGCCAAGCTGGCTACGTGCCCCCCTCCCGTAAAAAGGAGCCCCGGGCACCGCGACCACGTCGCCTTAGTTCACGCGTCGGCCCTCGGCCAAACCTCAAGCCCGCTGACTCCTCCGGCGAGTCGCCAAGCCGGCTACGTGCCCCCCTCCTTGAGCCCCGGGCACCGCGACCTTGGTCGCTAATTAAGCGTCGGCCTTCGGCCCTTCTTCTAAGCCTGCTGACTCCTCCGGCGAGTCGCCCAGCCGGCTATGTGCCCCCCTCCTTGAGCCCCGGGCACGGCGACCTTGTCGCCTGTTACATGCAAAAAAAAAAAAAAAAAAAAAAAAAAAAGAAGAAGTTGACGCTCGGCCTCAGCCTAAGCCCGCTGACTCCTCCGGCGAGTCGCCAAGCCGGCTACGTGCCCCCCTCCTTGAGCCCCGGGCACCGCGACCTTGTCGCTAATTGGTTAAGCACCGGCCTTCGGCCCTCCTAAGCCCGCTGACTCCTCCGGCGAGTCGCCTAGCCGGCTACGTGCCCCCCTCCTTGAGCCCCGGGCACCGCGACCTTGTCGTTAACTAGTCTACGCGTCGGCCTTCGGTCCTGCTCAGCCCGCTGACTCCTCCGGCGAGTCGCCAAGCCGGCTACATGCCCCCCTCCTTGAGCCCCGGGCACTGCAACCTTGTCGCCTATTGTGGACGCGTTGGCCTCCTACACCTGCGGACTCCTCCGGCGAGCCGCTGTGCCCCCGCCTTGAACCCTGGGCACCGCGGCCTTGTCGCCAATTAGTTCACGCTTGGCCTTCGGCCCCAGCTTAAGTCCGCTGACTCCTACGGCGAGTCGTTTACCCGACTATGTGCCCCCCTCCTTGAGCCGGGCACCGCGACCTTGTCGCCTTGTTCTTACTTCGGCCTCGGTCCTGGGCCCGCTGACTCCTTTGGCGAGTCGCCTATCTGCTTGTGCCCCCTCCTTGAGCCCCGGGCACCGCGACCCTTATCGCCGGTTGGTGCCCTAGTCGGCCCTATGGCCTTCCTTCCTACCCTCTGACTCCTTCGTCGAGTCTCCCAGCCAGCTACGGTGCCCCCTCCTTGAGCCTCGGGCACTGCGTCTGGATCGTCTTTCATATACCTCGGGACTTCGGGCCGTTTTCCCCTGGCGCCTATGGCCTTTCCACGTGTTCACCGATTCTCGTCTGTTCGCCGAAGTGAAGCTACTTCGCGCTCGGTTCGCGTGGATGGGTGCCCCTTGGGTACACCCAGTGCAAGTGGGGATCGACGTCTTCGCCCTCGTCGCCTAGATAGTTGCGGCGCCCGACGTTCGTCGCCCGCCCGCTTGACGCCCTCCTGTGTCCCTGCCGACCTTCGCCTTCTGCTCGGCCCTGTCATTCTCCGCGGGACACCCTCTTCCCCTCTCTCTGCACCGTTCGCCTCCAGCGTCTCCCCGACCCTCTTCGGTGGATGACTCGGCGTCCTGCGTTCGCCGCTGGCCTGCTGGCGTTTTAGCCTTCAGCTCCCCGGTTCGCTGGCCACTTGCTCCTCTTCGTGCGCGCTGCCTCTGGTGGTTCTGCCGGCGCCCGTCCTTGCGGTTACACCTCCCAGCTCTAGTGGATGGCTCCTTCCCTGACCATCTCCCCTGATGCGACGTCGCAGCTGTACCGTGCTCCTGTGGCTTCCCACGCTCTTCGGCCCTGCCTGGTAGTCTCCTTAGGACCCCTTCTAGGCCTGTGGGCCCAGCGCCACCCGTGTGGTTGAGTTCCCGCCCGCTCCGACCAAGGCCCTCGCCCTTCGCGCGCAGGTCTCCGCTCTGCCTTGAGATGTTGCGTTGGTGCTCGTCGCTCGGCGCGGCTCCCCCTGCCTCGGACCCTTCGCTTCGCCTTCGGCCCTTGGTCGTCGCCGCCAGCCGGGATCTGCCCCTCGCTTCCACGCGTCCCCATGCCTCCCGCCCCCGCTGTTGTCTTCGCTTGCCGTCGACGGGTCCGTTTCCAGCCCGGCCTCCGGTGTGGTCTCTCCCTCAGCCCTGGGTCCTTGCGTGGATCGTGGATGCCTTGGTTGCCCGAGACCTTGTTCTTCCGTCAGCCGTTCTCCTCCTGGGTCGACCTGCGTCTGCGGTATCAGTCAGCGGTCCCACTTCGTAGGGCAGCGATGTTCTCCTCCTCCGGTTGCTCGCCTGGGCGCCCTGGTCAGCGCCTACAGTCCGACCTCTCGCCACTCGTTCACCTGGGTGTGGATTCGGTGACCGACCGCGACTTGGTGCGTCTTCACGAGCCTCGGATCCAGTCCTTGCCGTTCTAGCCCGAGGGTAGCTGCGGACGCGGCGCTCCCCACCTAACTGCGGCTCCAGCTCCTCCTCCTGGTGAGTGCGGCGGCTGATCTCCTTCCCTCGGTCTTCTGTACTCCGCCTCTGGAGGCCGTCCTCCGGCGATCTCTCTACCCTGGTGCCGATCTCTCCTGTGCTGCGCCACGTCGGCTTCGCTGGACGGACATTCTTGGCTCGGCTCCCGGATTCCCCCTGACCTCGCCGCTGCCCGTCTCTCTCTGCGTCGTTGCCGGTCTCGACCGTTGGGGCGCTCTCCTTCTCCCGAATTCCGCTCGTCCGCCGGCCGCTGGCCCGCGAACCGGACTTCGCGGCACGTCATCCCGCTGGGACTGGTTGCAGTTGGCAGGCCCTCTGCGCTCGGCGATACGATCTTCGGACACAGGACCTCCTCGTCCTTCCGACAACCCCTCTTCGTGGCTTGCCTTCAGACGCAGGAGGAACCCGCTCTCCCGACCTCTGCTTCCTCCTCTATCGCCCCCTTCGCTGGTGCGAGGACAGCGTCTTCTCCCTCCCAGCCCGCCACAGTCCACGTCGCCTGTTCGTCCTGACAGTCTACCTCTTGCGACGGTGGCAGCTTCTTCACACGGATTGCGCCCTTCGCTGGGACATCCTTCGCTGGTTCTGCGCCCGTCGGGAGACTCCCCCCTTGTTCTCTTCGCCACGAAGTGGAGCCTCCGGCTTCCCCGCTTCATCTCCCTGTTCCCGACCTCTGGCCTGGTCAGTCGATGCCCTTCGATCCCTTGGGGCGGACTGGTCGTTTACACCTACCCTCCGGCGGTCCTGGTCCTCAAGTCCTGCTCAGCCTCCGGGGATGCAACGCAGTCCTTCTCCTGGTGGCCGGTCGCCCGGACTGGTTCGCGGACTTCCGACCTTCTCAGTCTCGCCACAGGTTCACCCTCCCTTTTCCCACCTCCCGCCGATGCTCTTACAGCGCCGATAGCCGCTCTTCCACCCCTGCCCCGAGCGACTTCTCCTGCACGCCTGGCGATTGTGTGGCAAGCTCTCTCTGCTGGAGGCTTCTCGAGTGCAACAGCGGATGCTATCGCTTCTGCCCGCAGACCTACCAGACGTGTCTACGAGGGAAAGTGGCGTGCTTCGTGCCTGGTGCTCTGACCGCCGCCTCTCCACTGTCGGCCTGACGACTCCTCAGCTCACGGACTTCTTCTCTGGCTCGTCCAAGACCTAGGTTGGCTCCCCTCTGGTGCAGCAGCTCTTGAGGGGTCTCTTGATCGCCGACGCCTACCGTCACCTCGGCCGTCCTGACCCAGCGCCTGCAAGGACCTGCCCGACCTTATGGCGCGTTTCGGCGTGCAGCGTCCGGTCTCCCGCCCACTTGGCCCGCGCTGGGACCTCCCTGGTCCTCCCCTGACTGACTTCGGACCGTTGAGCCGCTCCTTCTGGCCCGCTTTGCTGACGTGACTCGGAGGCCTGCTTCCTGATGACCCTCGCCACGGCGCCCCGCGTCACCGAGCTCCACGCTCTCGTCTCGCCCCGCCGGCCTGCAGTTCCGAGTGGATGGCTCCGTTCAGCTACTCCCGGATCCTTCCTTCTCGCTCAGCCTAGGTCTCCCTTGACAGCGCCTCCGGTCCTCGCCGCTCGGCCGCTTACACGACCCGGTTCCTCGGGGCACTCCGCAGCAAGATCCGGGGCAGGCACTTCGTATCTACCTGCGGCACTCCAAGTCCGTGCGGAGGGGACGGTCTCGTCCCTTGCCGCCGACCGCTGGCAGAACCGGCTTCTCAGCCCAAACGTTCTCCTCTTCGCTCCGCTGGGTATTCTGGTCCGCCTATCGCGACCTCTCCCCACAGGGAGCCGAGGCACTGTGGATCCGCGCCCATGCAATGCACGCTAGGGCCGCACGTCTCGCCTTCGCCGCGCCGGTGTGGTTAAGGACACTGTGGCGGCGGTGGGGTGGCGGGAATCTACCATTGCCGCTTCTGCTCTGCGCCCTTACAGTCCAGCGCGACAACCTTACGCTGGTGGGCAACTTCTGCGGCGCGACACTCCCTCCAGGCGCCCTCGGCGCTTAGGCGGCACTTCGCTAAAATTGTCGGGAGTGGGTGATCAGGAGTGACGGGCCGTCTTCGTCCCTGAAGGTTTCTAAAAGGGGATTGTGCGGCACCCTCCTCCTCTTTGCCATTCTTCCAGTTAGTCATGTCATCGGTAATGTGTTTTGAGGAAACAAATTAATTTTTCTCTAAAATGTATTTTTTCGAAAAATACTTACCGATGACATGACTCGGAGGTCCCTCCCTCCTCCCCGCTTGCCGCTGGTAACTCCGTAGACAACTGGCTAAAGGAGACACCACCTGGCGCCTGACCGGATGGGCAGGGGAGGCTACTCTCGTCCCTGTTAGGGATCCCCGAAAGCTCTCTCGTCCCTGTCAGGGATCCCCGAGAGCCTCCTGGGGGGGACCCTTTGGGTCTTAGGCTAAAATTGGTAAGCAAGTAGACTATTTCCAGTTAGTTATGTCATCGGTAAGTATTTTTCGAAAAAATACATTTTAGAGAAAAATTAATTTTTTCCATTAGTCTTTTAAGTTTAATTTTTTTACTTTTAATTTTTTTTTTTTTTTTTTTTTTTTTTTTTTTTTTTTTTTTTTTTTTGCATAACAGCAATGACAGTATAAACCCATTTAACCCCAGGTGTTACATAACCACGATCAGACTTACTCACACCTAAAAATGACCATGACAACTTTGGAAGATATCTTCAGTGGCTAAATACCATCTGTGGCAGATGGATCAGCCATCATAGTTCAGAAGCTGTATGGGATTATGCACCTAGTTTGCCATTTGGGCCAAGCTGATTCTTACACAACTATCATGATAGATCTATCTGTGGTGTCTTAATCCATTACATCCTGATCTCAATCTTAATGGATCTTGAGGCTGATTTTGTAAAATTTGCTTATTGTCCCATGAAGGCTACATTACAGATTAGGAGATATATCAACTGTTTTTGTTTTGGAGATAGATCAACTGTTTTTGTTCAAGGGTGGTGCCAGAATAGCTTGTCGCATCCGGTGCCAAGCTATTCTGGCACCACCCTTGAACAATCAGTCAAATTCATTTCAAGCAGTGGGTGTATCAGGATGATAAGGGTTAAGAGTCAGTGTGTTTAAGTGATATTCATATAACTTGTCCGCTAATCTATGCTGTGCTTTTACATCAACATGAAAATGCTCAGTTACCAAATGCAGACAGTGTGGCTGAGTTGGTATACCTCACCCTATGCCTAGGTGACATGCACCAGCGGTGCCATTGTTGCTATTTTCGAACCTGGCCAGTTGCTCTGACCGGTCCTGTGCGTGTGCTCTCTGCACTTGTAATGAGCAATCTCGGAAAAAGAATTATGTGACATTTGATTGCTGCAAAATAAGATGAATAAAGAATAAACCCTTTCCCATATGCAATCCGACAATAATGATCCATATGCTAGCACCATGAAACATCTAACGATTTGGCAGATTTGAAAAATAGCTTTTTTCCCTCAATCGTGGTTATTTTGTGGCATCAGCATCACTTTGCGGCAGAAAGAACCGCCATAGCTGTAGTACAAGTGTAATACAATGGACTTGATTCAAGAATACATAAGTTCTGACGGGAATGAACTGCCCCCTGGAGACCTATCTTTTTCCAGTAGGCACAAAACAAGGGGGTAACGCTAAAATCGGAAACGAAACGTTTTTCGGTTGCGATCACAATCTTCTGCAAGAATGTACGAGACCACACTACAAGTGCAGAAACCTATCTTTGTGCACAGTTCTGGTGCACAGGACCAGTCCGAGCGACTAGACAGATGCGAAAATCTCAGTAATGGCGCCACTGGTGTTTTTAAGCTAGGTCATGGCGAGGTTTACCAACACAGCAACAGTATGTTATGGTCAGCTGTCGGTAGCGTTTTTGTTGCAATGATTCCTGACACACAAAGGGCTAAACTTTATGGCCATAGAGAATCACAAGATCATTAATTGTCTTTTCTTCTTGTGCTCTTTTCCCCTGCAGGTATGTGCCTGGAGAAGCGAGCATTCTACCGTATGGTGTCGGGACTACATACCAGCATCAACATTCATCTCAGTGACCAGTTCCTACACCCGTGTAAGTACACAGTACTCAAGACCTCAGGACTGTAACCTTTTCACTGCCAGAGCTGTGCTCCTATTGCAAGGGACATAAGTACCGGTATTCCTCCTGAGCTGCCGCATCTGGGAGAACGCCACCCGACTGCAAAAAGCATACATCCTCATATGCCCCCGCTGACATGAGGCCTGATGAGGCTTTATGCCTCTTGTTGGCATCATTCGTGTCTGTGTGTCTGAGGCAGATAGGGTTATTAGTTGTGAGTCTGTGATGGTTTCAGAGACATCGTTTCTAGCAGCTGGCAGTGAAGGCCTTAACCCGTATCATACTGAGGCTAGAAGCTTCAAATTTGTACACTGCCATATGCAAGCTACATTATAGTACTTACAGATAAGGATATAGACCAATGGCTTTAGTTTCAGGGTGGTGCCAGAATAGCTTGGCGCCTAGAGGCGCCAAGCTATTCTGGCACTACCCTTGAACTATTTAAGTCACTTATTTCACACACTGGTGTATTCCGATGGATAAGGGCTAACATTGTGTGTGGTGTGCATGGAATGGTTAACATGGAGCAAGACTACGAGCATGGGAGCCTACGTTAACCCACTTAGCCCCAACACCCTACTGCAGGAGATGGAGTGAGCATGATAATTTAAGGATAGTGCCAGATTAGCATGGCGCCATTAGGCGCCAAGCTAATCTGGCACTACCCTTGAATTATTTTGTTCAATCCATCTCCTGCAATCAGCACATAATCATGAGATGACGCCTCCAAACATTTTGGAAATGCGGCCATGTGGTTAAGTGGGTTGACCAGGCCACCCCAATAGTTGTCTAACCATGCTTGGTGACTGATGGAATACATGTAGTTATAATTAGTCAGAAGCATAGACTGTCTTAACCCATTTTGCCCCGATGCCCAACAGCAGGAGATGGATAAACTATGAGAATTCAAGGGTAGTGCCAGATTAGCTTGACACCTGAAGGCGCCAAGCTAATCTTACACTACCTTTGAATTATCATGGTCCATCCATCTCCAGCAAATGGTACATACTCCTTAAGTGACACCTCCAAAATGTAAGAAATGTGGACTTGGGGCAAAATGGGTTAAGGGAGAGAGGGTGTAAAACAATTGTTTGTATTGTATTGAACCGCTGCAAGCAATGTGCCAACAACCTTAACATTTAATCTGCCTTAGTTCAGCAGTGCATTGAGAGCATTGTGTGTATTTTGTCCAATGGTGATCATTGGGATGATGATGTCACTGTTTCAGCTGAAAGTGCTTTCGGTCCACCAAAGTGGGGCCCTAACGTGAAGGAGTTCCGCCAGAGATTCGACCCTGAGACATCAGATGGCCAGGGCCCCCAGCGGCTGAAAAATCTGTACTTTACATACCTGGTGGAACTGAGGGCGCTCGCCAAGGCTGCACCTTACCTGTTGCATGTGGGTTATTCTATAACACATTTGAGACGGGCCGTATACTGATAGGCAGTGAATAGCCGTGAATGAGTTAACTCTTTTAGCCCCAAGGTCCCATTTCTCAAATTTGGGAGGTGTTGCCTAATGACTGTGTACCAGGTGTAGGAGATGGATTGATCGTGATAATTCAAGGGTAGTGCCAGATGAGCTTGGCGCCTGACGGCGCCAAGCGCATCTGGCACTACCCTTGAATTATCATGATCAATCCTTCTCCTGCTGCAGGGTCCCGGGACTAAAAGGGTTAACTTTCAGTGCTAACTTTAGTAGATTGATGGACTTTGGCAACTCAAGTGTGGTGGTA
Source organism: Semisulcospira habei (assembly GCA_036245525.1). Classification (NCBI taxonomy): domain Eukaryota; kingdom Metazoa; phylum Mollusca; class Gastropoda; family Semisulcospiridae; genus Semisulcospira; species Semisulcospira habei. The sequence goes on along the minus strand of BTPG01000004.1, from coordinate 119,148,262 downwards.
GATCTCCTACATCTGTATTGTTCAGTTTCTTTTTGGATGTGTGAAGGATTGGTTGGTTGATTAATTGTTTGAATTAAATCAAATGCCATGCAAGCAGCAATAACAGTCCTACAGTGGTACGTGTAAAATTGCTGAGGAAACCATTGAATGTATATTTATGTAGGTGTTTACTGTAGAATGACGTGCTCTTTTGTATGCACCACAGTAGCATAGAAGTAGCGTAGAGATTTTTGTATTCTGTCGTTTATTGATAGGCCTAGTGACCCACTTTCTCAGACTGTGCATGTCATGGTCCTTGAGAGCTGTTATCTTGGGGACTATGGCTTGCTCAGTTTTAGAATGTTAGTCTCTTGCTCTGTATATAAATGAAAATATACAAAAACTACTATTCTCTGTTACAGCATAGTATTAGTAAAACCTATAATTATACTGCTTCAGCTTCTGTATGACAATGGATGCTATTTTTTTCATGTATCAGAAAAAGGTCTGTCTATAAATTAAAAAATACAAACTCTCCACTTCTGTGTTATAACCATCAGGGGATGGCCTTACCAGTATGCAAAGGTCCTTGGGCCGACGATGGCCGCAGTGGTCCCACCCTTGTCTGTGCGCAGGTCCACTACAGCCGTCATAGGCCCAAAGACCTTTTGCTGCTGGGGTAGTAGCGTGCGTGGCATTACACTAAGAGTTCTGTGCTTTAAACAGAACCTGTAATTATCACGTTTTTGTCGTCTGTGTGTATCAGGAGGAGTACTACACAGGCAACACTGCTGAGGATGAGGAAGTTAGGAATGCTGTCAAGGAACTGTTGGAAATTATCAGGTCAAAGCACTAGTTTCATTTGGCTTTTTAAAATCATATTTCATACATTCATCATGTCATCTGCTTCACTAATGCTTGATTCTGCTGTGAATGTTGATGTGTTTCCATTTATGTTTATGTTAGACCCCAGCCATTTCCTTGCCCCAAGCTTTGGTACAAAATATTCCTGGTCTCCAAAATCTACGTATTATTTGGGCGTACACTTATATAAAGCATCTACAATGTTAAGTAATAACCCAAACCCACAAAAGGTCATTAGCAAAAGGCCAGTCGCAAAACATCTTCGGGGCCACGACAGCCGCAGTGGGTCCGAGTTCCTTTGCTTACTGGAGTATGTGGGTCAAGGTCAACTCTATGGCCTTTTGTGCACTGCAAACCAACCAAGAGCAAAACATGCTTCAGAAAAAAATTTTTTCTGTTGTTTCCTTGAATAAGTAGATATTGAACCCTTTGGCTGTCAGTAGCATGTTGGGTCAAGGTGATTCCTGCAGGAATCACTTCAATCAAACATGCTACCAACGGGCAGAGGTTAGTGTCTGATTTATTAGATCCTTTATCTCATATTTGTCCATTGTATTGAGCTGTTAATCTTCGTTCTTCATTGCAGGAGTTTCCCAGACCACTTTGATGAGAGCAAGCTGTTTCAGGACCACTCTATAGAGACATTGAAACTCAAGGTGAGAATCTAATTCAAATGGTCAGTTGATCCAGCATGCTGAGTTAATCATTCTGGGATATCAATGTGAAAAATAAAATGGAATAAACTGCTGTTTAAGATTTAGAATTTTAAATATAAAAAAAACTCTTTGGTAAAAGCATTCAGTCCACACAAGCAAAAGCGAGCCTTTGGTCGTCCATCTGGCGCTCATGGTAAACTTTAGCGTTTTCTTGGGGACTATTCAACTATTTCAAGCCAGTCTTCAAACTTCGCCCAAGGCTACTTTGTGGCAAAACCTTTTTTTTTAAATTGCCATATTTGAAAATATATATTTCTCAAATACTATTTTCAACTTCAAACCCAAACTTGGTGCAGATATACATGATGGTAAGACCTCTCTCTATATACATTCTTTCTCATACATTTAAATGACCCCTTGGAAAGGTCAAGGGTCACCGGAGGTCCAGAAATGGGTAAAAAACGGCCGAGTGTTTTTTTTCTCAAATACTATTTTCAACTTCAAACCCAAACTTGGTATAGCGATACCTGATGGTAAAACTGCATACTAATTTTGGTGACCCCTTGGAAAGGTCAAGGGTCACAAGAAGTCAAAAGATATGCGAAAATGGACAGTTTTGGACAGAATTTTACTTTGATCAAAGTTTTGCATCAGTCATACATGTGAGCCATAAGGGTTTTGCCATTTTTGTTTGTACCTGTACTCAATTTTATGTGGGAAAGGCCACATTAACTTGGCGCCTTTTCAGATGCCAAGATAATTTGACACCACCCTTGAACGATCATGGCAGATGCATCTCCAGCTTTGGTGTTTTCAACCCCTTCACTACCAGTCGCTGGCGACCGTGTTGTTTGAAATCATTGTAAATCCCCAGCTGTCAAAGGAACATGGATACAAAGTGGTTTCAGCAAGAGGTATAGATCCTCATGAGCCCCCGCAACTGCGGGGGCTCATGAGGATTTATACCTCTTGCAGCTGAGTGGTGATTCAGTTTCTCAGCAGTGAAGGGGTGAATTGTGTTAACCCTTATCATTTGGAATACACCAGTGTGTAAAATAAGTTTGATGAAAATAGTTCAAGGGTAGTGCCAGAATAGCTTGGCACCTCTAGGCGCCAAGCTATTCTGGCACCACCGTTGAACTAAAGCCATTGGTCTATATCCTTACTGTAAGTACTGTAATGTAGCTTGCATATGGCAGTGTGCAAATTTGAAGCTTTTAGCCTCAGTATGATATGGGTTAAACCTGCAAACCTGCATAGCTCTGCTTATGAAATGGTCGGATATTACAAGAGCCGGACACAACAATACTGTTTCAGTGGTCTCAACTACACTCTTTGTTTTCTCAAAACACATTACCGATGGTATTACTTAAAGGAAATGCTTTCTTAGCTAGTCTAATTTTAGCCCAAAATTGTTGTGTACGAGTATGGTCATGATGGCAGGTGAGGGGCGCCATAGCCTAGACGGAAACCCGGGTAGCCTCCCTTCCGGTTCAACCACGCATGCGCCACACCACTCATACGCCAGTCAGTTTTCTTTGCTAGTCTCAGAAGGTTGTGTACGGGACTCGCTCTGTTCGTTAGGACTCTATCTTCGTTAGGGAAGTCTAGTCAGAAGGAAGCTTGTTCAAGGTGGGAAACCTGGCTTGAGGTTTCCGTCGGTCTACGGACTTAGGAACTTGTTCCTAGTGAACGTTACTTGTGAATTTCACCCGTCGGCGCCATCTTATCCTACCGGGCGCGGCGACGCCAGGTTGAACTGTACTCACGCCTAGTGCCGCTCGGGCCCTAGTGCGTGCTGCTCGTGTGTGCCAAGCTTCTACTTCGCTCTTCAGCCTGCTCTGAGTGCCTGCTGTTGCGGAGACTTCGTTTCGACGCCTTCACTGACGCCAGTGGCTTCGCCCGGCATCAGCGTTACGTGGTCGCCGTCCGACGCCGGGCCGTGTCTGCGTGCTAGCCATTCTGGTGGGTCTTCGACCGGGTTGGTGCCTCACTTCTTCGGATGGCAAGGTAATATCTCTGCCTTGGCCTACGTCAGGCGCTCAAGGGTAGTGGTGGAGCGCCGGGCGTAGGCTTACACGGTACGCTTCGTTCGTTCACGCGGATTCGGTGCGGGCCCACGGGGGCACGCTCGCTCGCATTTCATTGTACATTATGTTTTGCAGTTGGCAAGTCCGAACATGCACTCGATGTGGGAAATTCCAGTGGCCGAGTGACGAACACCTGGTTTGCCTGCCCTGTTCCGGTTGTACCTCCACGCGTCCGTGCTCGGTCTGCGCCCCATGGCTGGAGGAACAATGGACCCAGCTGTGGAGTTTCTACGGCCGCAAGAAACCTACGCAAGCACGGAAGAACGATCCCACACCGGTACGCACCACAGTCCAGTCGAGTGGCCCTGACCGAGTGTCTGAGCAGACGAACCAGCGGCTTCGGTCGCGTGCTCGTGCTCTAGTACCGGCAGCCACCACAGTCCAGTCGAGTGGTCTCTGTACGGTCAAGGATCCTAGAGCGCCTCGGGCTAGGCCTCTAAACAAGACTCCGGTAGCCACCACAGTCCAGTCGAGTGGTCTCTACCCGGTAGCAACGCCTCTGCAGGCAACTGATAACGAACTGATACAGGCTCCTACACCCGCTCTGGTTGCGGGCCTGACTAATACGGATCTCCAGGTAGCTGACAAGCTCTCGCCACAGATTCGTCCTGCTGCTTCCGCTACCCTGTTCTCCGCTAGGGACCAGCGCGGAACGCCAGCGCCCCGCCCAGCTCCTTCCGTCCGGGCGTCAAGTTCCGACAAGTCTTCTCGCCGGACGCGCTCCCGCTCTCGGGTACGAAGTAGTCGCCTCCGCTCTGCTGCGGTGCGAGTTACTCCCCGTCTTCAGTCCGAGCGAACCTCAGCTGTTAGACATCGTTCACGCTCGAGCGACAGGTCTACTCGCCCGAGGACCGATTACTACCGGTCGGAATCCAGCCGACATTCGCGGACACAGTACAGGCATGACTCTGCTTTGCGTTCAGCTTCGCGCCATTTCAGACGTTCCCGGTCCCCGCATCGCCACCCCCGTTCCCGTTCACGCTTCTCTCGGCGGAGTGCCGCTCGTCGCACGCGACACCGTCGTAGGTCAGGAGTTCGGGCTTCCCGCTCAGCGTCGAGTGCTTCACAGGACCGTTCATCTAGCAGACACTGGCGGCGCCACGCGCCAGTGAGAAGATCTCCTCCACCAGCTACGACCGTTACCCGCCCCAGTGACGGGAGTCTTCCTCCTCGTTTGGGAGTGGACCCGATTCCCCACTCAGTTCCGGCAGAAGAGGACACCCTTAGTCTGAACCCCGAGGAATCGATGTCGGCACTACTACAGGTGGCCAGCCCCGCCCCGTCCAATCCCTCGGGTGGTGACGAGGAATTCCCGCCGGCTGCCATTGGACATAGGTTAGAGACACTGCGGGCCCTTGATGAAGCGGCACGGCTTATCGCGGCTTGCCTCCCTGCAGAAGACTGCCCTCCCTCTCCAGTTCTTAAAAGAAAAGCGTCCGCCTTTGTGGACGCGGAACGACAGGCCAAGCGATTCAAGTCTCTCCCCCAGCCGCCGGGTTTCCGGGAGTTACGTGATGCGTTTTCTGCTCATCTTGCGCAAGGGGCATGCGGTACAGGACTCTTCTCAGACTCCAAGTGGCCGACAGGTATAGACATCGCCTTCCGGCAGTCATGGTATGCGGGCCATACACAACACTTTTCCTGCCCTCTACCGACAGCGGACCCCGCGGCAGTGGCGTTCTCTGGGACTTCCTTACGTCAGTCTCTCCTCCCCAGGGTAGAACAGACCGCGACACTCATTAGGAACACCCTGGCAGCAGCGGGATTTCTAGATTTGGTCACGCAAGCCATCGTCCGACGTGTAGAGGACTCCTGGCATCCGTCAATTTCGCCTCTGCTGGGAGACCTGCTCGCCCTAGCAGTTTCGGGGAACCGCGCTGTATATCATGTCGCGGTCAACTCCATGGCAGCCGCCTCTAACTGCGACTTACTGCGTCGAGATGCGATTCTCCGTTCCTGTCCCATTCCGCTGGATGTGAAGACTCAGCTTCGGCAGGCGCCCCTCGGCGGTGACTTACTGTTCGGCCCCACCTGGCTCGCTGTAAAGGAAGCTAACAAGGACGCCTGGCCCAACCGCCCAGCTCCAACTTCCTTTCGACCAACCCGCAAGGCTCCGGGTCGCCCCCTGCGGACTGCTAGACCCACCGCCCGCCCGTTCACCAGAGGTGGTCGCCTACCCCCCAGAGCTCCAGCCTTTCCTCGCGCCCGCCCTTTTCCCAGTACCGAGCCTCCCCCATCCCTCCCTGCCCGCACCTGGCCCAGACCTGCCCGGCACCCCGGGCGGGGCCGGGCGCACTGACTTTCTCCCCCTCCGGCCCCCGCCGACCTCGTCCGGAGTTCCGTTCGGCGGGAGGCTGGCGCTTCACAGCGAAGCCTGGCGCTCGCTGTTTCCGGACGACCCGTGGATTCTCTCTACCATTACTCAGGGACTACTGATCTCCTTCCGGTCCCCACCTCCCGTGCGCCGGAGCCCGGTGTGGACTACAGTTCCTTCAGACCAGCTCAGAGCCGAAGCTCTCCGCGGCGAAGTTTCCTCCCTGCTTCAGAAGTCCGCCACGGAGGTGGTGGTCCGGCACGACTCCCCAGCCTTCTACAGTCGGCTCTTTGTGGTGCCCAAGCCGGGCGGCAAATGGCGCCCCGTCATAGACCTCTCGGCGCTGAACAAGTTCATCGTCGCTCCGGCCTTCCGCATGGAGACTGCGCGGGCCCTTCGCTCAGCGGTACAGCCGATGGACTTTGCGGTCAGCCTGGACCTCTCAGATGCTTACCTGCACGTACCCATGCATCCTGCTTCCAGACGTTACCTACGCTTTGCCTTCGAGGGGGTCGTCTATCAGTTCCGCGCGCTCCCCTTCGGCCTCAACCTCAGCCCCTGGGTCTTCACTCGCCTCATGGACGCAGTGGTAGCCAGAGCCCGTCGAAGTTCCACGAGCCCTACGTCGAACTACTTGGACGACCTACTTTTGAGGAACCAGGACGAGCGCTCCCTGAGGGAAGACCGAGATGCTCTGCTTCAACTTCTCGAGAACCTGGGCTTCCTGGTCAACCTTGGCAAGTCCGACCTCATTCCCGCACGCCATTTTATTCACCTTGGTATGGAGTTCCTCACCGACCACAATACCGTCAGACTGCCGGAGAAGCGCATCCAGAAGTTGGCGACTCTAGCTCGGCAGGTGTCCCAGTTGACGACGCTTCCAGCCAGGCAGTGGCTTCAGCTGTTAGGTCTGATCAGCGCTGCTGCGGACCTGCTACCGCTAGGACGTCTCTACTCCCGCCCTCTGCAACTGCATCTCCTCCTTCACTGGCGACCGTCGTCGTCCGACCTCGAGGCCCCGATTCCAGTACCTGCCATGCTCCGTCTCCACCTGCTGCGCTGGGCGGATCCTTCCTGGCTCGCGACGGGAGTGCCGCTGTCCTCACCGCCGCCCACTCTCTCGCTCTGCGTCGACGCAAGCCTCGCAGGTTGGGGAGCTCACCTCCTTCCGTCGTTCGAGACTGCCTCCGGCCTGTGGCCTCTGGAATCGCTGTCCAAACACATCAACTGGTTAGAACTGAAGGCAGTATGGCAAGCTCTCCTGGCCTGGGAGCACCGCATCCGACATCAGGAACTGTTGGTTCTCTCGGACAACTCCACGGTCGTCTCGTACATCCAGAAGCAAGGCGGGACCCGCTCTCCATCCCTTTGCATACTACTCTACCAGGTGCTCCGCTGGTGCGAGGATCGGGACATCTCTCTTCGCGCACGTCACATTCCGGGTCATCTGAATGTGCTGGCCGACTCCCTCTCCCGACGCGGTCAACTGCTCCATACAGAGTGGGCGCTGCGACCCGACATCTTTCGACTGATCGCCGCCACCTGGGAGGCTCCCATGATCGACCTCTTCGCCACGAGGTGGAATCGACAGCTTCCCCTCTTCGTTTCACCCATTCCAGACCCTCTGGCCTGGGCAGTCGACGCTCTATCCATCTCTTGGGACGGCCTGGTCGCCTACGCCTACCCGCCCACCGTACTAGTCCCCAAGGTCCTACTCAAGCTCAGAGGGTGCAACACGATCCTGTTCCTGGTGGCGCCATTTTGCTGGACCAAGTCATGGACAACCGACCTCCTGAACCTTGCCACGGCTCCCCCGCTACCGCTCCCCACACCACGGACGATGCTCAAGCAACCACGGCAGCAGCTGTTCCACCCGTGCCCCGAGCGTCTCCTCCTCCACGCCTGGAGGTTGTCCGGCAAGCCCTCGCAGCTAGAGGCTTCTCAGGTGCGGCAGTGGAAGCGATCGCTACAGCTCGTCGAGCCTCGACCAGACGAGTCTACGAAGGCAAGTGGAGAGTCCTCTGCGCCTGGTGTGACGACAGACACCTTCACCCCATCGGCTTGACAACTCCCCAGTTGGCGGATTTCTTCATCTGGCTTTTCAGCGACCAGCAGTTAGCACCGATCACCATCCGGGGCTACCTGGCCATGATTGCCGACACGTACAGACACTTGGGACTGCCCGACCCGGGTTCCTGCAAGGACCTAGCCGACCTGATGGCCCACTTCGGTCTACAACGTCCTGCCCGCCGATCCCTGGTGCCACGATGGGACCTGTCCTGGGTACTCACTTGGCTCAACTCGCCCCGTTTCGAACCGATCCAGTTGGCGCGGTTGCCGGACGTGACTCGGAAGACCTGCTTCCTTTTGGCCCTCGCGTCAGCCTCCAGAGTCAGCGAACTGCACGCACTTTCAGCACGCCCCGCCTGCTTACAGTTTCGGGCTGATGGCTCGGTTCAGCTGCTTCCTGACCCGGCCTTCCTAGCCAAGACCAGATCGCCTTTGACGGCCCCTCAACTGGTCACCATTCATCCATTACGAGACCCAAGCTCCACCCGGGAGTCCAGACAACAGGACCCGGTGCGAGCCTTACGTGTGTACCTGCGCCGGACCAAGCCGATACGCAGGGAACGCACCCGCCTTTTCCTTCCTCTGTCCCCAGGTAGAAACGACATCTCGGCCCAAACGATATCCTCTTGGCTCCGGTGGGTGATACGATCAGCCTACCAGGAGCTTGCCCCGGATACAGCCAAACGCATGAGCATCAGGGCACACGAGATCAGAGCCATGGCCACCAGCCTAGCATTCGACCGGAACTGTGCGGTCAAAGACATTGTGGCGGCCGTGGGCTGGCGAGCGGAGACCACCTTCGCACGCTTCTACCTGAGGGACCTCTCCAGCCAGCGCCAGAACCTATCGCTGGTGGGGGACATCGTGGCGGCGCAACACTCCCTCCCGGCGCCCTAGGCGCCGTAAGTATCTTTGCTAAAATTAGAGGGAGGTTGCGGGAGGGTGGCCGACTCGAGCGGCCAGGATGGCAGGGGATGGGGTCGCTATAGCGGCACCCGCCTCCTCCTCGGGATTCTTCCTTTAAGTAATACCATCGGTAATGTGTTTTGAGAAAACAAATGTATTTGTTTCCTCAAAAACATTACCGATGACATGACTTTATGGAAATGTCTACTTCTAGCTCAATTTTAGCCTACTTACCCGTTGTGTGCCCACACAACCCGGGAGGCACTCGGGGAACCCCCCCTAGAGGGGCCGAGAGTTGTCTCCCGTTTCCCGCCTTACCAGCTCCGGTCACGAGACCGGCCAGTTTTGCTACTTCGCTCGTACAGAGAAGACGTGTCTGGCCTTGCTCTCGCGCCGCTTCGACCGGTCCTTCTCTTGCCTACGCTCGTTGCCTCTTCGTGTGCTCTGCGCCTCCTAGCGCTGACCTGCCTTCTTGTGCCCTGCCTCTGCTGGCGTCGTTCTGCTGCTCTCCTCTAGGCTGTGGAGGTGTATGACTACCCTTCCCCCTGTTCCCGATTCGTCTCGGAGGTAAGGTAGTGGTAGTTTCCCACAGCCGGCCCTCGGGCCGAGAGCCGGCTACCGTTGGGCTTTCCTTTCGGCTTTGCTACTACGTGGGCGCCAGTTGTGGAGCTTACGCTTCGGCGCCTTGCACGACCTTTTTTTTTACGAGTCTCCTCGAGGGAAGTCGCCTTCTCTCCTTTGGTATTTCACTGTTACGAGAAGACGTTGCCTTGTAGACTAGGGTTTCTGTTCTCGTAAGGCCTTCGGGCACCCACACTCCGTGCGTCTACCTTAAAGGCCCTTTAGCTCTGGGAGACTGTAGCCACTATTTACGCGCCGGTGGTTACGGCGCTTGGAGTACCTTGGTGTGGGGCTAGGCTCCCTTGTCCGCCTTTGCGACCTTGTGCTCTTTGTCTGTTGCAGGAACCAAATGCTTACCTGCGCTCAATGCGGCGACTTCAAGTGGCCGACGGACGACCATGCGGTCTGCCTCCCTTGCTCGGGCTGCGCCTCGGATCATCTCTGCGATGTCTGTGCGACCTGGCCGGAGATCCGTTGGTCTGACCTCTGGAGTTTTTACCGGCGAGAGCGACCTCCGTCTGCTATCTCTCGTCCCACTCCTGTTGACGTCGCCCCTGTGGTAACGACCGCTCTTCCTCGCCTCGGCCTCTCGGAACGGATTGATCGTCGGGACCCTGCGTTGTTCGCTGACCAGAGGACTGCCACTGCTGCCACGCCCGCTGACCCTTCCGGAGGGTCTGTTTGCCGGCAAAGCGCCCGCCTCACTGAGCCCGGCCTGCAGCAGTTCGCCACGAGCCGTCCCACGTTGACTGGCCTTGCTCCTCTCTCTCTCCACGATAAGCCCGCTGATCCTTCCGGAGGATCTGTACACCGGCATAGAGCCCTTCTCACTGAGTCCGGCCAGGAGAGACGTCAGCCTCAACCTACGCGACACAGTCGCGCCCCCGACCTTTCCCGTTCCACCGTCAGTGCTAGACACTCGCGCTCGCCCCGCGAGCGCCGCCGGAAGGATCGTTCCCCCCGCCGGGAGCGTCGCCGCTCCCCCCGCCGCGCGCTCGGTCGCGCTCGCCTTCGCACCGTTCGATGCGTTCGCCGCGTCACCGCCATCGGCGACCTTCTTCCCGTGATCGACACTCCTCTTCGGTTGTCTGCCGTACTTCACCCAGACGTCGTTCCCGCGCACCGGACAGGACCCCTCCTCGCTCCTTCCCGCATTCGCCTCGGCGATCCCCGCCTCCGTCGTCGCTGCCGGCTCTTGCCCGGGCTTCCCGCGAGGTTCGAGATGCGCCCCCGCCCAAGCTTCGACCTTCCGTGGTGCCTCACCCGCCTTCTCGCCACCCCCTGGACGAAGAAGCCCTCAGCTTGCTGCCCGAAGACTCCGTCTCAGCCCTGTTGGAGGAGGATGCTCGCTCCCTTTCGCCCTCCGACGTCGGTGATGATGTCCCCTCGACCCTTCCGTCGTCGTCCCGGGCGGAGACCCTCCTAGCCTTGGATGAAGCCGCCAGGATCATCGCGGCCACTCTGCCAGCGGACTCCTGCCCAGCCTCTCCCCCCCTGAAGAGGAAGGTCTCGGCCTTTGTGGATGCCGAGCGTCAGGTGAAGAGGTTCAAGTCGCTTCCCCAGCCGCCTGGATTTAAGGAGCTGCGAGATGTCTTCTCAGCGCACCTGCAACTTCCAGCGTCTCGAGAGCCGGTGTTCTTCTCCGATCGTCGCTGGCCGGCTGGCCTGGACATCGCCTTCCGTCGGGATTGGTATGCCGGTCATTCCCAGGCTTTCTCCATCCCTCTTCCTGCGATCGACCCCCCGGCCGTGTCGCAAGCTGGCGGCGCCGCCCTCCTTCGCCGTTCTTTCCCTCGTGGCCTGGATTTGACTGCGTCTCTGGTGCGGAACACCTTAGCCTGCGCTGGGTTCCTGGAGCTGCTCACTCAAGCCCTGGTTCGTCGTGTCGAAGACGCTTGGCATCCTTCTATCACGCCTCTCCTTGGGGAGTTACTCGTCTTAGCGGAAGTCGCCAACCGAGCCGCCTACCACTCGTCCGTTAACGCTATGGCTGCCTCCGCCAACTGTGACCTGATGCGTCGAGACGCCCTTCTGCTTGCCTGCCGAGGGATACCACCTGACCTGCGTGCGCAGCTTCGTCGTGCTCCGCTGGGTGGCCCCCTGCTTTTCGGCGACACCTGGTCATCCGTTCGAGCCTCCAACCCCGACCGCTGGCCTGTGAGTGCTCCTCCTCCCCGCCGCTTTCCGTCCTCCCGCCAGGCTAGGGGTCGCGCCTCGCGGTCGGTTAGACCCGCTGCTGCGTCAGCCCCTGCTTCGGCCCCTGAGCAGGCCCCCGCCTTTGGCCGTCCTAGGCCCTCCAGGGCCCGTGTCCCCGCCTGGCCCCGTCCCGCCCGGCGACCGGGTCGCGGGCGGGCTACCTGACTGCCCCCCAGCCTTGCCCCCACCGACCACTTCGGGGTCTCCGGTCGGTGGGCGGCTAACCTTTTTCAGCGGAAATTGGCTCACACTCTTTCCCGACGACCCCTGGATTTGCGACACCGTCTCGGCCGGCCTCCGGATCGCCTTTCGCAGCCCGCCGCCTTTGCGTCGCTCCCCCCTTTGGACCGAGATCCCCAGCGATCCGTTGAAGGCCTCCGCTCTTCGGGGAGAGGTCTCCTCCCTCCTGAGGAAAGCCGCCACGGAGGTGGTACGCGTCCCCTACTCCCCAGCCTTCTACAGCCGCTTGTTCGTCGTTCCGAAGCCTGGAGGGAGATGGCGACCGGTGATCGATCTCTCGGCCCTGAACAAGTACATTACGGCCCCCTCCTTCCGGATGGAGACTGCTCGAGCCCTGAGAGCCGCGGTCCAGCCTCTGGACTTCGCAGTCAGCCTGGACCTTTCAGATGCGTACCTGCATGTCCCGATGCACCAGGCCTCCAGGAAGTTCCTCCGCTTTGCGATCGACGGTGTGGTATACCAGTTTCGCGCGCTCCCGTTCGGTCTCAACCTCAGCCCCTGGGTGTTCACCCGGCTGATGGACGCCGTAGTCGCCAAGGCCCGACAATCCTCCTCCAGTCCGACGTCGAATTACCTAGACGACCTCCTCCTACGCAACCAGTCGGAGACCTCGCTCGCGTCGGACAGGGATGCGCTGCTACGGCTTCTGGCACACTTGGGCTTCCTAGTGAACGACGGCAAGTCGGATCTCTCTCCGTCCCGCCGCTTCGTGCACCTGGGCATGGAATTTGCGACCGACCTCAACACGGTGCGCCTCCCAGCCCCTCGGATCCAGAAGATTGCGGACCTAGCAGGTCAGTTAGCACGACTGGACGTGGCCCCCGCCAGAGTCTGGCTCCAGCTTTTGGGCCTGCTGAACGTCGCAGCGGACCTTATCCCCCTAGGTCGTCTCTACTCCCGGCCGATCCAGCTGCATCTCCTACTCCATTGGCGCCCGTCGTCAGGCGACTTAACGACGTTGGTTCCGGTGCCCCAGATGCTGCTGCCTCATCTTCGTCGGTGGACCGACCACTCTTGGCTAGCGTCGGGAGTTCCCCTGGCCGCCCCTCCTCCCCAGACCTCGCTTTGTGTCGACGCCAGCCTCACTGGGTGGGGCGCTCATCTCCTTCCTCGGTTCCTCTCGACTTCGGGGCCCTGGCCCGCGGACTTAGCGCACACTCACATCAACTGGCTGGAGATGCAGGCGGTGTGGCAAGCCCTGCAGTTCTGGGAGGATCTCCTCAGACACCAGGAGCTACTCGTCCTCTCGGACAACACGACTGTGGTGGCTTACATCCAGAAACAAGGTGGCACTCGCTCTCCCGACCTTTGTATGCTCCTCTACCGGATGATGCGTTGGTGCGAGGACCGGGGTATTACCATTCGAGCCCGACACATCCCCGGACACCTGAATGTCTTAGCCGACTCGCTGTCTCGCCGCGGCCAGCTCCTGCACACGGAATGGACCCTTCGGCAGGACATCTTTCGGATGATCTGTGCCCGGTGGGAGACTCCCCAGGTCGACTTGTTCGCCACAAGGTGGAACCATCAGCTGCCGCTCTTCGTCTCCCCGATTCCCGATCCACTTGCCTGGGCTGTCGATGCACTCTCCATTCCCTGGGACGGCCTGGTGGCTTACGCCTTCCCCCCGACGGTTCTCGTACCCAAAGTCCTTCTCAAGCTTCGGGGATGCTCGGCGGTCCTGCTGTTAGTTGCGCCGTTCGCCTGGAACCGCTCCTGGACCACCGACCTTCTCAGCCTCGCCACGGACCCGCCCCTGCTGCTTCCCGCCCCACGCACCATGCTCAAGCAACCGCGTCAGCCGCTGTTCCACCCCTGCCCGGAGCGGCTCCTCCTTCACGCCTGGAGGTTGTGCGGCAAGCCCTCGGAGCTAGAGGCTACTCGGGTGCAGCAGTGGAGGCGATCGCTTCGGCCCGCAGACCTTCCACCATCCGAGTCTACGAGGGAAAGTGGCGAGTCCTGTGTTCCTGGTGCTCTGAGCACGGCCTGTCACCCACGGAACTGACTAATCCTCAGCTGGCGGACTTCTTCCTCTGGCTCTTTCGAGACTTAGGCCTGGCCCCCATCACCGTGAGGGGTTACCTGTCCATGATCGCTGACACTTATCGACACCTTGGACACCCAGACCCGGGCGCCTGCAAAGACTTAGCCGACCTTATGGGTCACTTCGGCATCCAGCGCCCAACACACCGCTCACTCCTTCCCCGCTGGGACCTGCCCTGGGTGCTAACGTGGTTAAATTCTGACAGATTTGAACCCTTAGCTTTGGCCCGTTTCGCAGATGTGACACGAAAGACGTGCTTCCTGCTGGCCCTTGCTACCGCCTCTCGGGTGAGTGAGCTACACGCACTCTCGGCGCGGCCTACCTGCCTACAGTTCCGAGCGGACGGGTCTGTTCAACTCCTCACTGACCCTGCCTTCCTGGCCAAGAACAGGTCTCCTCTGACGGCACCTCAGGTTATCACCTTACGGCCGCTAAGAACCAACCCTCTGTCTCAGGAGACCAGGCAACAGGATCCCGTGCGCGCCCTTAGAGTTTATCTGCGACGATCTAAAGCTTTCCGCAGAGGGCGTTCGCGCCTCTTCCTACCTCTGAGACCCAGCAGGAATGACATAACAGCCCAGACGATCTCGTCCTGGCTCCGCTGGGTTATACGCTCCGCGTATCAAGATATCTCCCCGCAGGGAGCGAAGAGGCTGCACATTCGCGCACATGAGGTACGAGCCATGGCCACGAGCCTCGCATTTGACCGAAACTGCGCTGTCAAGGACATCGTGGTAGCCGTGGGCTGGCAGACTGAATCTGTATTCGCCCGCTTCTACCTCAGGGACCTGGCAGGCCAAAGAGAGAATCTCGCACTAGTGGGGGACATCGCCGCGGCGCAACACTCCCTCCCGGCGCCACCGGCGCCGTGGGTATGCACTTCGCTAAAATTGTCGGGAGGTTGCGACTGGGAGGACGGCGCTGTTACCATTAAGAGTTGCGCGGCACCCTCCTCCTCATCGCAATTCTTCCATAAAGTCATGTCATCGGTAATGTTTTTGAGGAAACAAATTCATTTTTCTCTAAAAGGTATTTTTTCGAAAAATACTTACCGATGACATGACTTTATGGAAATGTCTACTTCTAGCTCAATTTTAGCCTACTTACCCGTTGTGTGCCCACACAACCCGGGAGGCACTCGGGGAACCCCCCCTAGAGGGGCCGAGAGTTGTCTCCCGTTTCCCGCCTTACCAGCTCCGGTCACGAGACCGGCCAGTTTTTTGTGATACTTCGCTCGAAAGCGGCAAGCGGGGCAGGAGGGAGGGTCCTCCGAGTCATGTCATCGGTAAGTATTTTTCGAAAAAATACCTTTTAGAGAAAAATGAATTTTTCATTAAAATGTATTTTTTTGAAAAATACTTACCGATGGTATTACTCGAAGGTCCCTCCCACCTGCCCCGCTTGCCGCTGATTCGCTAAGAAAATTGACTGGCGTATGAGTGGTGTGGCGCATGCGTGGTTGAACCGGAAGGGAGGCTACCCGGGTTTCCGTCTAGGCTATGGCGCCCCTCACCTGCCATCATGACCATACTCGTACACAACAATTTTGGGCTAAAATTAGACTAGCTAAGAAACCATTTCCTTTAAGTAATACCATCGGTAAGTATTTTTTCAAAAAAATACATTTTAATGAAAAATACATTTTTATGTAAATTACTTCACTTAACCCATTTCATCCTGAGGGTGATTTTTTAAAAAATTGCTTATTGTCCTACATTACAGATTAGGAGCTAGCGAAACTGTTTTAGTTCAAGGGCGGTGCTAGGATAACTTGGCGCCTGAGGCACCAAGCTATTCTGGCACCACCCTTGAACTATGGTAGTCCAGTTTATTTCAAGCAATGGGTTATCAGGATGAAAAGGGTTAAAGCAAACTCAGATATAACAGAAAGAAAATTTAGGCCCCTGGCATTGTCTTGAAATCGACATAAAACATTTACATTACTGGTAATGATTTTACATACTGATAATATAATTTTTTTTTTTTTTACATTGCAGATGGAGTTTCAAGATCATTTCCGCAACATCTCTCGCATCATGGACTGTGTGGGCTGTGACAAGTGCAAACTGTGGGGAAAACTGCAGGTGTGTGTCTACTTTTCACAACTCTTTCATGTCACCAGCTGCAGAAAGATAGGCTGATCAGGATAGATCAAAAGTAGTGCCCAGTTAACTGCTCATAGTCCTATGGAGAGATGAGTCCACCAAGATGTACTGATAGCTTAACCCATTACAGTGGAGTCCGCTTAACACGAATTTCTGGGGACACGGAAAATCACTTCGTGTTAACCGTATTTCGTGTTAACCAATATGGCCTCTAAATTGATCACGGCCCTCAAGGAGAAAGTGTGTAAGACGTGTGCGTGAATGAGTACCAGGTTAAAAGTGCACATTATCGTACTTTCTATGCATACCTTCAGCTCGCTAGGAAAACACAAGGAAACGTGTACAGCTCGAGTATTTAATGTAAATCCATCAGGTAAAATCCATACTAAGTTACAATCCTCAGGTAAAAGCAACACAGGCTGAAGTACAATCCCGCATCGGTAAAAGGGTTGTGTTGGTACACGAATGATACAACATGAATACAGTACAGAAATGCTAGCCAATGAGAAGACAGATTACAACAGCCGAAGGCTATTCAGCCAATCACAGACTAGAGTTTGCTCTGATCTGTCATGTGTACTTCCACAGCGCGAGAGCAACACGTGAATTGGTTTTCTGTGAATGGAATCTGTGTTTGTGTTAAACAGGTGAATAATAGTGAAATTGCTCTGGTTGGGAACCGAAACCAGCTTCGTGTAAAGCGAAATTTCGTGTTAAGCATTTCGTGTTATCAGTGAAATTTTAATATAGAATAAGAAGGCCGTCGGCCGGGAATGCAAAAACGGTTCGTGTTAACCGGAATTTCGTCTAAAGCGAGTTCGTGTTAACTGGACTCCACTGTACATCCTGAGGCTGATTTTGTCAAATTTGCTTATTGTACTATAAAGTTTTCTTTACAGATTAGGCAATAGATCAACTGTTTTAGTTCAAGGTTGGTGCCAGAATACTTTGGCGCCTCAGGCGCCAAGTTATTCTGGCACCACCCTTGAACTATCAGTCAAAGTTATTTCAAGCAATGAGTGTATCAGAATAATACGGGTTAGTAGTGAATGATTAATTTAGAGAGACACCAGGCAAATAATGATAATAATAATACAGCACTTTTCTCTAGTATCCTTCCCACTTACAGAAGCTCAAAACGTTTTACGACTGGTTACAAACACACATTAGAGAAATATTGTAGCAAGAAGAAAAATCACAATATCACAATTTTTTTTAAGTTAAAAAAAAACAGTTCAGGCATATACTAACTACAGTCTTTCACACAACACACGCATTCGGGAGAATGTCAGGGACTGACGGACACAGGAAGGTAGTGAGTTTCACACATCAGGAACCTGGTACTGATCAGGCACTACTTGAGTCCATTTCCCGAATCTTGTACAAAGTTCTCGCCTATCATTTCTAAAATAGAGGTCGATTGACCCTGCAAGTGAAACGCATTAATGTCATAAGATAAGATTTGTAGGGCAGTTTTCCATCTGCAGTGATTTATGGCTAGCTTTGTGTGTTCTATCCTTTCCTCTGTACTTCCATAAAAATGGTGTTGCCAAAGCCATCACAAATCACTGCTGGATAATCTTGTCTGTCTGAAACAGATGGTTTTCAAAGAGGCCAGGAAGAGGCATACATCCTTATGCCCCGCATTTGCAGGGTCTAATGAGTATCTGTGTCTCTTGCATTTGGGTGATTTTCGTTGTGTTCTGGCTGTAAAGGTGCTAATCATTTCAAAACAGCTGTTGCATTGGGGGGGTTTGTCATCCAATGTCACAGTATAATGACGATGATAAAACATGTTTTGATTTTTATTATTGTGATAATTTTTTCTCTTTCTTTGTTAACCCATTTTAGCCCTGAGTCCTTACAGCAGGAGATTGATTGACCATGATAATTCAAGGGTAGTGCCAGATTAGCTTGGCGCCATCAGGTGCAAAGCTTTACTGGCACTACCCTTGAATTTATAATGGTCAATCCACCTCCTGCACTGGTACAGTTGTTGAGTAACTCATCCAAAATTTGGGAAATGGGACCTTGGGGCTAAAAGGGTTAACTGCCTCTCACAAAACCATATAGGAAGGTGCATGTGGATGAACTTAGACAAATGCCAATTTTGTAATTCATTTTGGAACATGATTTCATTATGTGATGCTTCTATAGATACTGGGAATGGGCACAGCACTGAAGATTCTGTTTTCTGGCAATGCCATGGGACCTGATTCCACAGTCAGTGCAGACTTCAAGGCAGATTTCCAGTTGACCAGGACAGAAATTGTCGCATTGTTCAATGCTTTTGGCAGGTAGGCATTTGTTTATTCACTCCTCTTCTACTGGCTACAGCAGTAAAGGGATCAGGGTTAGTATCATATTAGCTTGGCAGTTTTTAGGTCCATCTCTCACAACTGATATGTTGTTAGAAGAAGACTGGCAAATTTTGTTACCGCCTTGTGCTTACAGTTTCCTGTACTCTTTACAATACCAGCCCAGGCCATCAGGTTGACGTCAGCTGCCGTTGGCACACACACAGCCATAGCAGAATAGCTTGGCGCCTATAGGCGCCAAACTATTCTGGAACCGCCCTTGAACTATTATGGTCGAGCCATATCTTGCTGTGGTGTGTCGGGGCTGAATGAGTTAACTGTTTGTGTTTATGATCTTTGTATGTCTACAGGCTGTCCAGCAGTATACATTCCCTGGAAAATTTCCGCAGGCTATTGAGGTAATGAACAGCTCGACACATCAACTGAACTCAGTTTCTTCCCCCTGAAGAAAAAGATTCTGACCAATTAACATGCCAAGGACAACTCAGCATATTTTGTTCTTAAGCACCTTGTCACTTAAAGGTCTGATGGTCTCAGCCCTGTGGCATGTGGGTGTGAATATCTAGCAGGAAGTGTTGATCCTCATAAGCCCTTTCAGGTTTATGAGGGTCTACGCCTCGTGTGCTTGATTTGTAAAACACTTTAGTTTGTGTGTCTGGAGAGAAATCTCAGTTGCATTACTGCCGTGCTGGATCAAGAATTCTGAACGGCTGTCTGTATTAAAAGAAAGGATTTAGATGAGATGCAGTGTTACGAGATTACCTGCGTGGCATTCAGCTTTAACTGTTATCATTTGGAATGTACCAGTGTGTGAAATAGGTTGGACTAAAATAGTTAAAGGGTGGTGCCAGAATTAGCTTGGCGCCTCTTGGCGCCAAGCTATTCTGACACCACCCTTGAAATAAAGCCATTGGTCTATATCCTTATCTGTAAGTACTATAATGTAGCTTGCATATGGCAGTGTACAAATTTGAAGCTTTTGGCCTCGGTACAATATGGGGTTAATTAAGAGAGAATATTGTGAGCCCTTTGGCTGTCAGTAGCACTTTTTGTTGAGGTGATTCCTGTATGGATCACCTCAACAGAAAGCACTGCCGACAGCCTAATGGTTAGAGTAAAGTACTTTGACTAAAATTAGTTTGAATATATACAGACGACCTTCAGTGTCCAGTCAGATCTTATCTGGAGTAAGCTTTTTGTACACAGAGGATGGTTTAGTTATTTAGGTACAACTATGAGCTATTAAGCCAAGAAATGAATCACAAACACACTCTGGACTTTTCAGTTAAATCAATGCTTGTTATTTATGTGTTGAATCACAGAATCATTTTTGTAATTTACCACTTTTTGGCACACTTGTGAAGCAAAAGTGAGTATGTTATGGGCCAGTGGTCGTCCGTCCGGTGTCCATGGTAAACTTTTATATTGGCATTTTCTCAGAGACTATTCAAGCTACAGTCTTCAAACTTGGCCCAAGGATACGTTTTGGCAAGACCTTTCTAAACATACCAATTTCAGTGACCTCTCACAAAGGTCAAAGTCACAGGATCAGGAAATATATAAAAAAATAGCTACATTTTGACATAATATATTTTTTCTCAAATACTATTCACAACTTCAATCTCAAACTTGGTACAAAGATACCTGATGGTAAGATCGTTCTACACATACTAATTTGGTTGATCCTTCGAAAAGGTCGAGGGTCACAAGAACTCAGGAAATAGGTCCAAAATAGCCATATTTTAATAATAAAAAAATGTGTTCATCTCAAATACTATTCACAAATTCAAACCCAAACTTGCTACAGAGATACCTGATGGTAAGACCTATCTATGCATACTAATTTGGATGACCCCTCAAAAAGGTCATGGGTCACAAGAGCTCAGGAAATAGGTAAAAAAATAGCCATAATTTGACAAGAAATGTTTTTTTCTCAATTACTATTCACAACTTCAAATCCAAACTTGGTACAGAGATACCTGATGGTAAGACCTATCTATGCATGACCCATTAGAAAAGGTCAAGGGTTACAAGAGATCAGCAAATGTGTATAAAATGCCTATTTTTGATACAATTGTAGTTGTTATCAACATTTTTGCCAACTTTTCAGTCAAATTTGGCACAAAGGTAGCTGATGATAAGACCTTCCTATGTATACTAATTTAGGCAACTCATTGCAAAGGTCAAGGGTGTTTGACAGATGTGGGAAAACTGATTCAATTTTGAGAAAACGTGGATTTTGATGGTGCAGAAGCCATCTCTTTACTTATTGTCACATTTGGATCAGTCATACACGTGAGGCATAAGGGCTTTGCCTTTCTTGTCTTTGTTTTTACTGTGATATGTCTGTTAAACATTTGTTGTGAAACCACAAAATACTTGTTTGATTCAAGTTACATGTTGATGTATTATCTTTCTTAATGATATGACCTTACTTGTTCACATGATGTTACATAGAAAATTTTGCAGATTTCTTACTTCAGTTCTTTATGTTCTTGTGCACTTCACTTTGATTGTGGTTGTGTGTGTCATACAGTTTTGTAATGGGTTTTGTTCACTTGCCAGTGATAACATATTTAGTTTTATTTATCCCTTTGGCTCTTGGTTGTGCTTTTTGTCACAGTGATTCATTCAGGAATCACCGCAATATAAAGCACTGCTGACAGCCAAAGGGTTAAAATGGTGGTAGATGTATTTTGTGGAAATGGTTTATTTGTGTGAAGATGCACAATAGAAACGCACCTGAAGGAGGCAATGTAGTACAATTGTAGTAGTCAGTGAAGTGGAACCACCTGAGCACATTCACCCTGAGGTCACCGGAGTGGGAGATGGCTTGGCCATGATAGTTCAGGTAAGTGCCCGAGTAGCTCACTATCTTTCCAATTCCAGGCGGCAAGCTAACACTTTGGCTGTCAATAGTGCTTCATGTCGCGACGATTCCTACAGGAATCATTGCGACAAAAGGCACTATGGACAGCCAAAGGGCTAACCCTTTTCATCCTGATACTCCCATAGCTTGACATAAATTTGACTATGATAGTTCAAGGATGGTGCCAGAATAGCTTGGCGCCTGAGGCGCCAAGCTATTCTGGCATCGCCCTTGAACTAAAATGGTTGATCTATCTCTCCTAATCTGTAAATTGGCCTTTATAGGACAATAAGCAAATTTTAGCAAATGAGCCTCAGGATGTAATGGGTTAAAATATGGCAAATCCACTTCCCCCACTCCATATATCACCTCCCAAAATTTGAAAGTCACTAGGGTTGATTACCTGGCCTGTCAGTAGCACTTTTTGTCAAGGTGATAAATCACTTAGATGAAAAGCATTATTGACAGCCCAAAATGTCTAATTTAATCCACATACTTGTTCATGACTTGTTTCTAGTCAGGGGTACTGTGTACACGTGGCCCGAGCCCCTTGGTCATGTTCTGTGACCCTGGCAATTGCAAATGCAATTCAAGAGGCAGGCAACATCTCCTGAACAAAAAAATAATTTGCACTGCACACGCTTTGAAAGAGGTCACATGAATTATGTATAGGTGATGGTAGCTGTGTGTGCGTGTCTTAAATTCGCACTGCATTTCACTGCTATTGTTATGTGTACATGTTTCCAGATCTCGTGCCCATTATTGAAAGCCGATATTTACTGGTCAGTTTGTGCCAACACTTGTAACCCCTGGTATCGTTTTTTTCCCCAGTACAACAATAAAATGTGTACCTGTGATATAAAGTAGCATGTTGCTAGTAGTTTAGCTGACAGAACAATCTCTTTCGACACACCTCATGTACTGTTGGTTAGAAAAATACCAGGTGGGTGAAAGTCTGATCGATTTGTTGACCTTGCCTTTAGTGTGTACTACAGTTCTGAGGTGCAGTAAATGCTTAACCCATTTAGACCCAACGCCCTACAGCAGGAGATGGATTGACCATGATAATGCAAGGGTAGTGCCAGATTAGCTTGGTGCCTGTCGGCGCCAAGCTAGTCTGGCACTACCCTTGCATTATCATGGTCTATCCACCTCTTGCAACTGGTACATAGACGTTGAGTAACACTTCCAAAATTTGGGAAATGCACCTGTGGGGCCAAAAGGGTTAACCATTTGTTAGACTTCCATCAAAACTGAAATGTTTTCATATTCTACAGGTTTATTATTGCCCTGATTTGACATGTCTCAACATAGTGCTGGCAGTTGTATCAATGCTGTATTGGTTATACATGTACTTTATTTGTGGTTTTACACCAGGGCACAAACTACAGTGGAAGCTGCTTAATGGCCCCAGCTATGATTCAAAACAAAAATTCGCAAATTTTGGGACTAACAAAGTAATCTGGATCTAAAAGTGAAACAAGTATGACTTTTTCTTTTTAACACTTAACTGGTGTGAAATGTGAACAGAGATATAAATACTGAGCGGATTAAAGCTTCATTAACACAATGACTGAGTTAACCCCCTTAATTATATTATTTTTGACCATTCATATCTATGTCCCCCGCACAGAGTAAATACCATTGGAAGTTACCCCTAAATCATTATTATTTAAACAGCCACAATTTTATGAAAATCAAAAATAATACTTAAGGGGTTAACTCAGTCATTGTGTTAATAATACTTTAATCCGCTCAGTATTTATATCTCTAGTTACAACTAACTTTTAAGAACCTGCAGAGGTAACCTTTAAGTTACTTATCATAAGAACTTATAAGAACTTATCATAAGAACTTATTAATTACTTACTGTAAGTTCTTATAAGTTCTTACAACAACTTGACTTAAGTCACAACTTACTCGGTCAGATTTATCAAGATACAAGGACAATAAAAAAACTTTTTTTTCTCAGTAGTACTCTGGGGGTGGTGCAGATGGGGCTAAATAATCAGGCACAAGTGGTGAAAGTGGCATGGCATTTTTCTGTGAAGTGTATGACATTATTAAAGGATTACCAAATCTGATTTTTATTTGTTTAAAAGATTGTGTAGTTTTTCTGTGGTTTCCTGAACACCGATCTGTTTCCCCATCTCTAAAAAACTGGCTTTTAGCTCTTCAACATTCACAGGAGATTGACTACGCATTTTATTCTGTATTTCAGACTTCTGTTTCTTGTAATTATTTAAATCATCCTGGACCCGATTAAATTCTTCGTCATCAATAAAATTATCATTTAATGCCTTACTGATAATAAGTTTAAGACTGCTCAGCTTCGCACCAGCAAGCGTACTCAATGCTTCATGTTTCTGTAATTTCGTGTGAAACCTCTTGTTTAAGGCCTCCAAACCAAAGCATGCTAGGCATGTAGTAACGCTAACACCCTCAATTGCTATTCCAGCCAAACTTCCAATTCCTGTGGCAAACAAAACAATACCTCCTACAGAACATCCAGCTGAAACTGCACCAATAGCCATAGAAGTGTTTTGAACAGAATTAAATACGGACTTATACCTCCTTTTACATCTGGAGTACCTAGCCTCTTCACTTTCCAAATATTTAACTGCTTCTGTAATATTATTTAATCTGAATGTGTCTGCCTGTAATGTTTTATCTGAAGCAATTGGCATATGCGGATCAGGCGCAAGTGTTGTTTTAGTCATCACATTTGTTTCAGTCGGCTCAAGCGTCGGTAGTACTGGATAGAATTTTACCATTTTTTTTATTAACAAATATTTTTTTTTAAATTTAATCAGCAATTACATTTTGCAACTCTTCAAAAGTATACAATTTGTTGGCATAATAAAATGCAACAAGATCAATGTGTTCAAGGTTTATGTAAGTTAGACGAACAAAAGTTGCTTTGTCGACCACCACCTTGACAGCTGGAACACTGCTCGAAACATTAATAACATCATTATTTTTTGTAATGGCAATAAAGACCTTTGATGATTCTGTTACTGTTTCATTCCATGTAAGTTTAATTCCTTGTGCAATTTGAGCCTCTTTAGCAGTAGTTACTGATCTCATGATAATTTCAAATACTATTGTCGCTTCTCTTGCAATGGGAAAGTTTATTGGTGCAAACACGACCTTCGCATCAGACCTACCCTTCCTATGTGTAAGAAGATATCTCCGTCTCTCATAATTTTCAACTTTCAGTTTTTCTCTGCTATTGTCATCTAAAGCAAAGCTTGGAACAAGACTTACAATAAGCGGCCCCGAGTTAACAACCTTCCTAAACACTAAGGCACCTTCGTCATCAGTGTATACATAAGGACTAATAAATTCAATCTTTATGTCCCAGTCAATTGTGGGTGGTGGAACAGGCACAGGTGAAACAACCCACTTACTACCCACATGTATTAAGTTGTAGGGCGAATTATTTACAGGTGGAGTAGGTACAGTAACATCACGTAGCTGACCAAGTTTAGGAATCTGTTTTTCACCGTCTTTCATGTCAACAATTACTTTCCTCTTGTACATGCCATTTGAATCAAGTTCAAAACCATATATTTCTCCAATTTCTCCTTCCTTCTCAAAATCCTGTACGTCTGCCAAATCTTTCAACTCTGTTACTGGACACGCAACTGGTATGATTCTAGGCTTTGGACCAAGACCACTCATTTTTATAAACAAAAATAAAATTATTTAATTTCCAACACAACACTAAAATCATGCATAAGAACTGGTTTGTCATCCTGATTAGTTACAGATATACTCAGTGACTCAAAGAAACTAGAACCTAATTTCTTAAACTGCAAATTAGGAAATCTAACAACCACACTTTCACAATAGGGTGCAGTTCCAGTTGGTAAGCATCTCAACAAAGTTGAAGGCTTTCCATTGTGTACATTCTCAGTTGTGTTCAGTTCTTTCAAATAAACATTTAGTACTGTGTGTACTGACAAATTGACAGGGCGTTTTCCAGTTATTTTAAGTTTTTTGGTCTTCATTGTTATAATACCAGACATAGCTTCATCTAAATCATCTGATCTCCACCAATCTTCGTCAATATAAAATCCAAGTAAATATGCAAATCTATCTGAAATTTTTAACCAATCTTGTTTCAGAAATTCTAATGTAACAAGTAGGTTAGCTGGATTTAAAGTTGCTTTAATTTTAAATTTACTTTGAAACCATTCAGCTATAGTACAAAAGTCATAATACCCAGGTGGTATAGCTTCAGTCTTACCATCAAAAATTACTTTATTATATATATCATCTGTTACATTAAACCATTTTACTGTATAGAACATTTCATGGATAGCTGCAGCCTTGCTACCATCACGATTATCAATCCCATTAGTTAACCACACTGGTTTGCTTGTGTCAAGATTTGTTAAGGTAATAAACATTTTTATTATCTCATATAAAAAAGGATGGAATTTAAATCACCAACCATCACCACTACAAACGCATTTCAATTCAATGTGAATGCCAAATATAATGTTGCACCTACTTATGAACAGAAAATAATTCAACTAAATCAGCTTGACATAGCTGTGTCTGACGCAAGCGTACAAGATCTATTTCAAGTCAAAGTACCAAATCCGTTTGATCATTACCTAAACCCTCCAATAACAGACGACTCTACTGCAAGAAAGTGGTCCTCAAGTCCACTACAGATGTTTCAAAACCAACTTAACTTTGCCATACTATGCTCAACTACAGGCTGTGGTGTTTCATTCACAGACCATTTGAATCACTCAAACAAACTGATTAGGTCTGTCTACCGTTTCCATGTTTATTACCAGCTTAGACGTATTCTGTCAGAACTTCATACCCCACTGCCCACTGAATCCAGTTTCAACAGATATAACAACCCCATGGATATGAAAGCATTTGAACGCATTTGTAATGAATTTAACATCAGCACTAAGTATGACTTCACACAAAAACTTGATGATCACAAAGGCATGGGTACACTTTATTATGCTTTGAGTCACAGACAATACCCTCAAGATTATTACCCTGGTTACACTTCATTCTCATCAAAATCACAAGTCTGGTTAGGATCAATAGAGCAGAAACAGTCTAATGCGTGGACCACATTTATTTTAGATAAATCTGACGGGTTTACTCAAGCAGGAGTCGAGCGCGTAAATGAGTCAATCAGAACATATGTCTGGTGTATACTAGGTGCACAATCACTAACAAAATCGAATATTTTGAATGGAAGTGGAAAATTTGAATCACAAAAACAGTTTCTTGCTAATCTTGAAGATTCAATTAATTCAACAGTTGATCTCCCATCAAGCATACAACGCTACCAAGACGTACTCAGATATGCTAGATCAAAAGTTGACTTTGTAGTTGGCGTCGGGTTATACATGTTACCATCTGATCTTCAACTCCAAATGGGGACAATCACAAATTATAATAATGAAATCATTGTTGCAGGTGTTGGTCAAAAACTCGGTCTTAATCAATCTGTAAACTTGGGGGCCACAACCACACATGTTCAGTCATTAAAATCATTACAGATGGTAACACCTCCGGCCCCGGCCACGGCACCAGTAACATCATCACCTGTACAGACAGTAACAGCTCCAGCTTTGACACCGGTACCCATAACGATAACACCATCACCTACCCTTGACACTCATGAGTCAGAGAGAACAGCATTGGTAATAGGCCTCACTGGATTAGGAGTATTACTTCTTTATCTGTTTCATTAAATAACCCACCATTAACCCTCCTACTGTCACCAAAAATACCCACACATGTTCTGCCATAAACCCAACTACCTTTGCTGTAGTATTAATCAACCAGCTGACAACCGTGCCAATTAAATTGGGTAACACGTCTACTGCTTTCAGAGCCAATTTCTTAAGCAGGTCTGAAATGTGAGACAGTTGTTTCTTTACCCATGACTGTAAATCTTTTGGATCTGAGGGGGCCGGGGTTGGTGGGCCCGGGGTTGGTGGTGCACCCCCACTAACCCCAGCACCGGAGACAGCCAGCACTACAGTACTGATAATAAACCCAAGAGCAGTAATTAAACTAGCAATTGTGATACCCTGCTCTCTGAAAAGTGTTTTAAGTCTTTCAGCCAGAGTTGTGTCTTCGTGAAGTATTTTCTGAATAGTTTCTCTAATTCTGTTAACTTGGGTTTTAAGTTTTTCCCTCCCAATACTAATCACTTCTAACCGTCCTGATCTTTCTATCTGCAAATCATTTAATCTGTGTTGGATTCTTTCTTTCATTTCTGTGTCTGCGGTAGCCAGTTTCTCTTTCTCCCCCCACCCGGGTCTGCCCTGGGGGACTTGGGTGGGGTTAGGTATTTTTTTGTTCCCAGGGTCACCCTGGTCAGCCCCACAGGGTGGGTTTTTCTCTCTATTCTGGGGCATGTGTTTCTGTCTACCCTTTGTCCACTCACCTGTATTTGCCTTTTTAAAACTCTCCCTACTGTCTGCACTGCCTGTAGCTCTTGATATTGGATGTGTGTTGCTAAATGGTCTTAGCTTTATTTAGGCCCCATGTGTTAGGTTTATTTAATGTATTTGACCGGCTGACGACATACATTCAATGTTCTGTTTATTTATTTTTTTTTTTCACAAGCAGTGCAGGCACGTCCTGAGAAAGCCTTGTTGCTGTCGGGACGTTAAGCAATGTACAATCAATTCTCTTTCTCACGTTCAATGTGTTTATCAAGCTCTCCCAGTTTGGCAAGATTATTAACCATCTCACCTCTTATTGTCTGCAATGATTTATCCAATCCCATAATCTCCCTCATTGACAAAGGTGGATCATCTATTGTTTTCAAAGCGTCATTTATTTGCCCTTCAGTAAATGAGGTTTCTTGTATCACAGTGTTTGCTATTTCTGGTAGGCTTGTTACTGGTGCCATTTCAATTTGTTGCCCTGTTGGCAACTTTGTTTGCGTGTCATGAAGAACACTAACAAGACGCGGCGTGACAGGAGACCCACCAATACCAAGTTGACGCAAGGCATCAACACCACCTTCATTTTTTATTGTACTTAAAGCCCTAAACCTACTAGGGTCTTTTTTGTTAGTCAATAGTACTTTTCCTTTGTCAACAGTGTTTAAATATAAATGACCCTTGCCATCAAGTTCAAACTGATTAGGGTCTACGTTGTCTGGGCGGCCACCAACATGATCATAAAATGAGTTCACTTTGGTTTCTAAAAGTTCGTGACGTAAACTGTAAATATTTCTTGTACCAGTCATATCTGTCATTTCTGTCATATCTGTTGTATTACCAAAATCATACGTGTCATCCATTTCAAAATCTTCATGATTAAATCCTCCCGCGGCCATTGTTTTATTAATTTATTATTTTTTATTGTGCATAATAAAAATGACACAGTCTTACGGATCAAAGTTAGACCCATACAGAAAACTACGTGAGCCTCTGGGTGTTAAGGGCATTAGACAATCAATCGTCATCACAAACAATCCAAGTACCATAGACCAGAACCAAACACTTACAGTCAAGTTTCCAAACCTAGGTCCCAGTGACGTTATTGTTCCTGAAACTGCACGCCTAGCATTTAATATTGAACTATCATCAGACGCAGACGTAAACAGAACACTGGTTAACAATCTTGGCAGAGCAATTGTTAGAACTATTAAAGTAAAACTTGAAGGACAGGAAGTGTTTAGTCTTGACGACTCAGATGTATTTTACTGTTACAAAGACCTTTGGCTCACAAGAGAAGAACGAGAAGATCGTATTTATCAAGGCATACAGCCAGATAATGTTGGTAAACTTCGAATCAATGCCGGAGACAAAACAACTACTGGGGTACCAAAGGAAGTTATTATAGCTGAAACATATGGAACTAGATTTTACATTCCACTCGAGTTTGAAATCCTCACAGCTCATTTGCCTTATTATCAAGGGGCACTGAATGACCGTCTGAGCTTTGAACTAACTTTCAATGACTACTCCAAAGTTATAAAATCATCTGCCACAGATGCAACATACAAGATCTCTAACATTTCCTTGGAATATGAAATTGTCACACACACTGAACTAGCCAGACTCATTCAAAATCAGTACCAGTCAAGACTTCCAATTTATTATGACAGGGTGATTAGACATAGTTTAATACCCAAAGACAAAAGCGACCCAATGTGGAACATAAACTTAAACACACCTGCTAGGTCACTGAAAGGTATTCTTATGTTGTTTGTTGAACCAGCAGATCCATATAAACGGGATTCAGAAAAATTCTACAATCCTAAGATTACACATTTGTCCTGCACAATTGAAGGCCGTCCTAATCAAGTGTATGCATCTGGAATGTTACCATATCAGCACTATGACGAAACCACAAAGTATTTTGCAGGTGGAAGGATTAGAGATAAACCAGCAAACATTGCGTGCAAAGATCTACATCTGTATGATGTTAGGATCGGACAATACCTTACAAACAAGTATGCACTGTGGCTAGACCTTCGTAGTACAGATGATGATTATCTTCATGGGTCAGGTCGAACTGTTGAGAATGGTAGTGATGGAATAACAATTCAGATACAAAAGAAGGTTGAAACTGCTGCAGCCATTAACATATATTTGTACCTGATATATGATGCACAACTCAATATTGCAGAAAGCAGACTGAGTGGACACATATATTAAAATTATATTGTGTATTAAAATGAACCGTAGCTTAATGACACTCGATCCACACTGTGGCTTATTTGTTGGTGCCACAGGGTGTGGGAAAACTCAATTCGTACTTGACTTATTACAAACAAGATACATACACCACTTTGAAAACATTGTAATATTTTGTCCTACAATCAAACACAACAAAGCTTATCACAACCGTTTATTCATTTGGACTGACAGCAACATATACTTAGTTGACCCTGAGAAAAAAACTGAATGACTACCTACAATATTTTTACAAGCAATTTGAAGGACAGCCAACTTTGTTTATTGTTGATGACTGTTCAGCAGAGAAAGACATTGTCAAGAAGAGAAACACATTAGCAGAACTTGCCTTCAGTGGCAGACACGCAAATGTCAGTGTATGGATTCTCACTCAGAAATATAATGCTGTACTGAAAGATTTTCGAGAACAGTTAAAGTTTATTTGTTTGTTTTACTGTAAGGATCGTGACAGCTTTGAAGACTGTCTCAGAGAGAATGATGTCATCCCAAATAAGCATGAACGTGATGATGTAAAAAATAAACTGAAATCAACTAAGCATCTAAAGCTCATTTTAAAGACAGATCAGCCAACAGGGTATGGGTTAGTAAATTGATGTAAATTAATTTATACATTTGATTGTCCAATAAAAATGACAGACGGACAAATCATACAGGTGCTTGATCTCACACACCTTTTCAAAGATGTTATGCACTTTACTGACCTAATAACATCACCCAAACAGACTTACATAAGTCTTTCAGCACCATCAGAAATATATGCTACATATAGTGTGACTTTGGATTATGTCGATGAGCATCCAGATGTGGAGCACATGACAGTTGATTTAAAGACACCTACTTTTAAAGTTGATGATACCAACTATGGTTGGTTAGGAGAAGTTTGTTATAGCATATTTAAACAACTACACAAACTAAATGTTTATATTGACAGTGTTACAGTTAATAAAGTGGTATTACACAAGGTGAGCAAGCAGAGTTAACATTATTATTTTTTAATTTCATTATAAATGAACCAAGACGAATTACTTCTATTGAATGATATCAATGCGGTAGAGAACAAAGACTTAGACTCTAAGAAACAGCGTCTTTTGTCTGTGATTGTCTCAGGCAAGTCAAAGACTTATCTCGGGAAACAATACATGACAGAGGATATTGAATCTCTTACGGCTGACGAGCTAATCAAGCTTTATTCTAAATATGAAAACCACATTGCTTCAGGGTCACCCTGGTCAGCCCCACAGGGTGGGTTTTTCTCTCTATTCTGGGGCATGTGTTTCTGTCTACCCTTTGTCCATTCACCTGTATTTGCCTTTTTAAAACTCTCCCTACTGTCTGCACTGCCTGTAGCTCTTGATATTGGATGTGTGTTGCTAAATGGTCTTAGCTTTATTTAGGCCCCATGTGTTAGGTTTATTTAATGTATTTGACCGGCTGGCGACATACATTCAATGTTCTGTTTAGTTTTTTTTTTCACAAGCAGTGCAGGCACGTCCTGAGAAAGCCTTGTTGCTGTCGGGACGTTAAGCAATGTACAATCTATATGCTTCACTAATGACTCGTGATTTAAGCCGGTCTCTTGTATGCCTATACACAAAAGCAGTGAGTCACTTTCTACCTGTGGATAGTGACAGCCTATTACACGACCTTGAAAGCAATCCTATTGTTTCAAGTTCAATTGGTAAATTAGCATGCCTCATGTTTTACAAGTTTGGAAATTACCTTGCACCTGTCGTAACATTACTAGTTACTGGGAGCCATATTGATTTCTCAAAAATAAATTTTACTGCAGAAGAAAATGGACGAAACCCAGACGACTCCACAACTGAACCCCGACCCTGTTTTGACACAGGTTCAAACTGTGACGAAGACTAAAAGTCCAGGCAGGGTTGAGGCTGGAAAAAGATTAGCTGAATATAATAGGCAAAAAAAATTACAGCTTAAGGCACAAACAGAAAAGACTCGTGTAACTGATCCACCGTCAACAGCACCAGTGTCACTACCGTCAGGACCGTCACACCCTCATCAAAGTGAGAGACAAACAACTAAGTCTGACCCTGAAACAACAAAATATATAATTGCCGGATTTGTTGTCGGATTTGGTTACGTAGGTTATCAATTATACAAAAAATACAAACCACAGACTCGTACAGTGACCAAAAAATCAGACACTCCAAAAACAAAACCAGAAGTCGCCACATTACCAGTAACACCCAAAGCCGTTGACCCATTTTATATGCAGTAAATAAAAATATTATTTTAATTTTTCTTGCCTAAGAAATGAATGACACAAAGAACTTGATGAACCTTGTCTATCACTCTGCCGTAATCAGTGGATTAGCAGTAGCTTATTCTATGCTAGGAAAAAATCTACTCAAAATGAAATCAGCAGACCTGAGTAGATTAGATTTCGAAGACAGTGCTAAGCTAATTGTAGTTGTCACAGCGTCAATCGCCACGAAAGACCTTCTTGTTAAACAAGGAATTATTCCCGAAAATATATCTATGTAAATAAAAATAAATATGGCGACGATAGCTATTATGGTGGGAGGAGCGATGGTCAACGCCCTCGCGTTTAGCGGCTCTAATTATCTCTTTTCTAAAATGGGTAGAGAAGAATCTGCAGTAGAATTAAAGCGTCATAATGAGGCATCTGAGAAACTCGCTCAAGCTCAACAAGAATATGAAAAGAATAGAATTGAAAAACTTGATTTCATCAATGAAAAACTCAGGCTAGAAGGTCACGCACAACATACGTTTTCAAATACAGACGAAGCAATCCGTGAGTATTTTTTAGTCACGGGTGAAGACATGTCTATACCGAAACCAAAACTAAGTGACTACTATCAACCAAGCCCAGAACAAAGAAACGGGGAGATAATCTTTGTTCTAGTGGGAATGACATTTGTTTATTTTACAGGAGTTTTCATTGCTAGAAAAAATGGCAGCCGAAAATAAACTAACAAAAATATATTACTCACCATCAGGATATTGGAAAGGGCAAACAGCTATTCAGAAATTACATGCCGCTGTGGGCGGAGATATAACACTCAATCAAGTCAAGCAATGGTTACAGAGACAGGCAATTTGGCAGATATATCTCCCTGCTCCAAGAAAGATAACAAGACCCCATTTTCAAAACACTACCCCCAATGACACGCACCAAATGGACCTCCTGTTTCTTCCGCATGACACAATAAGAAAGAAACGATACAAGTACGCTTTGACTGTCGTAGACATAGCTTCAAGGTACAAAGACGCTGAACCCATATCTGACAAAACAGCCAGTACAGTTGCTACTGCTTTATCAAAAATATATAGTCGAGGTCCTTTAAGATACCCTAGACTAGTGCAGGTCGATGACGGATCTGAATTCAAAGGTGCTGTTAATCAGTTATTTGCTAAGCATGGTGTACTGGTCAGACGAGGCATTCCAGGTGTGCACAGATCACAGGCAATTGTTGAAAACTTTAACAAACAGTTATCAGAGAGACTTTTCAGTTACCAGTATTCTAAGGAACTCATGCATGACACCCGGAACACTGAGTGGGTACAAAGGTTACCACATGTGATAAAAGCAATGAACAATGAAGGACACCCAAAGCCTGCTGATGCTATTAAAATGAAAACAATTACAGAGCCAAAAACAATGTCAGCACAGGCACCCGACACAAGTTTATTTACCAAACAGGTGAGATATTTGTATCAACCAGGTGAAGCTGAAAATGACATAAAGCGCAGGGCGACAGACCCCATCTGGTCAACATCCGTTCATAATATAAAAAAAATAATTCCCGGCGCAGACGCAACAATATATTACCTCTATGACCCTGCGCCCCAGAGGGCATTTGTCAGAGAAGAATTACAGATTATTCCCCCCGACACCGTTACTCATTTCAGTAACTAAGTCATCAATTAATTCATCAACCAGTTCATCACAAATGTCTTCAGATAACTTGAGTCTGTAATGACCAGGAGCATAAGCTTTTTCCTTAGTGTGAAACACTCTTTTCGTGTCTCCAACTGCAAGTGATTTCTTATGTGTTTGAATCATTTCAAGATTATGTTTGTTTGATCTCAGTGACTTGTTTGGATAATCAGGCATTAATGCACCATCTAACACTTGCTTGTAATGTTCATGACGTATGTCTTTATTTTTTATTGCTGTTTTCTTGATACCTTTGGCTTTCGACTGACTTCCCTTCTGGTGCAGTATAGAATACATTTTTGATCTCAGTCCAACGTACTCAACTATTGGCACACCATTTAGTTCATCCTTAAACTTACCAGGCACTTTCTTGTTTTGTGTGCTAAACAGTGGATGGTCTTTAGGATAATCAGATGTGTCATACATGTGTAGTTCTGTTTTCATGTCTTCGTAAAAGTCTTCAGTACACACATCAATGATCATAGAGTCAGTGTCAGTGTATAACAGACGGCAGTCAGGATACTTTAATTTGAAGTAATCATAATAAAATTCAAGCATCACCAGTTTTGACAACTCAAGAATTGCCATACCAATGAATACTGGCTTGTCCAGTTTAACAATCTTTTTTTTGAGTGACACAGCATACAATGATGAATGAAATTCTTTATATCCTGTGTACTGCGGCTTACCTGTAAGTTTAATTGCACCTGATTCAGTTGTTACTAGTCTCACATCTTTTCTGTGATGAGGATTTTCCATCGTCTTGCCAAAACAGGCATTGTTCATAAGCTTAAAGAAGTCTTTGTCAAATGCAGTGTTGCCGTCTCTGGCACGAAGGGTTGTGTTCTTCATTATGTAATCTTTCATGAAAGCACTCTGATCAAATTGAATACCTCTGTGAACTTTCTTTAGTACTAACCCATGTCTGATGTAAAACTGCAACAAGCGATAGTGACAAACGTAATTAAATTTGTCATTTAGATTTGGCAGAAGTTTGGTGTCTTCTTTTTTCCCTGTCATACTCATTTTCTCAACAGCCAACGGATAATCATTGTGGTAATCATGTAGGTGATGCGGGTACTCTAGGTCAACTTCAAAGATCCAACCCTTCGCGTCGTTTCGGTCAAGAGTCATAATATAGTTTGCTAACCCTGAGTCTGTTATGTCATACTGTGACAAATCATACAGACAAAAGTTTTTCAGGGGCAATAACTCACACATCGCGAACCCATACAAATTGTTAGCGTCCAAATACGTAATGAATGACCTTGACCTCGAGGGGTCAAACCCCCGGTCAAGGTCACCATGACCCGGGCTGTCCAGATATTTATTGTTGGCTCTGGCGTAATTGTTCGCTGCAATACTAATGCCTCCCCTCAATCCACGTTCCACCATTTCACCCATTGTACGATCAGACAACAGGTCTATAGATATCTTACTGGATTTCAAAAATGCATCCCATGTCATGCCAGGACTAGTGATGTAACAAGCAGGGTCAAGTCTGTAGTGTAACAAACCCTTCTCACGGTAACTTTCAAATACGTCTGCTAGCAAACAAACGTCTGCTTTCAAGTACTGGTCATGGTAGTCACCAATCGTCTGACACCCTAATTTATCCCATGCATCAAGTGCATGTTGATATTCAGAGTCAGAAATACCCTTTCCAGTTAGTGTGGAATAAAATTTCTCTTTTGGTGGCAGTCTTGTTTCCTCAAACACAACCCAATGATCAATGTACTCATACGGATAAACTCCTTTCTTAATCAAGTCTGGCTCAAAATATTTACTCGTTATTGGATACTCAGTCAGTCCTTCTGCAAGACTAGCCAATCCTAAAGACAAATGTTGCATGGAGTCATAAAATGCTAATTTATCTAACCTAAAAGTTAAGTATTTTTCAGTTGTCTGGGCAATACAACTTATGTTTTTGTACGACTCGTCTACAGCCTGCATGATAATGTGTGAATCATATCCCTTCAGATTGTGGAAAAAGATTGGTAACTTGTATGTCTTTGGATCTGTTTTTAATAACAAGTTACAATTATTATGTGCAGCACCCCTGTAACGCCCAGTTATGTGATCATGGTCACGAACTTTATCACCCCCTAAAGGCTGTTCACAAATCCAACACGTCTCAGCTGTATCAAATTTCAGTTTGTCTTCTTCTGTCATCACCAAAGGCATCTGACATGTTGTGAGATACTGTACTACCTGACTATACAGTTGTCTCATTTCTGTTAAAAACAAACATGCTGCATTTTCACCCCTGTAGATAACAGGCTCTGAATGCAAACCGTCTGACCTAACAAGAATGTATCCAAAAGAACACACCACTTGGTCACTTAGTTTTATAGTCTTTGGTAATGATTCTGGAACATGACCTTCATACGGAACAACTAATGATTCGAAATCTGCATATACTACAAACGGCAACTTTTGCTGATTCCCATAGTTTTTAAAATACACTTGACTACCAGGATCTGGATACTTAAGTACAGTTTGTATGTCATCAGCTGATCTGCAGTGTAAAACATGTTTGTGCGCTAGTAAAATAGAGGAGAATCTTTGTAAACATTTTTTACAAACTTCCTGTTTCCCATTGTGTTTTGTCGTATGTCCGTGAATTAGACGTGACATATTCCTGATAATTGTGTAGTGAAAGTTATTGTCATCGCCGATTAGCAACATGTCAACATGTTTATCTTCTGACTGCCCATATGTTGGGGCAATTGGAGATACTCTAATTGGCTGTAACTTGTTCTCAGCATTATTATCCCACACATACACATTCACAGATATACCAGGATTTAATTTTTCAAACAAGTCTATGTCCTCTATTTTAACAGGGAACTCAATGCCACTAAAGTTGAGCTCATTTACAAATTTGATGTAGTTAGATACACGATCAGGTCTTGACCTCACAAAGTGTAGTTTAGCAAGC